>KE525340.1:15603-34031 GCA_000441895.2 Anopheles sinensis | reverse complement strand
CCTTTCGAACCACCGTTTCTTAGCTTACTGTGCATCTGTTGAAGAGTAGGGAGAGGGAGGGAGGTAAGCGAATATACAGAATACTATTCAACGATAAATCTAAGTCGGGATGTATACATAAGAGCAGGGAACATTTCACTTGTGCGTTGGTAAACTCTTGTCTCAAACACACTTGAATAAACAACCGATCCAAAACTAAAAATTGTCGCACCAACTGAACCTCCGGTTCCCAATAACGGTGTAAAGATTTACTTATGTTTCAAAAACGGCATGCATAACGATATTTTTAATGTAAATTTGAACAATTTGTTTCTCATCTTTGCGACACGTCATTTACATACATTTGACACCACTGGAAAGGTTAGTGTGTAAGGTAGCCGGAAAAATACCCAAGGATTACTAAACGAAACGATATCGACGAACTAAGAGGGTAATCGGTTGACCAGTTTCATTTTATTTCGCGTCGGAGCAAGAATTCAAACCAATTGTCTTCGTTACAAGATTGTTCAAATAATAGGCCAAGCTTTAACCAGCCAAATGTTTACTCAAACTCCAAAAAAGCATTGTTAAACTTACTTAAGACACCGGTAAACCCATCAGGTATTTATGAACTTTATTAACAAAAGATTAGAAACCCGTTTTTGTTTTACATGGAGGCAGATTACGAAAAATAAGTAAAAAAACCGTCCACTAGTTTTTTAAGGAACAATTTTCTACTAATGTTTAAAGATACCCAAATCAAAATTCACGATTCGGTACCGAGGTTTAACGATGGATGTAACAGTACAGCTTATGCGGAAGATGACTAGCTTTAGAAGGCAGGGCTAAAGGGCGGCAAATTTATTGTTAGGGACAAGCCTAAAAATAGACAACCTCCTAGTTCGACATCGTTACGTTTAGCCATTTTATGCCACGGAAATCTTACACAATAATCTCTTTTAGAGTTGGGAAATCTGTCTGAATATTGGAACCAAAAAATGAGAACCAAATTTAAGTTATATTCTTGAAATTTCGTTCAATCGTAAAATCACTTTACAAACAAATATGATGAATAAGTCAAAAGTTGGTTTAAAACCGCATAGAAGAAGCGGAACAGTAAGAAACGACAACGTTGGTAACAGATCAGTCATTTATCTACCGATTATGATCAATCCTTTGTATGATCTTCAAGAGACTTGGCAATGTTGGAAAAAACACATCTAAATAATACATACCGAGCTTCTTGTTTCTGTGAAATTGCTTAGATCGTTTGACGGAAGTAGTGTGGAGCTACGGCCACGTTTTCCCGCCCTTCGGTGTCCTTGAGTCCAACTCTTCCGTTGGTGAGTCACAAAATCTAAAAAAAAAACAAAGCCACCATTCAATACACACACAATTCACTTTCTTGTTGCGGACGAGAGCCTGGAGAGGGTCAAATGTCATAATGTTTACCTTGGTGGCGCCCAATCGTGCTTGGTGCAGTCGATAAGCGTCCCAACGTAGGTTTTACCACGCCAGGTAACGTTCACCACCAGCACACCGCCTTCCGTTTCGTGCCACACGATACCTTCCAGCGTGACGGACGTGCCCGGTTCACACGGTCCCAAACAGTCCGGTTCGGTGATCGTGCCCACCGAGGTCCCAACGCAAACGTCCACCATATCCTTGCGGTCGGCTTTGTGTCGTTTGGCAGGCGGTGGACTCGAGCCCCGTTTATCATCGTGCGTCGAAAGCGTCGCCGAGGACATACCGCCGGCGGAGGAGGTAGCAGCAGCACTGTTGGCAAACATGCTCACACCTGCAAAGGATAAATAATATAAATGACACAACATTATAAAATCGACGTATTATTTATTTTTTTTAATCTAAACAGTTACGTACCCATCAAACTGGTACCACTTGCCACCCCCATATCGCCCGGGACTGCGCCCGCCATGGAGACCGCTTGCAGTTGTGCCTTCAGTACGCCCGAACCTGACGAATGAATATTGTTCACAATATTGCCACCGGTGTTGGTGCCGGTCATGCAGTTATTGCTCGATGCGTTGGCTGCACCACCATGCGGGACGCCAGGACCGGCTATCGCAATGCTTAACATCTGCAACCAAGGACAATTGGGGTGTTGATTAGTAAATGAAAACAAACGTTGTCCATCGAAGTCCTTACCTTATTTACATCCTTTCCCAGTGGTGGACCTGGAGCGTTCGGTGTATTATTGTTACCACTTGCGAGAGTTGACGAAGAACTCGATACAACACTATTGAGGGAGAATAAAAATAACTCATTTTAATCCTGACAACAATTACGGACTCGAGGACGGCAATATTGTTCATCATGGCCCAATCATAGTCTTATTCCACTGGTCACAAATGGCGCCTTTTCGATGCCACTATTGGCGACCGGTGTGATAAGGCTAACATGGGTAGTTTTACAATAATATAGTAGGCTAACGCAGCTTGAAATACAAGTTTAACGTTCTTCTTCTTTTTGCGAATCGGGGTTTATCCTTCTACGCTAAGACGACCCCTAGATTCCCTTATCCGTAATCAGAGGCGTACCGACTCTGTCCGAAATTCCTATAAAGGGGCTCGGCCTTTGGGACCGACAATGAAAGCCATATGTCCAAAACTTTAATGTTAGATTGAAAAATAAATCGTTTTCAAAAATATAGATAGTTTACAATCGTCCATGTCAACAGGAACAGTAGGAAATTTATTTTTTCATACTTGGTGTAGGAGCCATTGATTTACTTTGCATGGAGAAATCAGTTGTTAAGTGTACAATCTAGCTTACTTTGTTTTTATAATGTGACCAGTAAGCTCGGAACGAATGTCGCTAATTGAACTCTAAGCGATATAAAAGTTGAAACTATTGATAAATTGTTGAAAAAGTGTAATTTAGAAAAGAAGCATTTTCGGAAGATAATAAATCATACACTAGGGGGGTGTATCTTCTAAACCTACCTCGAATTTCCCTGACTGCCTCCGCCGGGACCTAATCGATGTGACGAAGTGAGTGCCATATTGCCAGAACCCGTATGATCACCCCCGTTGCTTCCGGCCTTGGCGTATATGCATGACGCGCTCGAACAGGGCTGCTGCTGCTGCAGAATGCCATTAACTTGTACATCGTGATGCACGCAACTGCAGCTTCCCGCCGCGGAACGACTGCTGCTCCCGATGCCGGTCCCCACATCTACCGAACCTGCACCCCCCTGTGACTGATGCTGCTGCTGTGCAGACTGATCGTTCTTGTCGCGCTGGTTGTGATGGGTGGCCTTGTCCTTCCTTTGTCCCTCCGGTGGCTACTGCTGCCGCGTTTATTCGAGCTTTGGGGTGGCTGCTGTGACGGATGCTGTTGCTGATGGGACTGATGCTGCGACTGATGGGACTGATGGGACTGATGTTGCTGCTGAGATGTAAGATTATTGGAGCAGCCTAGCTGTTGCTGACTGCTGCTGTTGACGCCACTACCGGTCGACTGTGAAGAGTGTTTCTTGCCGGAACTGCTGCCCATTCCACCGACTGTGCTGCTATTCAGCACGCTGTTCCCGCTACCCGGTGCTCCACTGTTACTGTTACTGTTGCTCAGCCCGCCGCTACTACCACCACTTCCGTTTGACGTACTGTTGATGGTGTTGCTACTATTAATTCCACCGATGCCGGCGCCGCTTCCTCCGCCATGGTGACCACCTCCCGAGGTGGAGTTTCCTGCCGAAAGATTTCCACCACCACCGGATCCGCCGCCACCGCCCATACCCGTACTATTATCGGAATCAGTCGTTAAATGTGATCCTGGCCCGGTGGCGTTCAGGGCGCTGGCCGAACCACCCACCCCGGCAATCCCGGCCATCGATCCACCCAATGTGGTGGTGGTGCTCATACCGGTCACGCCGGTTGTGCTGGTCAGTGCGGAAGACGACCCGAGGACCGAACCGCCGCCTAGCGTGGCGATGCTGCCACCCGTGCTCAGTGTGGCCGTGGTCGGCGTGGTGCCGTTTTGGTCCGATTTGACGATTTCGTGCTTTGCCTCGGATGTTTTCGTGCCAGGCTTCGTGCGTTTGATTTTCATTTTAAGCCCCTTGTCGAGCGTCGCCTGATGGTCAACGGACAGCTTGGTCGTCGACTTACTACCCGAGCTGCTTGTTGTCGAAGACATGGTGGTATGGCTGCTACTGACGTTGCTGCTACCGGTTCCGGTAACGGTGCTGCCGCTGCTGCTACTGCTGCTGCTGCTGCTGCTACTACTAGTTTTACTTCGAATGCCGCTGCTGGTTGTATTCGAGAAATCCGGGATATCCACACTAGCGTGCGGCTTGACTCCCGGGCCCGCTACTGTCGTGACCGCTGTGAGACTGTTTACAGTGGCGGTTTTTAGTGCAACTGGCACTGTTGTACTAGGAGTGCTAGGTGCACTGGAAAAGCTTGAGGTGCGTGTTTTGGTTTGCGATCCGTCTCCACTGTTTCCACCTGGACTCGCACTACTCCCGCTGTTTCCACCGCTCCCCGACTGTTGTTTATGACGATGATGATGGTGATGATGATGATGGTGGTGGTGATGGTGATGATGATGACCTTTGGAACTGGTGCCGCTTGTCCCACCGCCGACGGCTACTTCGAGCTTGTTCCCCGAAGTAGACGCTCCTCCGGCAGTATCACTACTTGTTGCCGGAACCTTTGTGCTTTTTGTAGTGGGAGCAGTAGTATTGCTGCTGGCACGTGTTGCGTTGCTATGGCTACCACCAACGGATGCTGAAGACGACTGCTGTTCGCCACTACTGGTTGATAGATACGGTATTACACCGCCACCACCGGATGCCGATGGATGGCTGTTGTTTGATAGTGCACTGGTGCTCGAATTCGGCTGCAACTGTTGCGGTTGCTGTTGCTGCTGCTGCTGAGTTGCACCACTTTTTTCAATATCGGCGTCAAGATCGATTATCAGATCGCCGATGCCGACGTCCCACTCGTTGTCGTCATCAAAGTTGGAATCCTTTATATCGCTCACCGCTGTCTCCGCTGACGGCGGGGCCTCCGAAGCCGTAACGACGGCTGATACCCCACCACCACCTACAATGACGTTACCGCTTCCCCGGCCGATCACACCCGTCGTTGGGGCTGGCTGGTGCTGAAGCTGATGATGATGATGAATATTACGCTGCTGCTGGCTACTTTTGCCGCTAAACGAAGCGCCACCGCTGTCGACGCCGCCGCTATTGCTCTTGCTACCGCTTATACTAAGAATGTTGCTTCTACTACCGTTGCCACTACTGCTGCTGCTGCTGGCGCGTGTGCTGTTACTGTGGCTGTTGCCGCTGCTGCTGGTGCTGCTGCTGCTGCTGCCACCGCTGCTGCTGCTACTGCTGGTACTCGTAAGATTAGTTCCTTCGTTATTGCTATCAGTTCCTTGATTCATTAAGACCACCTTGCTTTGGTGGTGGCTGCTGCTGTTCGCCTCGTTGCGATTCATTGAATCCATGCAGTAAAGGAGTCCGGGGCGTCCGCCACCAGCGGGCCCATCAACGATCCTTGCCACTGGTGAGATCCGTTAGCGCTAACGGCAACGTCAGACAGCGGCAATGGTGCACGGTAGGACGCAGTCGGGATCACACTCTCGTCTAAACGATCTGCATTCGCTGGGACCCTTCGGCGAATCGACTGGCCACGATCGTAGCCGGTAGCCACGGTGGATACTACGGATGAAGCGGTACGACGATCAAGGCGGCGAATGCAACCGTACGATGCTTTTTGACCAAGCTTTCTGGTATTCAGCGGTTGCACAACAGTATCGAAGGGCCACGGCCCTTGGGCCAACAATACCATTTTAATCTGCAAGAAAAGGGGAGAATCAAAAAGGGGTGATGTTAATCCTTGTTTCGAGAATATTATCCCAACTTATCCTCCGTTTACCTCTAACTAACCATTCGTTTGTTATTCGAACATAATCGTTATAAACATTATTCGATTTAACCGAAACAAAAATTATCTTACCGTATAAATATTATAAACACATTAATTTCTTTGAATCATCTTCACGTTAGAACACAATTCGTTTTCCGACCACGCTATGCCAATCTTTGCGATGTGCTGGGTTTGTTTTCAAACATTCAAGGTACTATGTCTAAGTTTAAAAGCGATTGTTTGCTATAATAATCAGAGGGTAAATTCAAAAATACATTCTTTTATCAAATGGAACTAGCCTGCTAGCCCATTTAAATATTAAATGGAGAATCTTTTGCACTTGGATTCATTCATCAAACATGGTATCTACAACCCACAGTGTTTTTAATCAAGTTTCTCCTTGAAAGTTTAACAACTTTTAAGTATCACAACTGCTGCCAAGAAGTGAAACTCCTTCTCTTTCTCTCACACACTCTTTGTTGATTTCTTCTCTTCCTGCCGCGTTATAAATCTCGTAATAACCATTTTCACACGGCGTAGAATGGCGTTGGGCTGTGAAGTGCACTTTCTGCATGAGATGGGGCAGAGTGTGTTTCGATAAACGCGTATTAGTATGACAAACTGCACCCCGAGCATGCACGCATACACGAAACCACGAGCGATCATCCATCATCTCCACTTCGTTTTGGGAAAACTTAGCATGCCGAGAATGTCGGAGCATGCAAACATGCATGCAAACGGTTCAAATGTCCGCCTCTGGAGTGAATGCCGCACAACGGATGCTCTGTAATCGGTTTCGCACGTGCGATTGTTGTAAACGGTTGTTGTTTAATGTTTCTCGGCCGTGCTTTTCGCTTCCCGATAAAAGATCCACACCAAATAACATCGGTCACGGCCCCGAGATGAAGAAAGTTTTCTTTTTTTTAAAGAACACGCGTAGATTCACACAATCGCATCAACACTGCAATCATCATTACGCACACACATGCAACCCGCAGGAACCAGTGCCGCACTAGCCGTGCGATAGAAGAGCATCACAAGCGTGTCGTCCATAAGAGTCCCCGGCAGCGACTGCAAGCGCACTTCGACCGAGCAGCATAAACATGGCTCACGCACACACAAGCACACACACACAAACTCCTGGATCCATCAATTTTGCTCCGCGAGGACTTGTGCGCGGGGACGAACCGCAACAAGCGTGGAGACAGGACAGGAAAGGACGATGTTTCTCGCGCAGTCAACGAGTATGCTGATTTATATTGTGTAAAAACTCATCATCTGCGCTCTCACTCTGGCACGTTCTTGCGTCTCCCCCTTTCCATCCCATCTCCCTCACTTCTTTCCCTTTCCTACACGGTCGCTCTCTTCTTCCTGGCATTTTCTACCAATTTCAATTTGTGCGTAGCAAACAAACAACATTAGACAATTCTCATTCTAGGCAAACGCTTCGAAGCAGCATGATCAACGAAAACCGAACGGTCGCACAATTTCCACGCACAACATTTCGCTGCGTTTTGCGGAATCCGCAACATCCGAACAAATTTCAACTTCCACACACTTGAGGGCAAAGCGATTCGCGCTGGGATTTTCTTCCACCGAGCCCACCGATCGACCCGACTTTGATAGACGATAAAATGCGTTTCCGTGTCACGACCGCCTTGATGGGTACCTTTGCACGGTCGGCCAACACTTCGGACGCCGTTTTTGTTCACTTTGGCGACCGTATTGTTACATTGCATGCACTTTTTTTCGCCAAAAAGATGTTCATTCTAAACCTCCAAAGTAGCCGTCCAAAGTGACGCGTTAAACTGTGTTGTAATAAAAATGGATACCCGTGCATTCTATGTTTCTGTTTTCCTTGTACAAACACAGTCCGCTCACCAACACTATGGCGCCTCGAGTTTATACTCGGTGCCGGCCGGGGTTGAGTTGAACTGCTCGGGAATCGTTTGAAGACGTTTTATCATTTTTTAAAAAATTTTCGATAGATTTTAACAAAATGTGCTTATGAATCGAAGACAGATATGGTATTTTAACAAAAATAACATCAATGCTGCCTCGGCACGCGCCTGGTACACCACTGATTTTGCATATAACTTTTTCAAACCAGATTGTTCGCTCTTCATTCTGATTGTACAACATAAAATCAAACAAGTTCAGAAAGCTCGACTATGTTCTCCCGGTTTCCTTCCGAGTGTACAGGGTGACTCCAAAGGACGTGTATCCTTTCTTGTCAACAATCTTTAGTTTCGAAGAAAATCGGTACTCATTACTAAGGATATAGAAATTACAAAGGCTCGTAATGACTTACACATTTCGTGTTTATCTGTTATCATTTTACGATTTGTTTTTATTTTTTATCAGTTCAAGCTTATTTTTGATTTCATACTAGTATGATGTTATGTATAAATACTGAACAAATTAGGTATGTAGTCCTATTTAAACCATTTTTTCATGAACACATGAATCCAAAACATAAACAAGACTCACAAGCAATGTTGGAAAAAATAGAGAATGCAATAGCTAACACGATTCATGCAGAAAAGGTTGTATATTACACACACCTCTAGTGTATGCGGATGAAGTTATGTTATTGTTTTTTTTTTTTTTTCAATGAGCAACATGTTTTTTCTAAGTTGTGTTTTCTTAGATTGTTCAACATTATCGAGTATTGTACTGTATAGTTCAATTCACAACAATACGCGATAAAATACCGTCCTTATTTTCGTATAGTTTGACTTTTTTTAACATGAACCAAACGCTAGGCATTGCGTTGATTGCATACTATGCATTGCACGAATTGGAAGCTGTAAAAACCAAGTCATTTAGACAACATGATCGTGTGGTTCTTCTTTAAGCTTTAAACGTTCATTTTTTCAGATTGTAGGGCTTTTGAGGGTTCCAATCTTGTCGAATCAATGGTGATCAGCTCATTGTTTTATTGGTAGTTTTCTATACTATTATTTGATTTTGAATTTTCGTATTTCTCACATATTCAAGCACAACATCAACAAACTTGTTTTGTTATATGCCAGGCCAATTTCATTAAATAATAACACACATAAAGATAAATTTGACATTTCGTTTGAGTTAAACCTGTGTACATGTTGTTTAAAAAAAAAACTGCCGGCTTAAATCATGGTGCACTTCATTCGCCAAGTTAATAACAACATACGATATTTGTAACAGTACGCAACTTAAGGAGATAAAAAACAAGAAAACACGTTTGGCAGCTTTGGGATCATGCAATGTTTACCGATATGATCGTGTTCACAAAACAGCCACACGATTCTTCCTTACCTGAATAATAAGGTTGAGCACTTATTTACTGCTTCTATTCCACATTATTTATAATCTGGCTGCTAAGATTATCTAAAGCTAGTAACAAATACACGGGTTTCAAAACACTTTCTGCATTTATATCAGCATTCACAAGTGATATCGTAAATTGATCACTATTTGGCTCTAGTAAATTCCCGCAGGACAATAATTTTACACTACACACACCGGCAGTAGTAGGAAACTGGAAGGATCAACGTTGTTGCCACATACACACACACACATACATTAACGCATTTCCGCACGTCAAAAACACTCACACACCCGTGAAACAGTATTCAGCACTTACATTCGCTGTCGAGGACAGTGTTATATGACTGGCAATTCTTTTTTTTTTCGCACGAACTCCGTTCCATGGAGCAGGAAAGTTTACACTCTTTCCAAAAGAACATGCACCATTTGCTTCGAACGTTTCACACTATCCCATATGAACATTACACATTGCTAAACGCGGGCTTATCGTTTTACACTGGAAGGGTGCGCGCACGAACCACGGACGCGTTTTGTTCACTTTATTTTTTACGACCGAATCCTTAACCGCAGTCGCCACCGAAAGTGCACGGCCCAGAGAGCAAGGAAGTTACTTTACGATTGCCGGACGCAAAATCGATACACTCGTGCGCTGCCACACCGCGAAACATTGACTGATTTTGCAGCAAGCGTCCGACTAGCGTCGTTTGTGCATTGTTTTAAATGTATTTTTCAGTCATTTTTGCACTCTTTATTTACGGATTGAGCCATCACCGACGAGCACATACCCCACTGCCAATACAAATATGGAGGATATATGATTTTGCAGTCAATCATCTTGCAGCCGTTCTTACCACATGTGCTACGTTTACACAATTCGCTCCAGCGCTTCACGTTGGTTGGCGTTGACCGTTACTGCTGCTGGATACGGTTTGATTGCGCGTCATTTGACGGAAATGACAGCCAGGATGGAGGTGTTGAATCTTTCAACTAGATGCTATATTTCTTTCGTAACGGTCGAATTTAGTTCCGCATAGAGGGCGCAACAGCAAGATTAAATTTGAATGTAGCTTACAAGAAACCGTTGCAAGTCGCTGTGAAAAAAACCTCACATCACCCTAAAGCAGAAACTCGAACGATGCTATCAAAAACAAAACCATCTACTACTCTACTTTCGGAAAACAATTACTAACTAGTACCAAATACATGTTTATATTTTTTTATTATTCTTTACAATAAACAAATGTGGGTAAAAAACTCCTGTCAATCGTGAACTCAACACATACCGGATTCTGGATACGGAAAAAGCTTTATCTGTTTTGTAAAAAAGAGAGCACTCGAAGTGTGTGTTATACGGTGGATATATGATAATTTTAAATTTCCCCGAAATAGTCAGCTCCGAATGTCAGCGTGAGTCGAGAGTAGGTCTCTAAATCTCTTCTTCAAAACTAAACATCGTACGAAATCGCCAGACCGACAAACGGACGGAAGAAGAACTGGCTGACCTTTACGGATTTGTACACTGAAATATGCGGCCGGAAGGTTCCTCATCTCCTTGAGATATTATCATACCAACTGCGGAGTAAGGTTGAAAATCAATCAATTTAAATGAAAGTAAATTACGTTCTTTAGCACAGCTATTACTACAAAGTTACGCTACGCTTTACCATTATGTTTACATTAGTTCATCATTATTAAATACAATGTTCGTCTGCAGTGAAAAAAATCCCTGCATTTCACTCCCATGTGTCCATTTTAGTTGAATTCAATCAGAGGAAAGTAAGATTCTATCTGGAGTACGGATTAGTTTGAGGTTGTTCTTAATCGAAAAAAATATATTGCATAGAAAAACTGAGTATGAGTATGAATGGTAAAAAATAATATGCACAATGAAAAAATGGACCTCAATATTGAGGCAACGTCAGCCGTTAATGGAATGGTCGGTCAGAAAGGTTCTCGGTAACTCAACTATAGGTGGCATAAGGGTGTGTGAACGTAGTCAATGCTGCTGGAGCACAGCGAAGTTTGAGATGGCCCGCTTCCTTACCTTGGCAGGGCAAGAGGATTGAACTGGAAATTCAGCTGATCCGAACCTAGAGCAGACTGCTGCTGCTGATTCAGGGCATGGTATGCCAACGACGGTGTGGTAGTCGAGGAAACGTCTGTAAGCAAAACTATTGATTAGTAAAAATGCAAGCTAAGGAAAATGCGTGTGTAAATTTCTGGTAAAAATATTCTTACCGTTATTGCTGCCATTTTGTGACGGATTCGGTGTCGAAGGTGGGGATGGTGAATCAAGCGATATCACTGATGATGAAGGATCCTCTGAAACTTGGGAAACAAAAATAGCTGTAAGCATTAACATCTCACCCACAGGTTTAATTTTATGTTTCATTATCGGACAAACTTCAACAGGAACATGCCAATGAAATAAAAAAGAATTATCAAAACTCGTGAAAACCAAAACTAACATGTTTAAAGAAACCCAAAAATTAAAAAATTACCGTTATTCAAAGTTAATAGTCGAAAATGTAAAATAGCTAAATAAAAATTGTACAGCAACATACAGTTAACTTATTAACACCATAAAACAAAAGGCAAATGCAACCGTTGGTTAATGTACAATAACAGTAAATTAAACCTGTTAAACCTCTGTTGCTTGCATGCCTCTGTTCAATATAAAGAATTTTAAAATTTTGATATTAGCATTAGCATGTATAGTTTGCGATGAACAATGTGCTTGCACAATATTATGATTCACATCATGGAGTTTTAACTCACTTTAAGGTGTTTTTTTTATTGGTAGTTATTAATATTGATAAAAATGATGCATCATATGATTTTGAGTACCCCATTTACAATTATTAGCTTAGTATCAGCGTGTCCCTTTTTATAACACAGCCTTTCACGTAAACACGCTCTCTCCTGAAGAGTATCATCATTAGGAGTTGGAACTTTCGTTAGCGCTGTTCCTTAGCTTAATTGCATTTTGATCGAAGTTCTTGCCTCAACTTTGTGGACATGTATGTATAGTAGTGATCGCTATGCGATTCAATGTTACATTCCTATTTCCCCTGGGATTAATTATCTTCGCTATCTAATATCTCTTCGGTGATGACCACACTCTCGCTTCCAACGGGGTGGTGTTTTTCTGGGTGCGTAAGAGCGGTGGCAGAATGTGTGAAGAAAAAAAGGAAGAGAAAAAGAGACACGAAGAAAACAATCCACAATTAGCAAATGCGGTTAGCGCCAGGGCTAGCTAATCGATAATTTATGTGAAGTTTATGCGTTTGTTGATTGAACATTAGTTATTAAGGGAAACGGAAAAAAGTATGCAGACTCTTAAACGAAACTCCCAAAACTTTGTTTAAATAATTAGCTGTGTAGTGCTAGCTACAAAGTACGCAATAGTATGCTATTAAAAATTATATATAAAAGTATATAAAGAACTCAATAAAACTAACAAAAAGAGGATGTATTCATAACGAAATCAAACTCAGCCTCTATCACACAGCGGTTTTACTAGCTTATAATTTGAACGGAAAATTTTAAGGCATCGAATTGTGCAAACTATAATCTCAACACACATCAAAATAACTACATACATCTTGCCTACATTCATATGTCGAACAGGTTAAAATGCAAATGTGGCTGTATGAAATTCAAACAAGTTCTACATCAACTAAAATCCATTTGAAATGATCTTTTTTTTTCACTTAAAATTTCTCTAGTTTGCTAGAATAAAAGGCATTGCTTTTAAATACATGTAATAGTGTATCCTTCTTGCGATGTCGAAAAAATGCCACGAACAAGATGTACAATTTCGATATAAAACAGACAAAACCTCAATATGTTCAGTTTTTTCTTGCGACATTATGCACTTCATTGAACCTTGATGGAATTTGGAAATGATAACAAATCTTGATATGCAATAAAGATCAATAAATAAAAATATATTTGTTAAACATTGCAGCCGTCGTTCGTAGTAAAAAGTGGATAAAAAAATATGCGTCGATTCCAACTCCTCGAGGACTATCAACGATAGAGAAAATTGATAGTGGGTAACAAAGATAAACTAAAACCTTTATCTAGGCGACCCTCAATACATTTCCGTCATTGTGGTCGTTGAAACAACAGTGAAAGGAACGTTACAGCGATTTGTGTAAGTTCAAAACGGAAAGTAACATTTGTTTTCAAAATGATAAATGATTGTTGAAATGTTCTAGTATGTTTGGTATGCGAACCAGTCCGTTGAGACTTACCGTTCAGTTTTGAGCGAGTAACTGCACCATTTCCAGCAGAGGTAGCCCCAGCATGTGCGGCGGAGGATGAAGAGGATGTAGGATTATTGGAGCTACTGGTTGAACGATTGTTTCTTGGTTTTCCTTTCGGACCATCGTCATCGGAATCACTGAGTGTAAGATCGACCTGTTGAATGAGAAATGTTAAAAGCTTCAAGATCAAGAATAATTTGAATTGGCTAGAGCAAGTAGCTTTTCACTAACCGTTTCACCCGAGGTTGAGCTGGGTTCGTTGGTCGAGATGACGGAAGTCTGTGCCACGATACTATGCTTCGGAGGATCCGTAGTTATAACCTCTGCAAGTAAATCAGCGGAAGCCCCCAAAACATGAGTGTCCGAACTGCTAGCAGGGCCTACTGAGAATGCGTGCTACTAGACGAAAGTTCACGTATACTTTTATCCTACGCACTCACCGATATCGTCCGATATGACTTCCACTTTCTGCACCACTTTACCAACCGAGTCGTCGAGGGATTCGCTTTGCTTGATGTGCGTACTCCACGATCCATCCTTGTGCAACTGTATTTCCGTGTCCTCTGGTGAAAGTTTAGTTGATGCTAGGACCTCTTGAAAGTAACTGATAAAGTATGAACCAGTTAGGAGATTCATGAACATTGAAATGAGCACGCAGAGAAAGAAGTGTTTTACCCATCAATCACTAAATTGTCATACACCGCCGGTTTGTCACACACCGGACAATTCCAGGTAGGTTTCCGTTCATTCATCTGTAGATACAATGAAGCATCGAAGCACTGAAGATGTAAGCAGGTGGAAGCTCTTCATACACCAAAGAATGTAACAAATCGAACGTTAATGAGGCCTGCGGGAAATTTAAGTCCCTTTTTCGTACACAGCTTACCGGCATGGAGTAGTCATGCGCATTTTTCCGAGAGGACAAATCAATGACACTTTCAGCATCGTTGTAGCTATTTCCGAGTCTGCGTCTTCGTTGAGTTTTTCTTTGACTAAAAGTAAAAATAGATGGATTGCAATAAGAGCAAATTAGTATGCTTAAACAATTCAATCCGCTTTTACATAAATTAACACTTACTTAGCGCACGCGTAAAGTCCGCTGCCTTGACACCTTTTTGCTTCATGCGCTGCAGCAGCGTAGTGGAGCATAACTTGCGCACCAAATAACAGGCGGCAGCGTAACACCGATTGTACTCCGTGTTCCACGAGACGGAGATGTGATTTGCTAACAGCGGCGATATCTTCACGTGCGGGGTTATGTTAACCGGTCTCGGCGGTCTTTTTGGGTCGACGCCAGGTTTGTTGGTAGGAATGGGATTCTGGAAGGCAAAACATCCTTTAGCGAATGAAGTGTTTCCTTAGTTAACAAACAGTGTTACAATCAAACTTACCGGCAGGGTACAGAGCTTATTGTTCACTTTCACTACAATATTCGGCGGGAAGTAGTCCTCTTGCTCGCACGATGTCTCAAGAAGACAAAACCGCAACTGTACTTGTATGACGTGCTCGACTTTAGTTGGATTACGAATGTCCCGGTGAAGTGCGATGTCTTCCGCTTGCTGCGGCGTTAGATGAAAGTAAAAGGATCCCTCCTGGTTACGCTGCGTGTTATTGCTGGGCATCAGCGTGGATGGTTTGAGCAGCGTAGCCAGCACATCGAAGAAGGCAAGCTTTTTCAGCTTCACATCGTTGTGTACTGGGAAATTGTAAGGAGGAATTTCCAATCCATTGCCGTGTACCGTATTGACGCGGTTGTCGTTTGTTACGGCGTTATTGTACTGCTGCTGGTACATCCCTGCAACCGTACGGGAGTTGCTTATACCGTGAATATTGTTGTTGACGAGAGTACCGTTAGTGGTGGCGTTGAGATGGGCCGCACCGGAAGCTAGCAGCGTTTGCACTGCTCGTGGATTATTTTGCACCGACTGCAATACGCTGGCTGGGAGCTGATCCGACCCTGTCGAGACGTTGTTCACGGCTGCCGCCAACTCTTTCGCCTCCTGTTGACTGCAAAAGAAATGTTGGATTGTGAGAAAATACGGCAGACGATGCCGGGAAGCTTGGAACGCACAACTACCACTAAACTAAACAGATGTATGGTCTGGGAGCAAGCTACAAACTTACGCTTTACGATGCAACTCACGCACTTTGTGCCTCAGTACGGAAATATTCTGTCGCAGCAATATAAGAACCCGCTCTATCAGCTCGGATTTGCGACCACTACGGCTAATGTTGTTTTCCGCAAGCAGCTGTTGCAGATCTGACACTCTGAGTTGATGGACCAAATCCTGAAACGAGAGCAACATCAAAGTTCTTATCATATTTACTCTTATGATGAGTTTTAAGAATTTGCCGGCAGACATATTTAGTATCAGTAACCTACCAAAGATCGATTGACTACCAAAGCACTACGATGCAACTGCAGGCATTGAAAAAAAACCAACTTACGAAATGTTTTCCCAGAAAGAAGTTTGCGCGCTGTCAAACGAAATCACCCCTAGCTCTCATGTGGTTTTGTTGTTCTTCATATTATTGTTACAGTTTAAAGACCCTTGTTTGTTACCCGACTCATCCGCACTTTGCACGTACAACTGACTCTGAACTAAACCCTTGAGCAATCCTGGCAGTGCATAGACCCAATAACCCTTGCAGAAACGTAAGACAAATTAGAGGAACATAAAAATAAATATGTACAAAGATCACCTAACTGCACATTTAGGACACTATCACGCGGTTGACCAAATAACTATAAAATGGTTTCATATCTCCTGTAGGGGCACTGGCTGTAGTAACATAAAAAAAAACTCACACATACACACGTACTATTGGACGCTTGTTGATGCTAGCGCTATGAAACAACGACTCGATCGTTGTGACACAGGATTCGTTCTATTCATTTGCTGCAATTTATGTACAATACAATTAGATTCAATGTTTTGTTTTAATACATAACATACCTAGTTACCTTAACTCATTGCTTTTGTGTCTAACCCAAAAAAATAAAGAATTGCGGTAGACAAACCAAAGTCTCCAGCAAACTGGACTACTTACTTGCTTGCCTCCTAGTGTTAAAACATAAGCGATCAACAAACACAGGCACGTAAATTTGTTTACTAAAATGCCGTTTTACTTACCCTCAGTTCGGAAAATTCAGCGGCTTGCCGCGTTTTTCTCATCTTCCACGGACGCTGCGGGACCGAAAAAGTTCGGCTGGTGAAGATGGTTGATTTTCATAAGATTTACTGAATGTTTTCTTTGTAGAATTGTATGTTTTTCACTTCCCCTACACGAGTAACTAGTTCAAAACACTCGAGCGCAAATAACGTTTAAAAACAGACAATGAAAAAAGGTATTGAAACGTGTAAACTAGCACTACTCTTCTATCGTAGCTAGGCAAAACGCGATTCTGCGAACAGAGAAACTCCATTGAAAAGCAGCAACTCAGCGGGAATGTGACAAACAAAGCTGCCAACCTAAGCTGTCATTTTAGGTGATCGTAATTTGAACAGCTGCTGCGATAATCACAATTTACGCAGAGTCTATTGAATAAAGTGTTCATTTTTAAATGATTTTAGAGTCTTTTTGATGCGTTTTACACAATATAGTGTCCAAAAGCTTTTACAAGAATGATTTTTCTAGCGTGTTAAATTTAAATGTAGCTTCCCGACTTGGGAGTTTAAACGCAGAACCGCTTACCGTCACAGAAGTCAACTCTGCATGACGTTTGCGGCGACGTTCTACGAAAAAGTAGTGCCCGGGTAACAAAAATGGGCCTTTTAGTACAAGATTAGAGCGAAAATCTCACATAGATTCGATTTCTAATGGAACCTCAGTTCAGAAAGGGTAACGTAGCTGGGACGCAGACCCGCGATGTTTTATATGCAATGCGCGGCGTTTTTATCGACGCGATGTTTTCAATATATTGTCATCAAGCTCAAAGAAATATTCACGAGCCGTAATTTTTCAATTAGAGAACATTTTTTATTTAAATAAATACTAAAAGCACTTTACAAACCATTATTCACTTGGAGCCGCATTTTCTGTAAAATCCAGCCCCCTCTCGCACCATCCAGAATTCCACCGATGACGCCGTGGTTGAGCCTCTGCTGCCGCTGCTGCTCGCGTTGAACTTTGGGAGAGAAACCAGAGAAATTAACATTTTTTTTTATTCTTTCGGTTTATTGTTATTCTAACTAACGTTTACTTACCAAATATTAACGAATACTGCTGGTTTTTTGCAAATTTCATCACATTTTGATGAACTGCGATTTCACTCTTCAGGCTGTGGCAAATCAAAACAACTCTGCTGACAGAACGTTAAACTAACCAAGGTTAGTAGTATTTTACGGTTGTATTTATTTTGTCTTGTTGACATTACGGTCAAGTTCATAAACGACTGTCAAATAATATTTTTATCTTTCTTTGTTGCTTGGAAACTAAAAGCAGTGTTGGGAGAGTTTATTGGCTATTGCTTATTACATTTAACTTTGTCAAAGCCTAACACTAGAAACTGCATCACTTTTTTCACTTCCGGTCACTTAAAAAAGAGTTTTTAACGGTAATTGCACCAAATCAATACGATTTTTGGACAGCCTACTTTGTTTTAATTCATTACGGTAAATGAAGCAACACGGTATTAGAGATGTTCAGTGAGCGTTTTGGATTTTTCTAAGCCATGCTCGCATTCACTTTCATCAATGTACATTTTAATTGAACAGCCGTATAAAGCGAACACCAAAGTGGTATGTAATCAATATGCGGCTTTGATTGCGATTGTTAGTTACTCTCGCATTTGCCAAAGATAAAACAAGTGCAGTGCGGCAGATTGGCCGATATAATAATGTAAGTAACTGAAGCATCCAATCAACAACTTCAAAGTTTGATTTCGGTTGAGAAGCGAGAGAGAAAGCACCTTTGCTGCGTTGAACGGAACAGTACATTGAAAATATAAACTGTGAAGGACATG
>KE525339.1:1770845-1804022 GCA_000441895.2 Anopheles sinensis | reverse complement strand
GAAAGCTGATTTTTTATGTCGGAAAGGTACATACAGAAGTCAACATAGGCATTAAAAATAAGTAAGGTAAGGTGAGGCAATATGCACCCCTTAATCGAAAACAATTTATTCTCGCAGTACATTCAAGTAAAATCGTCCAAAATTGGACACAGTTCGATTCCTGAACATCTTTTCTGTTGACTAAAATTATCAAAAATAACATCAAAACCTCCAATTTTTATTTATAAAAGGTTTTTGAAGACCCTTTCTTTCTACACGTCATTTACATTTGTGGGGCAATTATGGCCCGAACGGTGGGGTAGAATGCACCGGGACGTAAATATGGGGTAAAACGACCCAAATTGATACCGCATTGGTTTGAATCTGGTGGAGTAGTATTCGAAAGACAGTTAGGGTATAAGATCTTTGCTGATTTCCGAACAATTATTGAAAATTTTTACCGATCTGTACATGGCTTTCTCTTCACACCGCCTTGGGCTAACCTTTATATTTACATAAAAAATACGTTGATTATGAAGGTAACATGAATAAAACTTTGACTTACTCTTGTTTTGGTGCATTATGCCTCTTTGTTTACATTTTAAACATAATGGCATTTTACTTCACCTAAGGGGGTGCGTATTGCCACCTACTGAGAAGAGTTCAAATTTTGTCTATAATTAAAAAAGGAAGGATTTTCAACAAAAATTCTCTTCAGTATTCGCTAAATGAAGTATTCAGGTATTTTATGAATGCATGTTCGGATGCTATATATTTTTTACAAATGGTCTGAAACCTAATGTAATATTTCAATAATACTCTGTGCCATAGCTCGAAATGTAGCGGAATTTGGGGCAAGTGTGCCACGTTAAGCAATTCGTTCTGTAACTTGCTAAACTCTGGTTTTTGAACATCGGCTTTATTTTTAGTACATTTTCACACTACTTTTTTCACTTGTCGTTGAGTTTCAGAAATATAAATGCAAAAACAACTATTCTATAATTGTTATAAAAATGGTAAAAAATCATGTGCTTTTTGGTGCTTCGGGGCAAGTGTGCCACCCGTATGGGGCAAGACGGCCACCTAGTTTAATTTAAGGATTTAATGGAAAAATTGAAAATCTTAGCACATGTGGCGCTTGTATATGTCAAGGGTAGTTAAATTGAGCATTTAAACCCATTTTATAGTCTCATAACGACCCAAACTTAACTCCAAACTGACGACGGGAGTTGTCTTCTTTTCACGAGAGCGTTTTCACGATTTTCCATTCTGGCCGCTGAAAAACTTCTTTGGAACAAAATCCCCTTGTATTTACGCACCATCCTGCTTCACTGTAGACTCAACAACACTTTTTCAGTTTTTGGCGGATTCACTCTGAACCAAGCAGCGTATACGGGGTTGGCAATCTTGCCCCAAAAGATTACTCTTTTTTAAACTCAGATATTTCCGTGAAAAATTATTGATATTTTTGGCTGAACTCACGAACCACTTCCTCTTTTACTCAGCAATGCGTTGTGACACATGCCTACTCGATTTTTAATTTTTAAGAGATTTGACAGCTTATTTTATTTGGTGGAAATATTATAAGATTACACGCCATTTTGATACGCAGCATAAAATGTATCACAAAAATGCGAAAAATGTACTATTTCGCATGAAATTCGGTACAGTATATCTAGTAAGAGGGATAAACGAATCTGTATACTCATTTGGTCACTTAATTTAATTTTAACTGAAAAAAAGCCAGTTGTCTCACTTGCCCCTATGGCACACTTGCCCCAAATTCCGCTACCCTAAAAATTGTTGCAGAAAAACCTGTTGTTTTTATTGATGTTTCAATTTAAAAACAGAATTCGCACTCTTTCTAGTTTACCCAACGGCTACGAAGATAATTTTGAGATGAAGATGAGTTTTGAGTTATCTAATTACTATCTCATTTTAAAGAAATGTGCGTTTCATATTCATGTCAAGCTATGAAAATATAAAGTTTGAAAAGTAATTGGACAAAATTTCTTGTGTACTCTTTATTTTCCTATGAACAAGTTAACATGAGTAAATTATGTAAAATATATTCGTAATTTCAACACAACGTTTTGATACTGTATCAAATAGAAGCCGGGAAAATATTGGAAATTTCCTGACAAAACGCATTACCAAGTCGAAAACGTCAGACGTGTTGACAAGAACGGTTAAGCCATAAATGCTGATAGAAAGAATCCAAAATGTGACTCAAGGGTCAATGTCACGCGGTAGAATATACCGATAAGAAACTCGTTGAATGATGGGAGAAAAGACCATAACATGCAACATTACGAACGGATGGTAAAAACCACCGTAAGAAAGCAAAAACCCAAAATCGCAGGCAAAAAAGTTGATAACAAACACAACTTGCAATGCCAAGAGATTAATTTTTAATAATACTTTGGCAGTTGATGTTCGGCGGTCGTAAATTTCACAGTCGTTCGACTGACAGAAAACCGTAACCAAATGAATAATTCCTGGAAGAGAGCTGCTGTCCTGTTTGTTGGAGCCGTTTTTCTCAGTAAGGAATTCATAAATTCACCTCGACTAAATTGCTCTAAATTGTTTAATTCTTTTCTTTAGCTAATATCGGTGAAGCCGCTATGTACGGATGCAGTAAATCAGAAGACCGTTGCCTGCCAATCCGATACTGTTTATTGCTGGAAAGCATGACACCAAAGAATGAACTCCAAGCAAACAACGACTTCAAATCCCAGCTGATACATAATCTTACGTGCATTCCGGAAAAAGAGATCGACAACAGTACTCACATTTGTTGTCCGAAGATGTACATTCAGTGTGGGCTGGGTGACAATCTAGCGGGTTGTACACGGTTCGCGAATTGCCCTGAGTTCCGCAACAAACCTGAAGATGAATTGTTGCTTTCGAACCAAACAAGACTGTGCTACGTACACAAGCAGAAGGTAAAGCAAAGAACAACTCACAACTCCTCTACAGTAGTGCTGCCCTACCACGCACATTATAAAAATTAAAATTTATCAAACTTCTTTCTGCAACTTTCAGAATTTCTATTGTTGCCCGAATCCACTCTGCGCGGTGCTAAAAGGCCTATGTGACGGTGACGGTGTACGTACGATTTGGAAAAGACCGAAAACTGCATTTTCGAGTTGCGACAAAACTGGATTCAACGTGCCTCGTGAGCTATGTCTACAAAATGAGAACCACGATAATAACAACCATACTTGCTGTAAGCCATCGAGAGATTCTAATCTTATATCTCACCCAAATGCAGCCATTCTGGCCGAGATTGAATGTGGTGTTCCGGGAGATGTACCAAAAATGCTTAATGGACAGTATGCCATGCAAGAAGAGTTCCCCTGGATGGTTCTTCTTCAATATACCAATCATGGAAGACTTTGTGCTGGAACTCTCATTCATCCGCAATATGTCCTCACTTCAAGGATTTGCGTAAAAGGATTGACAGCTAACCAATTGGTTGCACGCCTTGGTATTCACAATCAATCGAACATGCCAGAGCTATGCGAGGATGAAAATTATAATGAGTGTCACGCTCAGAATAAAAAACACTACATAGAAAAAGTAACTTGGCATCCCCAACATAATATTGCTTTGTTAAAACTACAACAGCCAGTTGTTTTTACAGATCGAGTAGTACAAATTATATGTTTGCCAGTATACGAGCACTTGCTAATGCATCTGCCAGAAAATATGACCATTACCGGTTGGGGATTTGACGAAAGCCGTAAGGTTACCAATATTATGCAAAAAGGCAATACACAAGTATTACAACACGAAGAAGGATGCGTCATACGTCACACGTTCTGTTCTGGAGGAGATAATCAGAGCACTGTCTGTCCCGGGGATTCTGGCGGACCGTATCAGGCTCAGGACGTATACAACAAAAAAATTAGGTATATACAGTATGGTATTATCTCGCATTCCACTAGAATCACCTGTAAACCCGGTAATAATACTAGTATAGGCATATTGGTTGGATATTTTATGAACTGGATTTTGGACAACCTGGAAATGTAAAAAAGTAATAAAGCTTTCTTTACGTAAATCTTTGGATATATAAAGTTAAAACTTTAACCGCGCGCAACTAGAGACGAATTAGTTCTAAAACAACCACCAGGAAATATACAAAAACATGTCAAGTACGAAAACTCAAACAGGCTTGTGCCAGTTTTTTACATGGTCAGTATAGTATCTGCTGTTTATGAAGGTATGTAGTGTAAAAGGTTACGTATGTGAATCTTCTTCTTATGTGGCTCAACAATCCCAAGTGGGACAAGGCCTCTCTCCCAAGAGAGTTACTGTGACCGATAGACGGTATATTATTAGATCGGTGGTCAGCCGTTCGTAATACCAGGGGGTGCCAGACTCGGGATTCGATCCCACACCTATGGCGTGGTGTTTTCTTGCGCTACCGCTGCGCCATGGGCACCCCCCCCCCCCCAGCGTATTCACGTATGTGAATACGAACAGAATAACCGTACTGAGAAGGAATAGCAGAACCAATATCATGCAGTACTGGACGTGCTGTCGCGGAGCTCCGAATAATATTGTTACCACGATGATGGCACGTCACTAAATTATAACATTTTTGAATAATTCCATTTCAGCTTATTCGTTATCACAGATTTCAAACACAACATGCGCTAAACATATTTTCCATCATTGAAGTAAATAAATTAAAATTGTAACATCTACGGTAGACGTGACGACATAGAAATTAAATCGGTTTCACTTTAAACTCTTGTATTAAGGATTCTGTTATTAAAAATCAATCGATTTGGTTTTCTTCGTATCTAAAACCGTAGATTTTTGAAAATTAAACCCTCTAGCGTAGTTTATCCATTCGCCAGCAAAAGCTCATTAACTAATTTTGTCGAGTTAGTAGATAACCCCTTTTTGTTCGCCACCTGTGATCCACCGTAAAACCAATCCTCCGCCTTTTAGAACCCGATTGGGTGCTTTCCCTTTTTCGGTTCAAAGTAAGTCGATTTACGACAGGGTTTGTTATCGCTAGTATTAGCAGAAATCCAGTAAATATTTGCGCCCTGTTTGTATTCCCTCCGACCTCCGACCAACCTCGGGTTTAACCTAACTCGCTACCAAGAGATAGAGAAGTCGATTTGGGTTTTTTGTTTCTTCAGTCAGTCCAACACTGTCTTACCACTGATAGGCGCGTCTCAGCAGAGATCATTCGGACCGGAAATCAGTTTCTTGTCGGCTCGGGGGACGGCATTAAATTCTTCGCAGTGGGCGATTATCCGTACTTCACTCCCGCACTCCACCCGTCACATTCCGCGTGTCCCGCAAAAGGATTTATTTATTTTTTCTCCACCACTTTTAACACTCCAAATGGTGCCAAATTTAAGGCAGACTCGTAAAAGTGTTTTTTAGAACCTCTCTCGCGCCACCCGGTGGCAAATAGAATGCTCGCTTCCTGTCGTCACCCGCCAGCTCCCGGTAGATCATCCGAGGGCGGGGAGGGCGGGAGGGCGTTGGACGTATATGGATGATGGACCGCGTGATTGCGACAGTGAAATCTGTTCCGCGGTTCCTCCCGCCGAGCTCCCTTTTTCGGAAGCGGTTCACATTTTGGGTTGCGCAAAGCTGTCAAACTTTACAACCCCTGCCGAGCGCGGCCCGGGCACCCGACGCCGACGACGTCCTATGATCATCTCGTTGTTTTTTTTATTGCTGTTTTTTCGCCACTCTGGATAAGAAATATTTCACTGCGCGGAATAGACTCGACAGTCATTTTCAGTGCGTACGGTTGTAAACGCTGGCGATGACGTTCGTTTGTCCCCTCGGAATGGTGGACTTCTATAAGGGCAGGGGGGCCCGGGCGGAACGAGTCCGTTGTGATGGCCGTTTTATTGAATCTAATCGGGGGGAAATGGAGCGGCGTTGAAATTGGAATTTTCATCTCCGGACATCAAACGGGTGGATATTCAAACGAAAGAACCGACGCACATACACAAACACAACTGTGGTTCACGTTCGTTAGAAAGACGCGTTTGGTCCACGATGGCAACGACGACGGTATGCACACCATTTGGACCATTTTCTTTATTGCATCCATTGTCGTTCGTGGAAATTGTGCGCGCCAAATAATGCGCCAGCTCCTGATGGTACTGATGATACGCCGAAAATGGGTCGTTGGGGAGGGCGAAGCCTGCGGATAGAGCTGTAGAGCGCCCAGTCGTCGCGCAGGGAAGGAGTCGGGAAGGAGTCGACGCTGAAACACTGGACGGCAACGGTTTCATACATCACGAACCTGATCAAGAGCTAACGATAACAAGCGAATTATGTTGCGACGCCACCAACGGCCCAGCGCGAGCGCACCCTCCGATGTCCAAGTCTCGCTTCCCAGTCTAGACACCCTCGAGACGAGCAGCAACTCCTCCACCGGTCCGCCGTTGGCTCCAATCGAACTCCCGATCAATACACCCCGCTCTGATAGTTCGTTCGTGCAAACAGTGACAGGCCCTTCCTAACCACAATAAACTACGCCATCCATAAATTACCACGAAAAGTGTGAAAACCGAGGAGGGGATGGGAAGATGTGGCCGGGAGTGGCGTTCAAGCAGCATCCCATAAAGCAAGCATTATCGAAGAAACGTGTTCGGCGTATCTCGGAGGGTGAGCATCTGGCACCGGTTCTACTCTACGGCGATCCGTGGGAGACGGACTGTAAAACAGTAGGTGTTGGTTTCGGTGGTTTTGGGGCGGCGTTCATGTTCCACTTCGCCTAGCCAGAGTCCGGTCGGTCCACCGGAATAACGCCAGAAGCGCGTGCTCCAAAAATGTCTCTGACAGATATGGCGGCTGGTGATTGTCCGGCAATCGGTGTGTGACTCATGAAGATGACTTGGGGGTGCGGAATGATTGGTGATGATGTTGATGGCAACGAAGATGAAGATGATGCTGATGATGATTGTGATGAGCACAACCTAGTCGGATCATGCTGTGACCGCCTTGGTCCCTCCATCCATTCGTCCGGGCGACATTTGGACTGGCAAATTAATTTCTGGTGTCGTTTTAATTGGTCTAAGGTGCGCCCGAAACGTGTCGGAAACTTGGCGGACGACCACCTAGCGGCACTGCATGCGGTCCATGGGAGTCGGTACGCATAAGAGGTTTTTAATGGATACCCTAAACTTCACGCCTCCGTCAACGCTAACCAGCTGGGAATTGGTGGACTGCAAAAGAAACCCCAGGAATTTATGCTCGGAAGAGTAATCTTTCTCTTTTTTTCAATTCTGTCTGGTTTTGTGCCGGAAATAGAATCCATTCCTACGTTCTTCTAAGGTTCTGGCGAATGGTTCCTACCTAATATTGACTCCCAATTTGAACCAGAGCAAGTCTGGGTCGGATGCGTCACGGAATGCTTCGCTTCAGGTGCAGATGGCGACCGTAACAACCGCCACAGGTTGATGGTGTAATTTGCATAACTTGGTCATCGCTGACGACAGCTACAACGCCCTCGTGGCAGGATGTTAATAAAAGTGAAAATTGTATTCGAACATTTTTAAGCACATCCAACGCTCTGGTTAGGAAAGGCGCGAGCGGCCAAGGCTGTAGACAGATAAATGTCGCCAGAACTTTACCTCACAGCCGTTTCCATAACTGAACGGAACGAACGGGTTTTGAGGAGCTTCGATGACTTCATTGGCGTTTTTCGGAAAAAAAACATAACGTCACCAAAGCTCCTTCTATTCCACCATCGTAAAATGTGAAATGTCCGGCGAACGACATGTTTTTACCATCAATACTTTTCCATTTAGGCGATGACCGTTTCCGCCACCTGCCACGCCATTATTCAGTTATCTGCTGAATAAATAAACCACATGTCTAACGACGCTCAGAGATGTACTTCTATCAACACCTCCAGGTCGCTTTTCGGGTGATCCGTAATCGAATCGTTGAATCGTAATTAGGAACACTGCAGAGCAGGCATGCAGTAAACATCGGAATATATGTTTGCTTTCAACAACCTGCCCGGTTTTCCTCCCGTGTACCCGCTCTGCTCTGTCGCGACCCGAGGGACGAAATCTAATCATGTATCAATTTGGATGCAAATCTATCCAGAACGCACTACAATATGGTCCAACACCATGCACCGCGCCCTGCACAAGCTAATTCACTTCGGAAATTGAGAGCCCCGGAGTGGAAAATTACTGTCGCGCGTCAGCCGTTCTACAAACGGACCACGCTGATTTCTCACATCCGCCACGAGCCGCTATC
This sequence comes from Anopheles sinensis, assembly GCA_000441895.2. Taxonomy (NCBI): domain Eukaryota; kingdom Metazoa; phylum Arthropoda; class Insecta; order Diptera; family Culicidae; genus Anopheles; species Anopheles sinensis. The sequence goes on along the minus strand of KE525339.1, from coordinate 1,795,781 downwards.
TGGGCGGCATCTCAAGGCGAAGGGCTGCATGGGTCTTTGGAACCCTTTGGCCTGGGCAGCAAATGAAGTGTGGCTAATAACGATGGTTAATTTATTGAAGCCTTTTTCGGGATACGGCGGAGGCGCGAGAAATGTAAGCCGCCGACTCTTCGACCAAAACCGCACCAAAGAAAGCACTAAGCAAACAGATGCGAACGATACAGGGAAAGGGTGGGTGGAGGAAGGGTTTCCATTGTGGAGAATGGTCGTTCCGGGCGAGGGTAGTCACGAATCACGACCCAGCTGAGTCGTTCAAAGCGAGAGCGTGAACAAAACGAGGTTCGGCAAACCGTTGGTCTATTTTCTTCGAACAAACAGATCTGCTTTACGTTGAAGCTTTATGGTAGAAATCTTCCTTCCATCTATATGTCGGATCCAGTAGGGGAAAGTGAGGCAATATGCACTCCATAAGCAAATAACAATACAAAAAAACTATAATTATTTATCGCAGGCCAACCAATAAAACGACCAAAAGGTGAGTAATTCGATTTTTTAACATCGATTTTATCAATAACAGATTATTAGAATGAGAAACAAACCTATACTAGAATTTCCCATTTTTACTCTCCTTACTATGTTTTCACCTTTACATTTCACGGATTTAACAAATGAAGATTAAAATAAACCAAATAATGTAGTTAAACGTCTTCCGTTCCCTGCAATTTGTTGAATCGAACTTAATTGCTAGGTTTATTGAAAAGAATCGCACACTAGGTATTGCATACGGAACATTGTTGTTTGCGGCTATGTAGCGGAATTTGGGGCAAGTGTGCCATGGGGGCAAGTGAGCCAACTGTTTTTTTTCTGTTAAAATTAAATTAAATGACCAAATGAGTATACAGATACGTCTATCCCTCTTACTAGATATACCGTACCGAATTTCATGCAGAAAAGGGCACTTTTCGCATTTTGGTCATACATTTTATGCTGCGCATCAAAATGGGGTGTAATCTTATAATATTTCCACCAAATTAAATAAGCTCTCAAATCACTTAAATCTAAAAATCGACTAGACATGTATCACTAAACAAACAACAATATTTATATTTCTAAAACTCAACGACAAGTGAAAAAATACGTGTGAAATTGTACTAAAAATAAAGCCAGCGATAAGCAAACAGATTTTAGTGAGCTACAGAACGAATTGCTTAACGTGGCACACTTGCTCCAAATTCCGCTATAAAGTTTGTAGATAATATTTAGGTGAACACATTATTTGCATCCGCTCACGAATGTTGATTAAACAAATTAAGATGTCATAGAACATTAACATGTCAGTGATTTAAATTTTCGCCAAAATAATGAGTAATGACTGAAGTGATATTAGAGCTACCATAGATAAAGTTTTGCTTTCTCAGGGAAGAAATTAATCATTCATAATTCGGTTTCTCCCTAATGATACAATGAAAGGGTTATAAAAACCAAATCGCATAATTATTCGTTCAAGAAATCTGTTTAGACACTTCCACGCCTAGATTTCCTTGAAAGATTGCTGTTTTGAACCTTTAGATGTTTTTAGATTTTAGTTATGTTATCTCTTCTCCGCTTTTCGGTGTTAATGCTATTGTCTTGTTACTCACATGTTAATAATTCATATATTTTAAAATTTCATAAATCTGCAAACACACGCTACCTTTATCGGTTCCAGATTGTCCTACATTCCCCTACTCGCCAACAATAACAGACCGTACGGGCAACGATCTATTACTCAGGCATGAAGTAAAACGGTAACCATATCGCCATCCGTCCAACCGAACAAAACATGCCGAGGCGTAAATGAACAGGTTAATAAATTATATGAACATTCCGCTCGATTTCGCGATCCGCGGTTCTTCATATCGATATGAAACTTCATTTGCCGGCGCAAAATGGAGTTCTAGCGAAACCGTGCTTCTGGGCCGTCGTGTGTAACATTCTAGTTCTACGAATCGAGTCGAAGAGATACTGGTACCATTGGATCGAACCCATTTTGGCGTGAAAAGCGATTGCCAGCTAAACTCGCCTCCTGGGAGGGAGGATGGGGAGGAGATAAATTGTACCATCTGAAGAACGACCGGCACTTTCCTTTCCCCTCTCGGAAGTATCGCGATATGATAGGGGTTGAGGCGTCGTAGGCCCTCTTCACAAACACAATGGACTCGCAGGAAACTCGCTGGTGGAAACTCCATAGCCGGTGAAACAAAGTCCAAACACCTGCAGTCTCGTTTGTCATTCCTACAAACGCTATCCTATACCGCACCTTCCCTCCGCTGCAAGATTGGAATATAAGATTTATTCGTCGTTTGTGGAATCTCTGTCTGTTCGCTGACGTGCCGGTTTGTATCATCTTTGCAGTCGTTCTTTGTTTTCCGACTGCATTTCTAGAGTTTCTCCTCCCGAGCGGAATTCCTGCATTCAAAGTTATTTTGCCCCCGGACGCCGGCCGAAGATGCTAAAGGCCACCCGCCCTCCCATTTCCATCGCAGGATCCATAACTTACCCGGGCCCGGTTCTCCAAACCGTCGGCTCGAACCGAACCGAAGGCTTCAGGCCGCAACGGTGGTGGGGGAAGTGCCGTATAATTTATTTAGTGCGGCCAGAAAACCGGGAAAAACCGCCAAACCAGCAAACCCACAAACCACTATCCATCTTTTGCTCACTCTGCTCGGGACGTTTTCGAGAAGCCACAAGGAGGGGGCGGTGGGGTAGGAACGGATATAAATGGTTCCAAGTGGAGGCTAGTTGCAGTTGCAAGAACTTGTGTGTGTCTGTGTGTGTCTTTGTTTTAGAATTTTTCCTTCGCTTTTCCTGTTTTTTATTCTCGGGTATATTTACTCCGAACATATTCTGATTCTGACGAATGGGCACAAGGATGGCCCTCGTCCAAGAGGAGGTGGCTGCTTTGCCTGCATGGTAACGAAGCGGTTGCAAACGAGCAAACTGCACGGCATCATCAGGGTCCTCGGAACCGATAAATTCTTGGCCATTTTCTTTTCCGGAGCCACCGTTGGCCAAGTTTTTGCGGTGAACTGTGCGGAGCAAAATGTAGAACCCAGGGACGTGGGGAGACATAAAGACTAACTGAAGAAAAAATGGTGGCCAAGTGCTAGTTCCACGGGCCCTTCCCCAGGTCGTAGCAGGATGGCAGCTAAGAAGACGCACGTCCTTCGACGGTTGGAAAACCGGACAACCCGGAAGTGGAACAGATAAGACAAATATGGTGGCATCATTCGTTCGTCGGAAGGACATAATGGTGACCCTATGTATGTGGGGTCATTCACACACACACACACACATACACACATATGTGCACGGAGCAGACACAATGCAGCCAATCATGCACAATCTGCGCGCCAAATTGCGCCACGAAGCGTCGTCCTTTGGCATCGATGCATTCCCGGTACCAATCAATTCAATTTGTTATCCCTCGTTAAATTTATTCCTCTCAATTTCAGCGCCATCCTCGGGGGGAGTTTGGCAAATTGAACATTGTATGACAAACAGGATGGAAAAGTGTCGTCCCTTTTGGGCCAGGGGAGGTCTATTTTCTTCCCATTGCTCCAGTCGAACTTGAAGGAACTTGAAGGAAGTGTTGTGTTCGTGTGCAAAGGTGAAGTAAGTGTGAGTTTGTTTTCTTTTACACTCTTCCAGCTTCCAGCCTTCCCCCAATGGAAGCGTCTAAGCGACCGATGAAGTGGCCTGAAAATACGCCACTTCATCTTTTCGTTCGTCGGAAGATACTCACCTGGAACACAGGCGGGCAGCTTCGTTGTCTCCCACTCGTCCGTCTCGATGTTGCAGCGGAGTTCGGCGAGCTGTGGCTCCTGCATCCGGTAGCCGGGTTTGCACGTGTAGTGCGCCGTCGAGTACTCCTCGTTGTCGTCCACCGTCAACCGGGCGGTGGCGTGTGCAATTTCCGGCGGCTGCTCACAGTCCTCGTACGTGCTGCCAACGGCTGATCCTGGTGTTCCTCAACCACGTTCGACAACGGTGTGTTAACGACCGCATTGGAGACGAAATACATATGGAAGATAGGGAACGGGAGAAAAAAGCGCATGTAAGCAAGCGAGTTAGAAAACATACTGACAGCATCAACTGAATCGAATCGGATTATGTAATTGCTATGGCTAATCACAACCCACCACACCCAGTTTCGAACCCCCACTCCCTCTGCCTGTCCCCGGGCCAAGCGATAACGATCATCATGTACATCCAAAACGACGACCACGTAGAACGTTCCGGTTTCACCCGACCAGAGATTGAATGTATCGTTCCACCGGACGCCGGACAGAGATTCACAAAACCCGGCCGACTGATTGACAGGCCGCAGGCCGCGCACATCAACTGACCGGGAGGAGTCAGCCCGGCACGTCAATGGTCGTCTCATCAGATCGTGTGTCAATCAAAAATCGATCGATCGCACCGTGCGTGTTTGCGTTTCGTCTCATCACGGCGTAATCGGAGTGGTTTTGGATCGATCAGGCGGTCAAACGGACGGTCCCAAATGGGAAATCACTGCGGGGGGTCTTTTACGACGCACATTTAGTCCGATGGTTGTTCGTAAAGAGACAATTCTTTGATCCTAAATTGATCGAAGGAAAAGTCATTTAATATTTGCAATAACTGCTGAGATACAATTGTACAAACTTCAAAAATCTGAATCGAATTAAACATGAACATAAACTCACGATACTTCGTTCTAAAAGAAACTTATAATTCCAAGAAGTTCAATCCTCACATATTCTGCGTAGTAATATGTCCAAACCAAAAGATAAATGTTCTCTAGGTATCCAGGGAAAATAAATCTGTCCTTCAAGCTGCTTCCTGGCATCCCTTTGTGGCGCTCAAATCATCCCGAAACGAAACGTAATTTCCTCCACTGCGGACATCCAATCTCCGGTACCCGGGTCCGGGATGAACGAAGGACCATTGCCAGAACCACAAGAACTAATCGAAACACATTTCCTTGTTCTTAAAGTGCTCCGAAAAAGAATCCCCATCGATTGGAAAGCTCATCATCTTTCCATCTCGCTGCGCCCTGTTCTGTCTGTTGCGGTGTGAGTTGCAACGATTCAACGACGAAAGTCAGTGAATTTATTTGCTTTATTATCGCACAACATCCTTTTCCACTCACTCATTCTGGACGATTAACTTCTCCACCCATCGGGGCGGTGCGTTATTAAACGATTATTTGTGTGTTTGCGTAACCGAAAACGCTATTTCCTGTCAACCTTTGACTCCCATCTCGAAAAAGGCAGAGCCGCCGCTCAACCATGGCTTTCATGGCTTGACAGATGACGCTGGAGCTCATTGTAACCGATACGCATATACCTCCCTTAAATGGTGCGATTATGTGTGTGTGTGTATGTGTGTGGGAGGAAGAAATAAAGGGAAATTACCTCGTAAAAAAGATGAAACGCAACGATGGTGGGGGATGACAAATGAAATTAAAAGCCACCAGAAGCATGCCGTCGTCACCTTAAGATTGTGCGGCTGATAAACCAAACCCCTCGAGTAGATGTGTGGGTAAGCCACCCTCAAGTGCAAGCCACAGTATTTATCACTCCAGCTTCCGGTTGGTGGTTGAAATCTAAGAGACGATATACTCTTTTATTAAGAGACAACACGACAATGTTGTTTAGAGTATAAACTCCCGGAAGCAGAGCAGAAGTCAATAGTAGTGAGTACCGAAAGTGGATAACAAACCCCAAATTTTTTAGGAAATAAAGGTAAAAATTAAAAATTTATCAAAATAATAAAATGAAAATAAAAACAATTGAACTTGCCAAAAAATGCATAGAAATAGAAATGTTAGGCACAACGAAAATGTGCAATGAAAGCGAAAAATTAAACGGAAGAAATTCAGTTTGAAAAAGAATGAGTGAGTCGAAAGTAAAACATCTTTTTCTCGAGCTCTAGCGGAAGATAAACGGTGCAAGATATCACACTAGCTGTCATTGTCACAGTTATCTTCATCCGACGCGTTCACTGAAGAAATGGCGTCTAAGGTTCTTCGTCCGCCCAACTCAATCCTCCCTTCCCCCTTCAAAATGATCAAATTCCCTCCACTTGCTTCCTGCCGACAGACAACTAGAGCACCTCAGGCTCTGGGGAGGTTGGTGACAAATAATGGTTTTGTTACAAATTTCTGTGTGCTGAGATGCTGTACCACTTCCTGTCACGATTTTCTTACAGCTCTCGAAGTGGCGCCCGGGTGAGGAAAATTAAGATCCCAAGTGGGGCAGGGACGCTGAGATTTATGTTCACGTAATTGTGTGCTTGATTTCCGATCGTGTGATGAGAATCAACAGCATAAAACCAAACAAACCACACGAAAAGAAATGGAAGCCTGTGAGAGAGCGAGAAACCGGTCGTGCAGGGATTCATCGACATCGTGCTGCTAATAAAATTGAAATAAATTTTAATCCTCACCCGATGCGAGCCGGAAGCCGTAATACCGGTAGCATAAAACACAACAAACGATCATTCCGATATCGATGGGCAAACAGACATAAATCCTTTGGTCAAACATGAGTTTTCTCATTTGTGGTGGCCGCTGGCAAGAAAATTAAATATCTCCTTCCGATGAACGTGTTATTACAGTAAAAGGAAACAAATTGAAACAAAATCTCGCCCTCTCCCGGGACTGGCAAGGTAGTGTTGATCTTGGCAAAAGTCTCGCCATTGATGCACCGCAAACGGACATTTCACATTCGAGGCACGTACATCGCATTGATTCAATCACGCCCCATTGATGCCGAAGGGGAGAAATGTAAAGAGATGTGGTACGATAAAAGTTTACAAAACGAATTATATCTTCATCAGTGTGGAATTGATCCTTCGCTCGATACTTCGCAGCAAAATGGTTGACTGAATGTGTGATAAGACACATTCTTGTTATTTGCCCAACATGTACCTTTTTAATCGTAAAACCTCTATAGACTTAAAATGTTTTAAAAACTCATCTTTTATTGGCTTATTCATAGATTATATGTCCATTTGCTGATCCATTTGCTTTCCAGTTCTATCGAAAATTGATCAATAAAGAATGATGGATGGAAAAGCTTGTCAAAAACCTGATCTACTCAATTTCATTATTTAAATGTATGAATTAACAGATCCAAATAAGAAGGCAAATAATGGATTCCTCAGTTAATATGAAGCTCCTCAGTAAATCCGAAAATATGAAATAGAATTTTTTATAATCAAGTTCTTCTACATAAATTATAAAAGAAATCATAGCCAAAAATGACCTCCTTTTGAAGGAATTTATCAGAATGACAAGATTGAAGTGAGCATATTTTAAACAGAATAAATCAATACAGATTCAGCAATTCGAAAGGATCTCATCTCGTTTGAATATTGGAACTAAATATTGCATTTCAAATGGCTTCTTAAATCACGCAGCTTCGTTCGTTTTACCTGCTGCCCTAGTCGTGATGAATGAATAAACAAACACCGAACCAACACGGGGTACCATCATCAGTTTCCGTCCCTGCGCCTGCAGCATTTATTTTGAACCAATGTTGGCCAGCTCTTGCAAACCCCAAAACTGTCACACCACTTTCCAAGCACCTTCTAAATGAGAACAAATTGCACTGACACAATTTATGCCCCATGTATGTTATTGCAAACCGGTCTGCTGGTGGTGTTTTGAGCTCGTAGGGTTTCGCTAACGAGACGTGCCACAGACAGCGCCATATAGCGCTATCATAAATTCATTAGCAAATTTTCCGGCCTCATTTCTTATGCTCCCTTGTCCGGCACAATGGGAGAGTTGACGTTCGCAAATGCAGAAGATCCCGGTCGGAATCTCGGAACACGGCCAACGTCTCATCCGTAGGGCAACAAATCTTACCGACCGTTGTGGTGACACTTTACAATCGATTCGTTTGAATAATTTCCACCGGCACCGGACTATCGATGTTGGCACACCGAATTTTCCCACATCACACAGACAACACCATCTCGTCTGGAATCGATAAATAAAACATCGCCCTCTTACCCAACCGTACGCGTAGCCGAACGTGTTGAGGTTGGGTCTGGAAAAATCCGTCCAATTTTATGCCCACAAAGGAAAGAAGCCCTTTTGAACCAGAAAGTTGTGTTTCCAATCGGGAGGGGGGACGAAAAACCAAATCCAAATCCCCCCCACGAATCCCTTTTTCGGTCGATTGGGGCGATAAGGTGCGTCCCATTAGTCTTGACAAAAATCTCCAATGTCGCCCAACGTGCCGTGGGCCTGCGGATCCCTTAGGGCCCCCTCATCTCTCGGTTGCGTTTCGCCCTTATATGGACATTCGTCAAAGCCCCGAACTCCAATCCCTCGGTAGTGTGGGTGCGAAAACGGGGTGGCAGAGTGGAGCGAAAAAGCAAAACACCCCCAAATGTGGGCAACTTTTGCAATCAACGACACGAACGGCGACACGAACATTCGACGTATTTGTTGGAAATTTGTTTGAACGGCCGGTTGGAGGGAAAGCGAGCAAGCAGGGGCAGGGAGGCCTTTAGTGGCCCCGGAATGGGGCGCTGTGAAAGATTAAAGGTGAAATGCGTGTCAGCTTTGGAGAGCAAATTCATGAGACACGATTTTCGAGTGTTTCGTCCGTCCGGGTCCGATCAATCCCATCGCTCTGTTATCCACAAAAATCGCGCTAACCCAACCGAAACAATCCGTCGAGAGGTGTTAATGCACGTTCTATTGTGAACGTTCGCTTCCAAAGCATCCTCAACCGGCGCCCTTCTCGTGTCTGCATGGTCAAACTTTTGCACCAAACAATCATAAAACACCCATTAACTCCGCCAGCGACAGTGGCATCAGAGGAAAGGAAAAAACAGGACGTAGAAAATCGACAAATTTTCGACCATATGGTCCAATCTGGTGTCAAACTCGCTCCGGCATTCCTTTTGCTAGACGACAACGACAAGAAAAAAGAATGCACCCGCTCCTCTCGGTCGTGCAACGAGCTGACCAACGCGAGGAAACTTTTCTGACCTCATGAAAAATGATGCAGCGTCTTCCGGACTCGGTTGATCGGGTGGTGTGGTTTGTTAGCTTATCACTTTTTGCCACTGAAGATCAAACAACGGACAACGAGGCAAAGAGGAGCATCTGCGTGTACTAGCGACGGGTGGTTTGCAAAATGGTTTCTGTTGCCCACTTTGACATGCTAATGGAGGTGGCTCTTAACGAAAATCTATTAAAATCTCATTTAACATCAATCAGCGTGAGCGTGTTGACGAGAAACTGTTTATTTTTCCTAGTCACATAAAGTGTCCAACTTTCTCATTTTTAAATGGATTAAATAGATAGCGAATAGTTAATGGAGATAATGTCACGGTTTTACTTCAATTCTGCAGCTCACCCAGTCTGCAGTAACATTCTGAGTTATTGTTAAAATCCAGTAATATTTCAAATGTAGATTGTGTTGAATGAATCCCTTTCGAAAATTTGACTTTATTATTAAATATAAAGTATATTTTCCTTTCAGTTAATGAACAATTAAAATTCTTTTACCTTTGTATTTACATATTAATTTAGCAGCTTTCATGTAAAATTAAAGATTGTCAGTTTAGTTTTTTTTTGTTTGCAATTGAAAAAGTAACGCATTAACCCCTTTTTTTGTTCAATTCAAGAAGTCTAAAACGGAAAGTGCGTAAAGAAAGCCATCCGTTTTTTAGAATATGAAAAAACATAAATTAAAAAATGCATGCATATACCTTTAATATTTTTTGTTCATTAGAAGAATTCTAAACAAGTTAATAAAAATCATCAAGAATTTTACATGCCGTTAAATATGCGAATGGCCGATACATTTATCCAAGTTATGTTTTGTAAGAAAGGTTATGAAAGTTCACTTAATTAAACAAGAAATGTTTTTAATAGATACCATCTCTTTTAACACAGGTAAAGTACAAATATTATATTTGAAATTGGAACTCTAACTCTCTGGTGTTGTTCTATCTTGTTTTGAAGTTGAAAGTGTCGAAACTAACATTTTGAAATCTTTTTCACTTATTATCTACTTTTTATTTTAAGAAAAAGTAGGAGGAACTTAGTGTAATAGAGTTTTAATCATCAAGAACGATAACCTTTACCAATAAATATTCATTAAAGTGCTGCACAATTGCGAAGAGGGACTCCTTCATTCACTGGACTGACTGTTAATAAATTTTAAATTTGATTGTTACGTTTAAACAAACCTTTTTTTCGTTCGCTCTGATTTGAAAACCACAACACGAAGTGCCGCATTTTGTTCTCGTTCCACAATGTGAACGAAAGAAAATCACATTACACCTCCACAGTGTTTCTTTATCGCGTTGAAGACCCAGCAAATTGCAGCGATATAAACCCAAATCTAATCACCATGATCCTTCTCACCGCGAATCCTGCCTGCCGGCTCGAGGCACAAAGTAAGCGCAAATCTTCATCACTCACCAACGCACGGTCCACAATGGAGGCGCATGGTCATCCTCGTCAATGGTAGCAAAAGTTTCGTTCATTACTTTCCCATTGGCGCCATTTTGCAGTGGTGTGTATGTGCGTTCATGGTCGGACGAGACGCTCTAATCGATTTATGGTTCAATTTGCTTCCCGGAAACAATTTTCATTCCGATCCTTCCCCTCTGTCTGCCCTCTGCGTCTTGGCCGACTGCTTCGGATAAAGCGTTTCCGGCAGAAAACGGGAAACCCGTCCCAAGCCACGTGCCGCGATGTTTGCTCTGGAATGGCTTCATTTAATATTTCTTCCAATTTACAGAAGTCCGTTTCCTTGGATCTTAATCATTCTCCTTTAAACCTCCCGCTAGGGCCTTGGTAAGCACCCGAAAAGACGACCGGTTTTCGTTTATCCTGGAACTATTAAAGTGTTTTGAGATATTATTAAATTACCAGCGGTTGGCTAGAGTGAATTGACGTTCAACACATAATGTGACAGTATTTCGCAACAAAACTAAATTTCCACAAGTTTACGCATTACGAAGTATCCACAAGAATGCTTTATCTGCATTATTGCTAGCATTCCAGGACACACGTGCAATAAGAGTGTAGAACAGTAATTTCCAATCCATGCTCTGTATTATGCTTGTGTGTCTTGAGATTTAAAAATATGTATTTTGTTCCCACAAATCTGGTCCTAGGAAACAACTGTTGATTACAATAACAAATACATTATTGTTATGTATCTAATTATTATTTTCAATTGTAACAAACACAAATGTTACTGAAACTTGGTGGATATTCGCACGTAACTAATGTCAGGGATGAATTTTGCCTGGATTGAAAACAATTTATTCTTAGTTTTTTTACCTACTTCCCAAACTTATTCCCAATTGAACTGTTTGTGATATGTACTCAACTGACATTTATTGGGATTTGCCACTTTTCAGGCTTTATATCTTGAATTCAAATATTTTGAGAACAATGACAAAAAATGTTAAATTGACCACGGTTCTGTGAATGATGAATGAGATGGTTTAGAATCTCTGCTGTACAGCAGGGGTCGGTATACATTTCCTAAAAAGGGCCAAATGATTGCAAAGAAACCTAAAGCGCGGGCCGGATACCTGAAACCGTGATTTAATTTTTTCAAAGTATTACTAATCCATTTTGAATGGAGTACCAAGTTTCTAAATAGTAAAGCTTAAACAAAAAGTAGTATAAAATAGTAGTAGCTAAAATATTTGAAATTTAACCATTACACTTAATTACCTAACCAAATTATTTCACCCAGTTTTCAAAATTACAAGCCACATTTTATTTCGTGATGCGGTCTAAAATTACACTCATTGAATGTAGCTATTTTGCATGTAAAGTTAACGAGTTTTGGAGTTTGGACAAGTTTGCACAAGAAGAAATCAAGCGTGACATCAGGAATAAGTCTGAGAAGAATTGATTTTTTAAACTACTAAACTTAAGAATAGAACTAAAATTTTCTTAGGGCCGGATAAAATCAGTTCGCGGGCCGGTTTTGGCCCGCGGGCCGGACTTTGCCGACCCCTGCTGTACAGTGTCATCTCGATCAGATGACGTAGACGACTAACATAAATGCGATAACAGAGAGTTAATTTCTTACACTGCCTGCCTTGTGTCCATCTCAATAATACACTTTGTATTTCAAACCTCTCCCACTGGCAATTTTCCCTACCGAACCCCAACTGTTTCGACATGGTCTGCATCTCATTCAGCTGATTGTGTGCCATTATCACCTCAAAGCCAAGCTGGCAGCGACGGTAAATTAAATTACTCCTGGATTAAGTGGAATGAAAGCGTTCATCCATCCGTCCAGCGCTTCGTCGGCGTTCTTTTCCAGCAGGTAATCCAACAATCCGCACCGCACTGTCCAATCTCCACCATGCACGACCGGAGTGAAGACGTTCAGACCCGATGGTCAAAGGATAATCTTTGCACCCTCAGGTGATTAAGCCACCTTCGGCCCCATCGGCGTTGAGGAAGTGCTTCCGAGTCGAGTCAGGATGAAGATGATAATATTTGTGTTCGTATCTCGCCCCGTCGTAGATTGTCTTCTTGAGCTTGTGTTGCATAAGACGCTTGCCCTTGATGCTTTTCCACAAGGTGGCGCTGGGAAATGGGGTTTAAAGCAACTTTAAGATGTATCTAAACAAAACAAATATAACAACCTTTTCCTTAAAATATCAAGCGATTTACTGAGACAGTCAAAAGTCAATAAGACCTCGTCAACCAAAAAAACCAACATTGAATTATGCGAGAAAGATATTTTCCCAAACATAGAACCGTTGATTGATTGACAGAGCGGTAAAAGAAAATCAAAAGTAGGATGATTCCTCGTTCAATTTGAATTGTTTCCATCGTAGAGAGTTTGTTTTTTCCTATGAAGAACAAATACATCTCAAAAATGGTACTTTATGCTTTTGCTGATTTTTTCTCATTCAAACCAAAATTGAAGGACATTTGAAAAAGGCAAAAACCTCATCAGCTCAACAATTGTTTCCCCAACGGTTCGCCATCCCCAAAACCAGTATCCCCCGGGGGCGTACTTTCCTTGCGCATTATCTCTTTAAATGTCCCGACAAGAGACGGGTCGACCGAAGCTACATGAGCAATCGATGGAAAGTCAATGCTTGCCGACCTCAACCCCGCACCGGGTTTCGCCCGTCCCGCCCCGGGACCATCGTCGAAGTTACAAAAATAAACGATCCCATCAACATCCGAAGATATTGTCATTCGTTTCGGTTTCGATTCGTTACGTCCGTATCATGAATTTCATCATCTCATACCAATGCACGACTGCAGAGAAGAAAGAAAGTGAAAGATACCCACACCAAGCAAACTCGTGAGAGTCGAACTTCGGGAACGTTATTTTTTGTCCCGTCCTGACTTAAGAATGAAATCACGACAGCTCTTTCCGGACGGACCGAAAGCAACCCAACCAGGAATTCCCAACCAGGAATTTTCGTAAGATAAAATGAACTGAGCGTATATAAAACCAGCCGATCGCACCGCGCCGCGTTTCGTTTGCTTAAATGTATTTGCCGCGTCTATCGTTCTCGCAACGACGGATGATATTCCAGCATCCGACACGCGAGCCGTGTGATTGTGTGCCAATATTCATCGCGCCGATCGCAAGTTCGGGTTCCCCTTGAAGGGAATTCACTTTGCACAGAGAGGATCTATTTTTAGATACATCCCAACCAGGAATTTATACGCTTCTCGTAAGAAACCTCGTGAGAAAGCTCGCTAGCGAATCGAATAGCGAGGTAACCAACGAGAGGACGACAATTTTCGTTAGATAGCTTCGGCTACCGAAAAAATAAAAAGAGAAGTGCTCTCGGCTAGTATCGATCTCGAGCTGCGCAGAGCTTGAAGATTCAATTATCCCATCCCGCTATCAGATAAGGCCATTGACTATTGATAAGAGCGGGGCGCTAAAACTGAAATATAAATTAGGATCCGCTCTGGACCGATGCTTGATGAACACCTCTCTCCAGCTGATGTATCTAAAAATAGATCCTCTCTGTGCAAAGTGAATTCCCTTCAAGGGGAACCCGAACTTGCGATCGGCGCGATGAATATTGGCACACAATCACACGGCTCGCGTGTCGGATGCTGGAATATCATCCGTCGTTGCGAGAACGATAGACGCGGCAAATACATTTAAGCAAACGAAACGCGGCGCGGTGCGATCGGCTGGTTTTATATACGCTCAGTTCATTTTATCTTACGAAAATTCCTGGTTGGGAAGCTGACCGTCCCAACGATGCTGCATGTTGGTCCCAGCGTTGGAGAAATCATACACTTTGCGAGCGGAGCATAGCAGCCTTCCACAACGAAGAAATCGTCCCATTCAGTAGCCCGAACTCTTTTCAGCTTACGAAATACCAACACGCCCTCGACGGTGGGGCAGGAGGAGTTTGAGAAAAGTTCACACAGTGGGCGAAATGGATCGGCTTAATTTGTCAAATGGCGCGCGGATGAGGTAATAAATTGTTTGGGGTTGAGTGTGTTTTATTTTCCCGACACCTTCTCGTGCCACATATCACTAGATCAAATCGAGCACGCGGAGTTTTATGCAGAAGTGGGAAGAAAAATAATAAAGAAAACTTATTTATCATACATGCGTTACAGCGAGTCAGGAACATGTGAGGGACTACATACAATATGCATTATTGACACTTAGTGAGTTTGAGTGATTAGCTGACCTATTTGTATTTTAAAGAGGTAAAAAGAAATTTTAAAGCAAACACTGAATTAAATTGTTCAAACCTGGATTGCCACACTCATTCTGAGAATGTAGAATGAATAAAAACAGTTTATGTGATTTGCGAGGGACTTGATCGGGGGACAATAAAATATATATGACCTAAAACCTTCGTATCGATGGAACCTTAAAACATCTGCAGCATTAAATTTATAGTTTTTGTATAGAATGGTGATTACTAGATTAAGATTTCGATAAATATACATACTAGATAGTAAAATCTCAAGGTAGTTTTGATAAAAGAACGCCACTAACATATGCCTTAAAATAAATAGACAAATTTTAATGACTTTCAATGCAAAAACGGAAAACGCTACAAACTTTCTGTTGAAAGTAACATTATGAATAGCTTTTGTTTTAAACTCAGACCAATTTTGAAAACATTATATCATTAAAATTGAATCGAACGTGGCCAAAACAGCAAACCGACGTTTCAAGCATTATCGCGTAACGAACTTGTTTGATGTTTTTAACCATCTCTTGTCTACCAAACTCAGCTGATATGGATTTTTGACTATTTTGTCACTTATGGAGAAAGGTTAAAACATGATTTGGAATCTTTCGTCCGGCCACGTACTGTGCTGCAGGACCCCTTATTGCAACAGAGGCCGTAACGACAGACAGAAAGATAAATGGCTTAATTATTCCATACTGTAGACCGGAAGGTCACTTCAACTGGACAAATACGTAAGAAAAACTTAGAAAATATACAAATTATTATACAGATCTTGTAAGATATGTTTCCGAAAAATCAAAAATTCGGTCAAATATTATTATCAATACCAGCTCTTATAACCCTATCTATGTCCCTTAACCACTTCCAACTGACAAAACCTCGTAACAATCGTAGGATCTATTCCAACAATGTAAAACCCAAGCAGAGCAGCAGGATGTCATGCAGGTCACACAACTACTAAAAAACATGTTAACATGAATGGTTTTGTCGGCTATGACTAAAGTTTCGACCAAGTACAGTTTAGGATCAAATTTTCTTCGTTCAATTAGCTTGGTTAACTTTTTTAATTGTCGTCGGTGAAAATTTTTTATTTTTCTAATGCAAACGTTCTAATGCCTTCGCTTCATTGACGCAACTGTTAAAACACAAGATCCAACGTTTTGAAATATATGTTGTTTATCAAATAGAGCCATAGCCAAATAGATATGTCATATTAAATGATATTGAACACAAAGATTTTTATTTGGTACATTAGTCAGACTGTCCCAAAAATTATTTTAGTATTTCCAGCGATTTATAGAGTATTCCGGTGGACTGGAGAGATCATGTAAATGCTCCAGGAGTATATGATGCAAAAACTATTCATATTAAATTAATGTGAAATAGATATGTATTTTAGTAATGATAAAACATGTTTTGATTTACAAAGGATAAAATTTTACATATGATTATTTTATCTCGCCACTAACCAAATAACAGTTCAACGACAAATTTATCGAATTACTATTTGCAAAACACTTTCTTTACGACTTTCCTAACCTTGAAGCTGCGCTACACCCAAAGCGACCTGTTTGTCAACAGTTGGAAAGGGCAAAATTCGAACGAATCCAGCAAGAAACCACCAGTTGACTTTTGCTTTCTCGCTCGCAACCAAAACCAACGAATCGACGGGGTTGCTGAAAGCGCCGGTTTGTTTTTCCTCTTTTTGTTTTTTTTTTTTTTGTCAGCCCCAAAACTCAAATATACAGACGAAAAATCGCACCAACCGAGGCATAAACTCATGCGTACGTGAAAACTCATTTCGGATTCCATGGTCGCCATGGTGCATCTCTTTTCATTTCCACTGCAAACCCCCAACGGCGTAATGGTGTCCTGTCCTAGTGTCGCCGTCGGTGAGCAAAAGAGCGGAGTTTTTTCTTCTTCAATCCTACACCTTTTCCTATTCGTGTACCAAAATGGGCATATCATTTCGGGCACACCGCCCCGCAGCGAGCGCCACCAGCGCCAGAGAAATAGAGAAAAACTCGATACATATTTCGGTCCGGTTGCAATAGTTGTCATGGGCAGGGGGAGGTGGAAAGCGAGGCAGAGGGCGGATGGAGTGCGACACGTTTGGTGGCGCGATTTTTATTAGCCTCTACCGCACATTAGCTCGCACCGGGGGAGGCATAGCATAGTCACTATCAGTGGCCGGTATGCTGTCGGGCGCAGCATAATTTCACGCTGCGTGTCGCGACGGCAGGGAAGCGGCACGAATTACTTTCGGCGCCCAGCATCCCAAACGGCGCCCCATACACGCACTCCCACGCAACCCCAAACACCGACACCACGACCAGCAGCAGCAGCATGAGCAGCGTGAGCAGCAACATCGGCATCGGCCGACCAAGGCAAACAAATGCTCACGGTTTTCGGGACCGGCTGACTGACTGACAATCGAACGCGTCGCATTTCTGGCAATGTATTTCTTTTATCTCACCGTTTTTGCTGCCTTTTCTTTCCTTTTGCGCCCTTCCACCGATGCAGTTCCGTCCATTTGCCACCGAACTGTGGCAGATCGGGGCGGACTCGTGACTCTTATGCTGCCCTACGGGGCGGGAAAGCGGAGGAATGGCCGTGCGTCGGGTGGGTGTAAGTAAGAGTGGGTGGCATTGCAGACGAGATGAGGTGCACGGGAGGTTGACGATCATCTTACCAGCGTTCGTGATTTGTTTGCCGTTAGTTTTTCTTGCTTGTCTCCTTTCGCTCTCCTCTTTCACTCCCTGTCATGTTGTTTATGTAGCTGCTGCTGCTGCTGCTGCTGCTGGTGTAGCTTTTGCTACTGAGACTAATGCTTTAGTGCAGGCATTATTGTTTCTTTGCCTTGCGGAAGACAGTTGTTTCTTTTGGTGGAGTTCTTTTTTTCTCCACGGCCTCGTATAAGACTCCACTTGCTGCTTTGACACGAGAGCAATCGATCGTGTGTCTTTTGACCAGCAAACAAATTGGGGTTTTGCCACACAACCTAGGCTTGGAAGGTGGTATTGATCGATATGGAAGTTTTTGTTAGGTCTTCGGGATTGGGCATATTAAAATGCGATTTTCCTTTGCGGCGAATAAGCGTGATCCACAATAATCAATATGAAAAATGAACGACCAAAGACTGACTACGCATGTACACAACGTCATTACTGGTCAATTTCCTTCTTACAAACAAGAATAAAAATTCTAGCAACATGAATATTTTTCAATAAAGCAGCATAGACTCTTACAAATATAACTAAAATAGCAATAGTAGACAAAACAATATAAATTGTTTAGTATCAGAGATCTTTTACTGTTTACTTGTAACTGGTTGTCTAACAATCACATTTTTTAATTTAGCATAAGCATAATTAAAGACACAATCAAAATTTGCCAATTTTGTTTGTGGATTTCTATTATTCGAATCAATTTTTGCCTCTCACCTATGGGAAGCTCATGTCACTAGATCTGCTTACTGAAGTCATTTAACAAAACTCATATTTTTAATTATTGTAATACAGATAGTATTTGCAAAGTATTTAGAACCTCAAATACGTGGCATATTAAATATACAGATTAACTAGTTTATTCACTTGCTACATGAGATCAAACACTTGTTAAACTAAATCTATGAATTCTGGTTTGAACTAGCCATACAATTTTTCAAAGCAATGAAATAAAGATTGCCACCGAAACACAAGGTTTTACAACATGTTCATGCAACTCATGCCCAAACGGCATCAAACACAATTTAGTAGAAATCATAAGCCCTTGAATGTTTGTTTTGTTTGTCCAAACTAAACATGCACTATCGAACAATTGATATCGAAATAAGCCGACCTTTAGAATGTTGAAAACACGTACTTTACTTTGCCTTTAGCATAATAGGGGACAGTAAAACGTTCTCTTTTTGTATTATTAGTAAATGAGCATTGTGTTTATGCACCTAAAAACAATTTAGTGAATTATATAACATATCAATAGTAAGAGCAAGATTATTTCCAGAGGTACCACTCTATTGTCGGTTAAAAGACCAGTGATTGGTTGACATGAATATCACCGCGAAAGAGAAGGTTTAAAGATAGTTTTAAAGTTATTCGAAATTTACAACTTTCAGACAAAATTCATTCTAATAATAACATAAACCAATGCCGCCAGCAAAGAATTGTAGCATAATCATTTAACCAAAATGTTATAGTATTACGATTCTTTTCAAACGCAAAAAATAGAGCAGTTTTTTCCTTCAACTTTTCACAAAAAACACGCAATGTACTAATTTTCTGTGGAAGTAAAAAAATCTGCTTTACATGCCCAATTAACCTTCCCGAATTGCTTCCCGTTTGTTAAAGCAATGAATGGAAAGAGTGTGTAAAGCTACCATCACGCCCGAAGGACTCCAGCGTCAAGCTGTCGATCGCTAGGTGGAGGAAATCGTACGAGAGGACGAATCGGTTGCATAAATTCAGCATTGTGACAAAACTGAAAAGCTTTGCACGGGACGAATTATTAATTTCGGCCCTTTTTCCATCTCTTCCTTTTAACTGCTTCTACGGCACGAAACACAAGTGCTTCCGATTTTTGTGACGTTCGCAGGGGTTTCCACCGATTTTGTCTTGTTTCCTCGAAATACTCGTCCACACTCGCGGCTGCATAATCTAGCAATTTTCCACCATTCACCGTTTGCGATGTGCGCTCCGAACACGAGCACGGGATGCAGGCGAACGGGCATGTTTGTATTTCGGCTGTCAGCTTTGTCGGAGTAGAAGGATTTCCGTTTTCGTTTTTCTCCACTTAGAATCGTCCGACAATCCCTCACCGTCCGCCGCCTGCTGAACGGCGCCGCTTCCGTTCCGGAGGTTTTGTTTTTAATCCTCATAAATGATCCCGTTTTAAGCACGACCAGCGAACAAAAGCTTTTCTTCTGCCAAGTACCCCCCGTGCACCCACCTTTCCACTCCACGGTGCCCAGGCAGATACGCCATTCAGTTGGGTGGAAAATTGTTCAGGTAGATTTCATTTTCTACTAACCACCGCTACCCACTCTGTGACCGGAAAAACAAGTTTTACATGTGAAACAACCGTTCACGAGCTCGAAAAGCTGGCCCGGTAGTTTTACTAATTGAGGTACCGGGAGCCCAAGCGGCGAAGGTAGGACATGAATAAGTCATAAGCCTTCATAGAGCAGAAAGATCGCTTTTAATTGCCCTCTCCTTGCCGACCTTTAGCGAGCGTCCGTGTTTGCGGGCCGGATGAAAGTAACCGAAATATTACCACACGCTTCGATGACGAAAGAGAGAAGGCTCCGGGAAAAGGGGCCAGAATGGCGAGTCCAAAGGAAAAATTTAAACTGTCAAAAAAGAACACTGAGAAATGGCTTAACAAAAACCAACGGATAGTTGAACGAGCCGTCGGCCGAAAGTGTCCCTCGAGCATCATCTTTCCCGGCCGTGGCCAAAACCGCGGAAAATGGAATGAAGAATCACATAAATGGAAAATCAACTCCGGGTGAAGTTTCGTCCGGGCTCGGATTTTTTGTCCGCGGCGAAACAACGTGCTTTGGAAGGAAAGCCTTCAGTTCACCAGTTCGTTGCTTGCACTTCCGTCGACAAGGCGGACCGTTTATGGCTTATGCCGAGGGACGAACGCCGGCCGGAGGATGAACTGCCACAGTTCGAGGGAAAACAAAAACGGACGCTGCTTACTCGCCGTCGCCTGTCTGGAAGGCGTTTTCCGTGACTCTTGAGTATTTCCGGCCTCCGACCGGACAACGTCAACGACAAAGAAGCATCCGTCTGTTGTAGTTTGTTTCCGGTTGCGGTGGCTTTTTCCACCGCACGCCCGCTGATGGTGGCCATCATTTTCACCTCATGCTACGGTTCTACCGTGCTTGTCTAGCTTCCTGGCACGATGGCAACTCTTCTGCACATCGCTTCATAAACCAACATATTGTGCTAACGTTCGGCCGGGTTGTCCCGGAACGGAGTTGTTTAGCGGCCGGAAAACACCGTACCAAGCTTTCCGCCAGCTTGCCCAAAGAGGAACACCATTTTTCAGCGGATAAACCCCTATTTATTATATGTAAATTAAAACCACATTTAATTGCCACCCGATGGGGTTGGGTTGGTGGATGGAAATGCATCCTAATGAGGTTCCCCTGTAAGGAACCTGCGGTCCACTCGGGCTGCCCGTACAGGGGAAAACAACTGGAATCGAGCTGCACAAAGGTTTGTTGCGAGGCCCCATACACACACACATACACGGTACTTTCCCGGGTTTACCGAGTTGCTATTTTTTATTGTTTGACCCATGAAAAACCATCGTCCAAGCGCTAGAAGTTTTCCATGCCGTCCGGAAATCCGGCTCGGGTGGCCAACAACCGTACCGGCTACTATTTATCACGCCGAAGAGCATGTATTTCATTTTAGTTTCAACCGGTCGTTTTTTCTTCCATTTTCAGAAGGGGATGCGCTAAGAGGAGTTTTCTTCAAGCCTTACTCTGGTTTCTTACGAGGTCAAGCAAGTCGGCCGGTATGAACTTTTACACTCTGGTGGTAATATATTTTTAAGTATTTCGTACTATTTGCAACATTACTCATGTTTACGTTCGAGGGAATTCCAATAAAGAAAAACCACAATCGCAACCTACAAATTTACTTACGTACGAATGCGAACAGCATCACATTGCTTGCACATTGCCTCAATATTAACATTACTTTACATACTAATACGTAACTTTTTCTTCTGTATGAAGAAACATAAACTACAAACTTAATATTATAAGCAAAAGAAGATGTAAAACTCATAATTGAGTAAAAAATGTCAAGCCTCTTCTATCATCCTATATTTAATGAATTAACACAATATTTAAAAGCATCTTTAGTAAAGCCTTTTCTTTCGAATACTAAATTAAGCCATGGTCCCTAAGTTTCCCTTAATATAAAAATATTTTACAGCTCTACTTATTGCCACTTTTACGATTTTTTCGTTCATAAATCACACGAAAAATGATTCCTAAATTATTGAAAATCAAATAGTTGTGTTCATTGCATAATCGATACTCCTAGCTTCGTTGAATGATAATATTATCTCAATCCACATGAATTAATTTTATCAAAACAAGTACAAAAAACTAGTTTTCTAGCATTTTCTATATTTGCATTAATAGGTTTTACCTTATGCAATTATGGCTTGATGAGTGGAATCTTTCAAGTTTTCTTATAAAAATCTCTCATTGAAATGAAGAGACATGACATTTACAAATTGAAATTTACTGCTTATTTAGTAGAAAAAGAGCTGGTCATCACGTAACTCCCATAAACCGGATCGTGCGCACAGAAGCAAATGAAATAACATTAAAAATAAATTGTCATTCCAATCCTAGTCAGCACCGGCCGTTGACAAACGAGTCTCGTTATGAAAAATCATACTCTCAGCTGGAGATAATTTTAATTTGAAAACAAAAACACTCCAAACAAATGACCCCCAGACGACGACAAACCACTTTAATATATCTTCATCAATTGCAGTCATAACCGTAGGGCATTGCCATTCACGGTGTATATGAGTGTGTTGGCTTTGTTTTCCTTCTTTTAAGTAATTTTCATTTCCAATTTGCAGTAAACCTTAGACCTCGCGTGGCGTTTATCTTTCCTGCCTCGCAACGGCCGATGTGTTAAACATATAAAAAGCTCAAACTAAATAAACAAAAAATCCGTCGAAAACCCAACGAGAAAAAAAAACTCCCGAAGAAGGTGCAGAAGAAATCCCAGGTGTTTGTACGTGTTGGCTCTCGAACAAAATGGTGCCTCATAAATTACCACCGAGGAGATAAAACTTTAACTTGAGCGGCCGTAAACCGGGCCGAATGAAAAGCGGAAGTCTCTACCTCTGCTGCGTTGCTGACCGAAGGAATTAAGATTCGTCGAATCGCCAGGATCTGCTGGCCAACCTTTAATTCTCGGATGCAAAAGGAAAAACCAACAAACACCCATATCCGGACGGCGCTCTCATTGGACGCACAGTTTAATGGTCCGCAATGTATCTTCATCATTTGCGAGATTTTCACTTTCGGCTGTGAAAATCCCCCAAGTAAACGCTCCGGCATCCCGATTACCTTAACTGCCAATTTGTTAAAGTTTATTTCCCTTTTCTTATCTGTTTCACCCTCCTCCACGCCAGGAAGTTTCCTTGCGTCAGCAATTACACCGTATGATTGCCCGGTGTGCGTAATCGCTTGAATTCCATTCCATTGCTTCACAGTCCCTGAGTTTAGTTGTTTAAATATTAGGATACACATTTTACGGTCGTATGAACTCCCAAGACATGCGATACATTTTATGCCCTTTTGCTTTCTCTTCGTGTATTTTCATTTCCACTTGGGCTGTAGTGTAATAAAGCTACTGCCCGAGGGAAGGAAAATATGGTCATACTACAGTGCCGGTATCCTTGCGTTCTTGGAAAACCTTCTTTTTCCTACCAGCAATCCCTTTCCGTCGATAAGCGATGACCCTCCGTTTGCGGTAGTGTCCAAAGGCAAGCCACCGTTGGTCCATTGAACGGTTGACCTAAAGAAAATATTATCGTTTCCCGATCGGTGGACAAAAGGCTGGAGATGCCGGAGGAAGGTAGCGGTTTTTCATCGGACCTTCCATCCAATGAGGGACCAATATAATATATTGAATTCTTGTCGCAAGCTTTTCTCAGTATCATTTCCTACGGCTTTGCGAGCCATCAACCACTCGAGCCGCTTTTTCGTCGTCCCAGTTCCAAGAAGTGCACTCACCTAACCGATAAAGTACACGAGTGGGCGGAAAGCTGGAAAGAAAATGTAAAGAGGATCGAAAATTTCATCCTTGCACACGCCACTCAGAGCGAGTCCATCGATGAAAAATGACTTTCCACCGTGGACGAGGCCGGAAAGGAGGAGTTTTCTGCCCCCGTTGAGCAGCGATGACACACAATGGACGGGACCAAACTAGGAAAGAACGATCGCCAGATCCTTCCAAGTTCTGATCGTTCGTTTTTCCGAGGAAAATAGCCCAATGTGTCAACTTGTGCGAGTGCTTCCGCATGCTTCCGGTCACTTACAACCGGCAGCAAGTGAACCATAAACCCTTGCAGGCAAGTGATAACGAGTAATGGATGATTTATTTCTATGACTTTGTTTTTATTTCATAGTTGGAAAATGTAGTTTGGTCTCTTCCTCAATTATTAAAATTACAGATACAGACGCTTCAATCTTCGAAACAGAACGATGCATTAAAAACCAAAAACAAAGCTTTTTCAAACTGTTAAAATCCTCTATTATTGAGAAACACACATGTTTTGTCTGTAACAATAACACTCATTAGAAAAAGTTACGCGATTAAACACGACTATGTCAAGGGAACTTTCAACGTAAAAAATACATGCTATGTTTTATAAAAGCTATGTAAAACCAGTTCACTGAGGTAAGTACAATTCTTTAAATAAAGGAGTTTTATGTAAATAAAGTAATTTAAATTCTTTAAATAAATCCCGAACTGGAAAAGTATTAGAAATAACATGCTATCGGGAAAAGCATAGAAGAAACTATAACAATTACAATGAAATGCGACAACTCATTATCATCATCATAATCAAAGAAGAAAACAGCTTCTGACCCTTTATACTTTCAGTAAAGTATATCATGAAAATAGAAACAGTTGTAGACCAGTCAATAATTTATAACAATCTTCTCTATAATAATGGTAACATTTAATTAGGAGCTTGAGAATACACCCGAGGAAACAAGAATAGCACCACCCTGTTTTTTGCCGATATAATTTAAATGTCCATAAAATTCGAGCTTTTTCCAGGATGGAACGTTAGTTCAATCAGTTTTACAAGTTTTCAGTGGGTTACGATCGTATTAATTTGGTCTATTAACGTTTACGCCAAATATTTCGTTAAAATGACCTGGAAGTAAGAATAGCACCACTTTGGTTTTTGTTCATTGATTGAAGATATTCTAACAAAAACTCAATTGAAATAAAATAAAATGATGTTTTTAGTAAGTGTATGAGTATTTGTAACTAATCTCTTCAATATACGGAGATTTGTAGGCAACAAATTATTTTTTCGAGGGAAGTCTGCTCGTGACGCTCGCAACTTTCACAAATACGACTTGGCACGTAATTGTTGCTTAACTAATTGAAATTTGAAGGCAACCACGATGATCATGAATAGGCCAAAGCTTTTTAATGA
>KE525339.1:1757301-1770424 GCA_000441895.2 Anopheles sinensis | reverse complement strand
TGGGTCAAGAACAACATCATTTTGTCAAAAACTGACTAAAACATCAAATCTGATCATAATGCAGCTCTCTGCATACATGAAAACTGGTTTAAAAATATTCTTACTACTTATCATAGCAAACAGTTCATGAAAAATTCCGGTAACGACGGCCACAAGCATCAATGTGGGAGTGAAACCCTGGTTACAGTGATAGATAGGTGAATTATGTATAAAAAAGTATTTAAAAAGAGAAGAACAGCATCGGTAAATCATGTGGAATTTTTTCATAAGGTGCCACCAAGACATGTGCAGCAAATTATGTTAAAGCGGGGGAAACCACAAGTGGCCAGAAAGATTCCGCAAGTCCCATCATGACAGAGCAACATGAACTAAATCGGTTCAAAGTCGCTGTAAGGTGCGAACGCTTGGTGCGAAGCATGATAAAAAGTGCTTTTTCAGCAAAATAAAGTTTATTCTTCGTTTTTAAGATGTTTGGCAATACTTTTGGCACGATTTTGAACAAGAACCTGGTGCTAAAGTGAGCCGGTACATTGATGATTTTAAACCATTTATATGGGGAGATTCCTCACTGCGGTGAAAGCTTGCCTTGCCGTGGATCTGTGTGAGAACGATATCGAATATACTAGAAACAAAGTTAATTAGATAAAACGAGTGTTTTATAGGCTTAGACTTCGTTTTCCAGCAGAATAATGCCGGAAATCACAAGTTTATGCTGTCTTTAGGTTGGTTTCCTAACAACGAACGAAAATTTCAGGGTGGCCAATAGACTCTCTGTGTCCTAATCTCATTAAAAAGCTTTGGCCTATTCATGATCATCGTGGTTGCCTTCAAATTTCAATTAGTTAAGCAACAATTACGTGCCAAGTCGTATTTGTGAAAGTTGCGAGCATCACGAGCAGAATTCCCTCGAAAAAATAATTTGTTGCCTACAAATCTCCGTATATTGAAGAGATTAGTTACAAATACTCATACACTTAATAAAAACATCATTTTATTTTATTTCAATTGATTTTTTGTTAGAATATCTTCAATCAATGAACAAAAACCAAAGTGGTGCTATTCTTACTTCCAGGCCATTTAAACGAATTATTTGACTGAAACGCTAATATACCAAATAAATACGATCGTAACCCACTGAAAACTTGTAAAACTGATTGAACTAACGTTCCAAACTGGAAAAAGCTCAAATTTTATGGACATTTTAATTATATCGGCAAAAAACAGGGTGGTGCTATTCTTGTTTCCTCGGGTGTAGTCAACGTTTTGCTTGGCAAAAAATTCCCAAACGTTGGTGAAATGGTGAAATAGTAAATAGTTTTCATAACATAATGGAATTTTTGTTTAAATACCACATGGCACTTTAAAGGTTAGAAAACCTCTAGAAAAACCCGACTAGTGTGACGGCAATAGAAAGAAAAAGGTTTCTTTAAAGTAAACGCCAGAGCCGACCACTTACCAAGCGCTCTCAGGACAAGTTGCCCCCCAAGTCGGAGAACCGACCGAGTGTACACGGAACAAGCAAAAACCACGCGCTCCATTTCGGAAAAGGTCGCATCGGGCACAACCGGAACGTTGGAAAAGCATTTTACAAAATTAACCATTATTGTTACTGTATCGAGAAGATACCGATCAGCAAGGCAAACACACGAGGCACGAGCGCGGTGTGGGACGTTTACTTTAGAGAAACATTTTCTTCCTCATGTTTTTCCAACGACGCAGAGATCGAAAAGCGGCTAATGTTGCACGAGCGGGGCAATTTGTTCGTCCATTGTCGAACGGTTTCATCAGATGATTTGATTTTGTCTCTCCGCTCGTCGTGCTGCACGTTGTGCCGTTGGAAGCTGAGAACATTTTACGACTGCAATTGAACGCTGCCACTTCTGTTCCACCCGGCGTGGAACGTGCTCGAATTTCCCGGCCCTAGTTGGGCGCGGAAAGGTGTTTAAAATAATCGAACATCATGAATTTTAACGTCAATGAAAACCGAAGTACAAATTAAAAATCATTTACGAGTCCTTCGGCTGCAGCACGCCGATTGTGATTGTGAGTCGACGCTCGTAAGTACAGGAATAAATTTTATATTTCTTTCCTTCGAAGCGGAAAACCGAAAGAAACGACCAACAGGTGTCGAAAGGACCTTCGTGCACATTCCGAGCATATTCCCTGCCGGCTGCTTGCTAGTCAGCTTACGAGTCCAATTAACATAATTGAAACTTCGATTAATGACCGAGCTGAAGAGTTGGAGTTTTCCACCAGCACCACCACCCCATTGGCCCGGCCCGGAACGCACGTAAATGTCAATCAACTCGGTACAAACGTCGCCTTTGGGCGATCGTAATGGAAGCTCAATAAACCGTTTCACTTCGTTACTACATTTTGTACTCGATGGGGTTTTTTTTTCCACTCGTTGGCTGAAGAATTTTCCCTTTTCCATTTTCCCAACCGAAGCACAAAAGCGGGATGCTTTAATTAGGTTCCTTAAGAGCAAACAAGTGAGAGAACCTGGCCACATGAAAACCCGAACCCGTTCGCTTTTCCTTTCCCCCCCGTTTTCAACCCACCTCCATCCACCTCACCCAACGAACTTTGACCAACGACACGAGATAATTACTTTCTCTGCGCCGTCGCTGCTGCTGCTGCTGCACGGAATTTACGAGCACATCGAGGAAAAACGAGCTCGCAACCACCATCTCGCCGCCAGCAGCTGCATTTCGTTCGAAAGAAAAACTCCCCCCGTTCCCTAATAGTTTCCACCGCTACGCCTCACCCCGCCGACGCAAACGATAATGGTGCACTAATAGTCAATTTTCAGTGCATCGCGGCGTGTAAGGAAAACCCCCCACGTCTCGAAAAATCGCCATCTCATCGTGTACTTACCGACTATCGATAAAACAACACCGGCGAAAATGATGGCCGCTAGCCAGCGGCGGCAGTTAAATGGCTGCAGCATCCCGGTTATCCTTCGCGATCCTTCTTCGTCGGAAGCCATTCTCAGGAATGGGCGGGATGGATTCCTGGATTTTTGTTTTCCAATTTTTCTCACCACCGCTCCATAAACCAAAACGAACCTTTCGCAAATTCACTCGAAACTCGGATCGTTTTAGAACTAGACGGGATGCAAACAATCGTACGTTCACTTAAGAGGAAAATTTTCCCGAACGCGAAAACATACAAAAGCAAACGATTCTACTCTTGGTGAGGAAATTGTTTAGGACCGCGCGACACAATTTCGAAGGTTGTGTTAATTTCTCAAACAAAACTGGAAAAATTCAGTACTCAGAGATTATCGATGAAAACCGTTTTAATTATTGAATCATCGAATGGTAACCGAGGACTACTTTGATTTTCTTTTGGTCAAACAGAAACGTCTGTTCTCTTTCAGTGACAACTAGATGAGGCGTAACGACGTCTCATTGCTTCCGGTCGGCTCTTGGAACTCCTAGCAAAAGAATGAACCCGTTTCCGTCCGATGCAGCACTTTGCGGAATGTTAATGAGATTTACGAGCCGTGACGCAGAATTGTGCCGATCTGCGAATTCAATCAAATCTGCGGTTTGAAGTGGAATTTTCCTCCCCAACCCTATCAGCTGATGAGCGCAGCAGATGTGGAACCCGTCCGGAGTTTACAGACGGAGACGGTGCGCTGTGCACTTGCTTGCAAAATCAATCTGCAAGCGATGACTATTAGCACAAACCTTCGTGCACTGTGTCACTTTTCGATTCTAATCACATTTCACTAAGCACACACAATCCCGCACACACTAAGGGAACCACAACGAGAGACACTGAACGTTGGTACAGGACACGAACACGCGAACCGATCACGATCACGCACCGCTGACGACTGGCTTCAGTTCACGCCGGATCGGCACATTTGTATACTTTTCCCTGGCGTTCCGTGGCGTCCGCGCTGGTTGACATCGATGTCGCAGCTGCTCGCCATCCTCCACCGGCGGCGCACGATGAAGATCACTGCGGGAGCAAAAACCGCCGGGATCAACTCCGAGGATCATTCGCGCGCTGGCTGATCTCTTTCTCTCGCTCCGATGCGGTGGGCGCACGGGGTGTTTGCCGTGGGCGGTCGATCCCACACGTCCAAACACCGAGCCAAAGGAAGGCAAAGCTAGATAAAATGGGTGAAGAGAAGGAAAAAACAAAACGCACCCGCCGGCCGATTCCGACTCCGTTCGCATCACCTGGTGATCGCGAGGTGATGTCGGAGCGTTCAGGCTCCAACTACTCCAGTTCGATTGGTGATCGCACCGTTTGATCCACCGGAGCGTTTTCTTTTAACCCCGCGAGATAATCTCAACATCTCATTTCATTTTCTTCTACGAGGTGAAGTGACCACAGCCCAGGTCACGCCGATCGGAAGTGCGCGAGCGGAAGATGAGATGCGTCGCGAAGAAAGAAACATAACAAAAGGGGGCCCAACCAACGACTAACCTCACGAAGATCGTAACCGACGGCGCGCGACCGATGGGTAAACAAAATTTAATCAAGGCATATTTTATGACGAGCCGAAAATTATGTCACACCTTGCCGGGTAACGCCAGATTTTATGGGGGACACCACCGGCGCCGACCGTTACATCGGCCCTCCCTCGGCCTTCTTCAACGGAAAGGTGTCACGTTACAGTGTACGGTATTCTAGGTTACAAAGCGCGAAAGGATCGTTCTTTTATCTTTTTGTTGAATTTATTCTAGATAGCCTCCTCTCCGGAGGCGTACGGTATTCCGTGTTCCAAATTCTGTCCATTAAATAAAACCCTACAAACGATGATCAAGTTGTTCCGAAGTGTAGAACATATTACCTGCTCTTTCCATTTGGCCATTAACAACCCTTTGGCCATTCATAAGCGAATTGTAGTTGAACTGGAAATTCTAAAAATCATTTCGTTAGGAATCTAAAAAGAAACTTTGTATTTTTCTGATGATCGACAGAAGATATTCAAGTGGTGTCAAGACCTAGAACGTAAGCAACTTTTTTGGAAAACATCATCAAGAGTAGGATTTCATTTGTGCTTCAACGAAATCTGACAGCGTTATTATAGAATCTACCAGGGCCAAAATGTTTCAACCAAGAGTGAGCAAGTTGAATGTTGTGAAACACCTTGTGTTCCCCAAACTCACGTGATGTGGATTGTTTCGAATATCCTGTCCCTTCTGGAGAAAGGTATTAGCTTAAATTGGAAAACGTTTGCCAGCCGCAAACAGTACGATTAGAAGAAGCTTTCAGGGACCGCAAAGTGCCACAAACTATGAGCATAAACCTTGTTTATTTATACTTGTTCTTCGATCGTTACGAAATGTTAGAAAAGATGAACATTGTTATGCGAAAGGGTCGATCGCTACCCAGAAGAAATAACTCAGCTATTTAGTGATCTCTACCTACGACGATGCGGAAAATTGCGGCCTAGTGACCCTGTCAAATAAGAAAATAGGATGAGTGACCAACCGTTTAAAGAATAAAATTAGTGTGAATTTGCATACAAATCTAATTTGCTCAGTTATTATGGATAAGTTTCTCGTGTCACCGAAGAAAATCAGTCCAGTAGCATGAAAACTAAAACTAGAATGATTATTTTAAATTTAAATGAACCATTCAG
The DNA here is from genome assembly GCA_000441895.2 of Anopheles sinensis. NCBI lineage: Eukaryota > Metazoa > Arthropoda > Insecta > Diptera > Culicidae > Anopheles > Anopheles sinensis. The sequence continues at coordinate 1,764,816 of KE525339.1, read as the reverse complement.
CTAGATGTTAAAACTTATAAATCAAATGGTTAAAATAAAAGTTCAGGATCATTGATAAAGATGAATCTCATCCTATTTCTTTCTTATAAGACAAATATTGGCATCATCATTAGAAACAAAACAATATGTAAAAAATTAATCAACTCGATGATATTGCAGTTGTTTGAAACTAATTATTGAATTAACAGTGTCTGAGCATACTGAATAGTCAAAACTTTGTACTGTTAATCTAGAAATATGCAATAAAATTTTTTACACTAACTATTTCATTGGTACACAAGACATTTTTAAACACTGGTCCATGATGTAACGAAGTTTGTTTAAACTATTAGAACAACATAGATCTGCAAAAACTAGACTCGTTTAGAAAGCATGCTCAAATATTTTCACACTTCCGGTCGCATCGATCGGAAAACTGCATTTCCCACGAAACTGCACTCTTCCTCAACAACGCAATCACCTCCTCGAGTTGACATCGGAGCGACACGATGCCCATCGCGGAAGCCTTTTCTGTTAATTTGTGAAAATTACGATCCGCGATAAAGGGGTGCTCGATCACGGCGGGCTCAAACATTGGCCCACGCAACCACCGGCCAACCACCCGATCTACGGCCAAACCCTACCACCAACGTCGTGCCATTTCGTCGCCGATAGCGGCGGGGCATGATTCATGGGCAATAATTTGTGCGTTACGTTTGCTGGTGCAATGTGTGCCTTCTGGGCCCGGTGCCGCTGGTGGCCGATATAAAATATTGGGCGAATTTTATTAAGTCAAGCTCGCTCGGCCGGCGACCGGGCAGTAAATTTCCATGCCGGCCCGATGGCCAAATACAGCCCACCCCCAGCATCTAACTTGTCGCGGCCCGGCCAGAACGCGCGTGAACGATTAGCATATTTATGAAAGCGGAATCGTGTCCGCTTGCCAAAAAATCACTTGGCTCGTGCGCCATGCGGGTGTGCGCGTTAATAGACGTCGCAACGATTGTTTTTTTCCCTTCTGCTTTCTCATTTTGGGAAGATTTACTGCGTTGATTTGGATGAAGTGCGCCCATCGATCTTGCTGGCACGGCACAGATCCGGCGAGGACGGTCAGGACCACCACATGCGATTTCGTTGAACAAAACGCATGGAGGAAGCACCACAACAAACATGTTAAGCTGCCAGGTCTATTGTTTGCAGCCCGATTAAATCCGGTCTTGCGAAAGGATTGCAATACCGTTGATAGGATTTGTGCACATTGTGCGTTCTTCTGCTACAAGTTAAAACAAATTTCACGGCTACTTCACGAGAAAATACATTGTAGAGTTGGAGGAAATATTTTGAGCTAAAAAGTCTTCTGAGTTGCTTATTGGATTGGTACACAATCATGAAGCAAAATGGACAAGATTCGGTTGCAACTTTCGTTGAACTTGTTGTTCTGGTTTACTAATCCTTTTTATTCACTCTTGATAAATATATCACTGAACGGAGAGGAAAACACTTATTCAGTGCGGTATTTAAGCACAACATTTTAAGTTTGCATTAGCAATTTTAGCTACATAAAACCTATTGCCACAGACACGAATTCAACGTCATAGTTTTACACAGACTTCGTTCGAAACAGAAAGACTTCATCGAGATCGTACGACTACTACTTTTGAATACAGTGCGTTAATGCTACAGTTAAACACACTTTGTAGAAGCTTCCGTGTATTGTATTATCTAAGGAATAAACTACAATCATATTTCATAGCAGATTGGGGCAGCAACTTGGTTAATGTTGCAATAATTAACATTAAAAAATGTAGATAAAAACATGAAATAGGCAAACTTGTTGATCCATCAACGAATGGTAGAAAACAGAAAGAAATTTAAACCTAGAATTTTTCAAAGAAATATTATGGGCAAAACTTCATAACATCACCAGACTGGAGAGTGGAACCAGACTGCAAGTGGGCAAGCGTTCGCGATGAACGGACGAAAACCATTTGAAATTCAAAATTTGCTAATATAATTTTAATCGTTGAACACAAGTTGGAGACTTGTATGCGGGTTGTACGCAAGATCACTTGTGCAGCATAGCATAGATCTAGTTATCTTGTGCTGTTTTAGCTTTTGTCGACTGGTACAGCTTTTTCTAATAACCTTGGCCGTTGGCACAAGTCGACATCAAAACTAGTGATGTGAAAATCAAATCGCTGAAGGGATTCGAATCATTCGATTCAAATCCAATCTGAGATCTGGATCTCCAAATCCGAATCCCAATCCGTCGTATCATGATGTTCCATCGAACTTGCATTTTATGAATTGTTTTCTTTCCATACGTTAGAGCGTAATGATCCTTCATTGCTAGGTGACCTTCCGCTTGGAAATCTGGTAAGCATTGCGAAGAGCAAAGAAGGTCATCGAAAGGGAATCAACAGGAGTATGGAGGACTGGTGCGCAGCGAGTGCGGTTATATTAACCGGTGTCAAAGCGGATTTTCGGATGATCAGTGCCCCGAATTAGAGATCTGTGCAACAGCTCTCTTCATTGTAGGCTTTGATGAGCTGTTTTATTCACAGCACTACAAACACCGAGCCAGATTTGCGAGCAATACCAAGATTACTTGAACGAAGCTATGCCCGTTTCTAAAGGAAAAATGCCGGGTTTGAACAACCTTGTGGGAAGCCATATTGAATTTATCGCAAATCCTTGTCACCGCGATATCAGGTGAGCAAAAATACCACAAACTTTTCTACAGGCGAAGCTTACAGCGTTCGTTCGCAGGGTGGCGCTACTGTGCAACATGGAGTTCGATCGTCAGTCTCGAACGTAAACACAGCGAGACTTGTTGTTTTTTATCTGCGTTAGTGAATAGTTTGGTTTTGTCCTTACAAGTGTTTCGTAGTGCTAAAGTGTTTCGTTGTGCTTGGGACCATTCACGCGTTGTGCGGAATAACACCATTCGCACCTCATTTTGTTCCAGTGTGCAGCAAGAGTGTTGGCGAAATCCGATCCACCGGAGATCGCTGTGAACGTCGTGGCATCATCCGAGTTGCCGGGTCAGTATTCTAACGATGGAGTTTGATTTGCATCGGTTATCGATACAAAATGATATAACATCACTTTGCTTTCATTCCAGTTGTGTCTTCGTCGGAGTATCGTAGCATCGTGCCTCTCTTGGATTTGCCGCATGAAGAGCCGGATGAAGAGGAACACATTCCTGCCCCAAACATTGCTGCGAAGATGAAACGGTGGAGCAGCATGCAGTGCAAATGTATGGAATTAGAGTAAGGATGCCCATCATTGTTATTTGAATCGTTGAAAATAGGTTGATAAAATATTTGTGAAAACATCTAAGTCAATTGTATTTTTATTTTGACAACAAAGAAAAAAATATTTTGACAGTATAGGAACTGCTCGATCGAGCTGCTCGAGCTCGTAAAAATCTTCCTCACCACGCTCACCGTAACAAACTAACTGTCCCGAATCTCCTGTCACCGTGATATCACGGTGAGCTGAAATACCACAAATTTTGCTACCGGTGAACGCTCTCCGGTGGATCGGATTTCGCAAACACTCTTGCTGCGCACTGGAACAAAATGAGTTGCGAATGGTGTTATTCCGCACAACGCGTGAATGGCCGCAAGCACAGCGAAACACTTTAGCACTACGAAACACTTGAAGAACAAAACCAAACTATTAACCAACGCAGATAAAAAAACAACAAGTCCCGCTGTGTTTACGTTCGAGACTGACGATCGACACTACAAACACCGAGCCAGATTTGCGAGCAATACCAAGATTACTTGAACGAAGCTATGCCCGTTTCTAAAGGAAAAATGCCGGGTTTGAACAACCTTGTGGGAAGCCATATTGAATTTATCGCAAATCCTTGTCACCGCGATATCAGGTGAGCAAAAATACCACAAACTTTTCTACAGGCGAAGCTTACAGCGTTCGTTCGCAGGGTGGCGCTACTGTGCAACATGGAGTTCGATCGTCAGTCTCGAACGTAAACACAGCGAGACTTGTTGTTTTTTATCTGCGTTAGTGAATAGTTTGGTTTTGTCCTTACAAGTGTTTCGTAGTGCTAAAGTGTTTCGTTGTGCTTGGGACCATTCACGCGTTGTGCGGAATAACTCCATTCGCACCTCATTTTGTTCCAGTGTGCAGCAAGAGTGTTGGCGAAATCCGATCCACCGGAGATCGCTGTGAACGTCGTGGCATCATCCGAGTTGCCGGGTCAGTATTCTAACGATGGAGTTTGATTTGCATCGGTTATCGATACAAAATGATATAACATCACTTTGCTTTCATTCCAGTTGTGTCTTCGTCGGAGTATCGTAGCATCGTGCCTCTCTTGGATTTGCCACATGAAGAGCCGGATGAAGAGGAACACATTCCGGCCCCAAACATTGCTGCGAAGATGAAACGGGGGAGCAGCATGCAGTGCAAAAGTACGGAATTAGAGTAAGGATGCCCATCATTGTTATTTAAAAAGTTGAAAATAGATTGAAAAAATATTTGTGAAAACATCTAAGTCCAATTGTATTTTTATTTTGACAACAAAGAAAAAAAATATTTTGACAGTATAGGAACTGCTCGATCGAGCTGCTCGAGCTCGTAAAAATCTTCCTCACCACGCTCACCGTAACAAACTAACTGTCCCGAATCTCCTGTCACCGTGATATCACGGTGAGCTGAAATACCACAAATTTTGCTACCGGTGAGGGTCGGGTTTGAATTGCCCCACTACTAGCCAGCATTTTCGCCGCTCTCTTGTTCTACGAACCGGTACCGAACCGGTAAACCGCTTTTTCCCGGTTCGTGTCCATACACACTTTGCGGATGTGTTGGTGTACCGGTTGCAAATGTGTTTGTGACCCGGTTCGGTCTTCGAGAGAGACAATCGTCCTCTCTTCGCCCTGTCTTCGCCCGAAGAGCAGTGCTAGAAAAACTAGAAAAGATGGTCAATTTTTGGTAACATACTTTGCACAGAGTTGCGCGTCTTCTCAAGACCATTCGTTTGAGGGGTCATTTTTCCGAATCGGTTGAGAAACAAACAAGTTATTTGCAAAATAGGTTTTTAAAAGCCCACTTCGCAAACCAAGGTTCCTTTGATTTTCGCCCTTCGGTGCTATCTCTCGCCCGGCCCCCGGTTTTCTCCAAAACAAGAAACGATGGTAAAATTTTATCTTCGACAAAGTTACGCGTCTTGAAAATACCTTTCATTTGAAGGGTCTATTGCAAAAATAGGCCTAAGAACTAAAAAGTTGTTAACAAATTAGCTATTTCAACAATATTTCTAGCTGTGTCCAAGGTTTTTGAAGTTTGTTTATTCCAAGCTGTGCTGTCAGCTTCGTTCTAGTGATGGATATATCGAATGGCACTCGAATCACCAAATCCGAATCCCAATCCGTCAAACAGTCGTGGCGGTCAACAAATCAATGGCGGTCTGGAAATCGGTTATCCCAATCCAAACCCCAATCAGATCACTACTGATAATTCGTTTTTTCCATAGTTAAAATATGCCACACATTGATTCGAATCCCAATCGAATCAAATCTTTATAGTCCGTCAAATGAGATTCGAATCTATAGAATCCCACTAGGGGTCGAATCATCGAGTCTTCGTATACCGATTCTGCCAACACTAATGTAATGTCTTCGACAAGTTTGCTATTGTTTGTAAAGCAACTCGTGAATTTTTCACAATTTCCCACAGTTTTCGGTCGTGAAAAAGGCATCTTGCAGTTGAATACGGTGTACAATATCGCGCCCGTTCGAAAGTGTATCGTCGTTCCACGATGGAACTCGTCATTTGCCGTGCGTTTGGTGAACTAGCATTCTGATGCGTCCTCAGTGAAATCGCGTTTGTTTTGTTTCGAGATAGTGAAGATAAAAATATTACCCAAATTGTTATCAGTGCTCATCCCGTGCCCCATTATTTGCTGATTAAGCAGTGTGCAGGTGTTTTTTTGGCGAAAGAAATACCGAAATACCCGACGCAATGGCGAGCCAATGCAGTTCGCAAGACCGGAGCAATCTGGAGAAGTACATTCGCCAGCTGGCAATGAAATCCGCCCAAATCATTGTTCAGTCACGGCTTGGCGAGAAAATTTCCACCGAAAGTAATCCCAACTCAACGACGACGGATTGGGTGAGTAAACGGCTGCCCAGGAACATTATATTTCATTTCTTTGTTCTTCTATCGCCATCGTACGAGCAACAGGAAGGCTGTGAGGAAGTAGGGCCACATGTTGATAAGCGATGCAGCGTCGTGAATGTTGCGATCATGCAGTCGGGAAGTTGCATGCCCCATCGAAGATTGATTCGTTCATCAAATGCCTCTAAGCGCTTCCTGCACACACTCCTCGGAAAGTCTCTTTTTTAAGAAAAAATAAGAAACCTTTCAGTTCCGATGTAACAGGTGCCAATCAATCGATGAATGCATTACGTCACCGCTAGAAGCAGTGGCATTGACAACACATCGAACGATCATAAATCAGCGAAGAACAATACTGAACTGGAGATACTCCGGGCACATGGGACCGAACAACAAAAGCGGTAACCTTTTGGATCCATCATCCAACAACTTCGCGCTCCTAACCCTTTTGCCTTTGCATTGCAGGAAGCAAAAATTTTCCTCGCAAATCTAGGTTAATGGGCGCAGGTTTGATCGTATAGAACAACGAGGACATTTGGTTAGTTTGTCCCCGATGAGTTCGACGCACCACAACGGGTGCTTTAATTAGCGCAGTAATATTCATTACATTAGAATGTTAAATAAGTAACGAAGGGCCCGTTTTGTTGGGGACACGGGGACACCACGAGCTGAATACGCAGGGGAACACCCAACCGAAAGTCCCTTCAACGGAACATCGGTCTGGGTGATCGGGTTAGCATCATCGAATATAATTTACCCAAATAGACTCGCAAGTTAGTGCATATAAGCTGGAGCCCTTTTGCATATACAGTACTACTACTGGCAATTTGATTGATTTTTGCACGATACAAGGGGTTATAAACATTTTTTGTTTAAATTAAAACATTTTTAAATACATGCCGTGGAAACTACTTCGAAGGTTGTCCGTTTTGGAGTCTTCGATATTTTTCCAGATATCAGAAATAGCATATCCTACCCTACATCATCCACCAAGATTATGAGTTGAATAATAAAGTTTTTCGTTTCTTTTAATCTTGCCAAAATACCTGATATTAATCTAGATTATCTAAATTACTTGATTTTCTCCACTGAGGATCACCTAAAATCAGGGAAAATCCAATCCTATGTGCAATATCTATGAAGGAACATATTGAAGTTTAACATTAATTCTTACTGACATGATAGCAGCTCCCACATTTAATTTATACAAGATTGGGCAAATGTCAGAGACTTTCGTTGTATTTTCAATTGTGAAGTTTTGAGTTCTATCTTCTGAGCCAATTTTTATCGTTGTCGTATTTACGAAAACTTAGCTTAGTTTATCTCCCGCTTCACATCTCTAGAATACTTATGGTATTTTGACATAGTTTTCATTATTTTTTGTTT
>KE525339.1:1544719-1757281 GCA_000441895.2 Anopheles sinensis | reverse complement strand
TAATGGGCAGGCATGACCAAGTTGGTCGTTACGCCAAGAAGAAGATGCGAGCGATCAATTCGGCGTATTAATTGCCGTATTCTAACATTTTATTCATTGTATGATACAATTTCATCATCTTATTGTTTCGTGGAAATCTCATCCTTTCGGCATGCTGACCGATTTCTCGAGATTTTTATGAACTACTGCTGCTACTTCTACGTATGGTCCATAGAAACTGAATGCAGTATATTCAAAAAGCTTGATGTGTGTCCATGGATGTCCACGGATTTTAAACTTGATTATTTGAGGTTGAACACCACACCAGAGTAATGAACGTAATCGAGGTTAATTAGAATCGTAAAATTAAAGTTTACACTTATACATTTAATTATTACATCCATCCTTTGAAACGGCAACGCTCAGCGAAAATCGATTCAAAGGTGATAAAGTCTCAAAATTTCTATATTTTTAATTACATTATCAAATTAGAGAGCTTACGCATTTATTTGGTTTCGACAGAATTTGTATGTTCAGAAGCCACCATTTATTGTATTGTTTTCCAGCAAAGATCTTTTGTGAAAACATATTTCGATTAAAATATCAAAAGCTAGAACTAAACTTGTACGAAAGCTGATCGTAAAGAAATTATTTAACATTTTTAGAATGAAACTAGTTTATTGAAATTCATTTAGACCTTTCCCAGAAACATGACAACTTAACGAACGTATGTTACTGAAAGCTAGACTGAAATACTTCCTGACTATTTAAACAAATAATGAATAATGAACTTTTCCTTATTATTAAGCATCTACCCTTCCTGGGCTGGTGATAGAATTGAATTCTAATTTTCTACCGATCGATTGGTATCGCATTTCATTTTGTGTAATAATGGATTAGTATCACTTTTCCTCCCACGGTGATGTAACAGCGTTTGGCGCCGTAAACTATCGTACAACTTCTAACGCCGCCTTATCTGTAACGATGTTTTCATTCGTACTTCGGGCTGTTTCCATCGCCACTTTGTGGAAAGTAAATTGATAACTATTTACCTTCCACTATCAGCACCCAAAGGTGCACATCTATTGCTATGAAAGCAGTGCCACTTTGTAGTGGCAATAGATAATCGGGTAACTGATTCGTTTTGGTTCTGACCGGTTGCGATTGAACAAGAAACAAAAAAAATCAGGAAGAAGTAGATGTGTAAATTCCAAAAAACTAAAACATGGAATAGGAAAACATATCTAAGATACGGTCGAATGAAAAATTTGGCTCACGCTAATTGATGAGCGCGTCGTGCATGGTTTCGGCCGTCGTTGGACTACGCTAATGACTCCCAGCTAATTGCTATCGAATAGGTGCTAGGCCGCCAACGAATCACGGAACCGGATCAAACTAACTTTCCTGAGGGAACGGGTTGTGACTGTACCGTGCGGTATTAGCACGATTTTCCCATTGCGCAACACGTATTTACTTCGTACGCTGTAGGCTCACAGGAAGGGACCGGTTCCGGCGGAGGCATGATGGGATTAGCGAAACTGCACTTGTTTATTGACTCAATAGGTTTTGCAAATAGAAATAAATGCCCAACGGGAGGTTCTAAGGGAGAGAGAGGAAGCGAAATGGCAACTTACACCTATACTGAATCCCTCTAATCACCCACTGCCGCCTTACCTACATTGTAGGGGTTGCATTTCAAGATCTCAAGATTCTAATGTTTATTTATTCATCTCCAACACCACCACCACCATCTCAACAGAACCGACTCATTCCAGCTTGAACCGGCGCACAATGGCGTCACGTTTTTTCCGGTGCAAAACAGCACCCTAAGACTACCCGGTTTCACTAGCGGTCATTCGCGACCGGTAATAATCTTGCCCAGAGGGTTATTTTGATTGTCCTTTGGAGTGGCGATGATTTAGTAGTGGAGGAGGGGCGGCAAACGGATGCACCTGCACACACATCCCGGTGCACATCAAGTGCCCATCATCACGAAGGGATTATTCTAGCAAAAGCGGCACTCAAAGGGGCATACACAGGAAGACAGGGGTGGCATTAATCATGCTTTCTATTGCACGTTCAGTGCACTTGACTCGGAGAGGAAGATGTTAATCTTCTTCCTCAGTGCACCGCAAGTGTGGCAGGGCGCTTTCGTTCTTGATAACGTAATCCTTTGCAATCGATGTCATACTTTTAGCTTTTTATCTTTTTCAAGAGGTGTGCCCTTTCTATTCGTAATGACCATTTCAAATGCCACTAACGGCCGTGAAGTGGTTAACTTATGTAAACGTTAAATGTTTTTTCTTTTCTACTTAATTCGGAAGAACACCTTTTACGCACCGTAAGGTCATGAGAGGCAATATGCCCTCCTTAAGAAGAAAACCTTTTATTTCTCACAATCCATTCAGGCAAAATAAACAAATCTTCACCGAACGCTTTTTCACCTTGTCTTCAGAAAAAAACAACATAAAAAATATCAGATTATAATTGAAACGAAGATTTTCAAGCGCAGTTTTCAATTAAATTTATGCTGTTTGCTTGACATTAACAGTAATGAATAGGCTGATTAATATTGCCCTAGTGTGATGATGGACGTTTTGATTTTTTGTTTTCAATTGCATCAACTTGCATTTTGCAAGGAGTATGAAACCAATTCTGTTCGTTAGGTAACATATTAAGGAACTTGCACAATGTCTATTTGATTGTAAAATTTTATTTCCACATTTCCAATTTTATTTGTTTTTTTTTATCTATTAAATCTTATTTTGAGAGCTGTGAAATTCTCATGGGATGTATTACAAACGCCAATGAACATATTATATTGCTTCATTAATATGGTTTACACTATTATGGTTTAAAAAAATGCCGATGCATTTTTCCCCACCGGGTCATATTGCGACACATTCCCTTACTTATCGTTTGTCATCGCGATCCCCCGGCACAGGCTGCCGGTCATTTTTCTGCTCTTCGTACTCTTCGAGCCCTTAAACATCTTACGCGGTGGAAAGAAATTGCGCAGCAAAATTTTACCTTCATTCGCCGCTTCGATGCCGGCTCGGGTAAACAACCGACCGGCTTGTCGGAACACTCTCATTCTGCCGGCTTTTTTTTTGCTACAACCATACCTTTGAGGTGTTACACTCTTTCTGTATAGCACCTTATGGATCAACGGAAAGGTTTCTTTTCGTTTTGCGCGCAAATGAAGAGGAACGTGTAAGTCAAAACCGCGCCCGCCGTCAAAGTGCTGATTATTATGTTTTTTAAAAACAGGACACCGCGTGAACACGAGAACGGTTTGTTATGTTCCTTTTGTTGCTCTATTTTGTTCTACAGTTTTTTAAATGGTTTGAATAAACTGCCTCCCATATCAAATTTATTGCCTGGCTTTACTTCCAATAAATAGCTCGTTGCTTTAAAATTTTAAACAAATCTTTCCCAGTCTTCAGTTGAACTTAACCTCCATTTTATTCTCGCGCGATAAAATGACTTGCAACTTCGGACACTTTTCTCTCACAAGGGTCACCGCCGTTCAAGATGGCACTATCGTTCGCCACCGGTCACGCCTTGGCCATCAGTTCGTCGCCAGTGGCACTAATATAATTTTACGTTTATTGACGAAAACTGGCGTTTTATCATGGGTGTAAATCATTCTGTTTACTCAGGCAGTGAAAAGGGGCATAGTTTGACCGAACGGAATGGCGTCGACTGATGATTCGCAAGCAAGTACACTTTTATGGTATGCAGTGACTGCGATGAAAAGTCACTCGTCTTGATAGTACTATGATAGTATTTATGTTTGTTTCCATTGGACTCTGTTGCTCTATGCCCGGTTTATGCATACACCGCTTTATGATTTTGCTTTTTATTTATTTCGAGTGAACGCACTCGCATCGGATGCAAATGGAATTGCAATTGCAATTTGTTCTTCTCTCTTCCCACGCTTTGTCCACCCATTCGGCGCAGCAGCTTTGGGTTGGTGTTGGTGGTGTCGCACAAAATCACACCACCTTCTACTGAAGCGATGCAGTCAGCTGGCGGGGAGGAAACATGACCGTCTGTTTACCGACCACCACCCGGGCGACAACTGACCTTCTCAACCTGGCCGGTTCGGGGCCCGACCGTGGCCAACTCGCGACAGGGGTTTTTCCCCCAGCTGGCCAGAAGAAGGGATGCTTCTTGGCATACAAATTAATGGCACACCAGAATAGAATGCCAAACAAAGGGCATCGCAAAACAAAAGCAAATAGAAATTAAAATAATGCATCTACAACTAAGCACGATCAGATCTCTTCCATTGGCGGGGAAGAACCAAGTTGAACAAACGACTGACCTGAGTTGAATTGCGCAAGGTTTCTTTCCGATATGTCTAGACTCTAGACGTTGCCTTATCACCCAAGTGACAAAATATAATATAAGATAAATAAAAAAATACAGAATTTAATGAAATGTACAGCAGTGCAATGTATTACATAAAAACTGCTTTTTAATATATTACAGTATTTGCTGTACGTATCGCAATGGATATTTTTCGAAAATGTTTCCGTTCGAGGAACTTTAACCATACGTTTGTTTGTTTTTCTTTTAATTGTATCCATTATACACTGAATTTTATAGACAAATGATTGAAAACGAACGGCGATGAAACCTTTTGACTTATTGACTTCAAACACTGTTGTAATGATGTAGAACGTTATGCTTAAAACATCAACATACGAAGCTATTTCACGAACTAATTTTTCTTTTACGTTACGGACCTTAGTTTCTCTTTTCGATTTTACCAAGTATTTAACCCTTTTTCTCTGATTTTTCTAATTAGTGATGTTATTTTATTGAAATATTCTGAACATGAATTGTGTTATTTGGATCTTTATTTTACCTGCTTGCTTTCACGGAAACAAATGAAAATAGTTTTTTCCGTCTTTACTTACCATTAATGTTAGCTGTTTCACTTTTTTACATCTTTTGTTCTGCTTTGCTCGAGTGTACCTCTTGTATGGTAAACTGAAATTTTTAAAGGGAATTTTCTATTTTTACTTCATAAGCCGAGCCTAAGAAAAGGTTAATTGTTTCACCGGTTGGTGCACTTTTCTCTATACCAAAAAAAAGTCTTCACCCAAGTAAGGCACCCACAAGTTATAAGATTCCTTAAGGAGAAACTACCATTCACCTGGAAAGCAACTCCTTTGGGGAAAATGGCATCGCGCCCATTAGAAATGGTGGCTCGAAGTGAATGGCGAGAAAAAAAACTCATTTCTGTGAAACCATCATCACAAACACACAAAACCGGATGGCCACTCTGGCGGGCACATTCCACATATCAATTCATTCAACAATTGCCCGCAACGACTAGCCCTTAGCGGGTCTGCAGATTCCAAAACCTCCTCGTACTTCCATCTTCGCGCCCATTGCTGTCCTCGTTTTTATCGCCCGAGCAGCAAACAAGCAAGAGGAAGTTGGATGGCGGCCGAAAGACAGTTGAATGGGAGCTGGGTGATGTTTTGATTCGTTTCTTTGCAACGCCAGCACCAGAGCACAAAGTCCACGGTGCAACGTGCAACTTGAATGGAATACCAGAAACCGTACTGAGAAACCCCTCGCAGCATCCATTTGTCCCTTATGGAGAGGTTTCTACGATCTCTCCTGCGGTCGTTTCGAAACTTCCAGCGGAACGTGCCAACGCTGGACAAATCTATTGGAGGCCGAATGGCTTTCCTAGCTATAAAACAAACGCCTTATTGTGAGTACCATCGAAATGCATTGGAATCTCATCAGTGCTCCATCTCTTTCCGTTTCTCTATTGATTCTTTAACGAATGGTACTTTTTCGACCGGTGTTGTGTTTTTCTTACGTTAAATAAGGGCTAGATGTTGTTGCTCACCTGCCAAGGTCTCTCTCAATCCACTTGGACCACTTGTGAGTTTCCTCGGCATAACTGCATTTCGATACGGGTGGAATATCTACTGTATAAGATAGGGCACGTTGTTGCGACCACTTAGTACAGCGGTTGTCAACTTGTAACTCTTTCGTCGATTAAAAATAGACAGTGATTTAATAATTAAAGCTTAATGAATGAATGAACTAAATAATAAAAGAAGTAACATATTGAAAAAATAAATTTACAATTATTCACTTCATTCAACATTCCTCTCATATAAATGCATTAAGTTAAATAAAGAAGTTAGGATAAAGAACGAAATGTGAAACATGAAATGCAAACAACTACAATTAATAGTGGAACTAAAGTGAAACAATATTAACTTACTTTTAAAACAGAGTGGACTGTAAGAAATATAAAGAACCGTACAGGATACATGTAGCTCCAGTTGTAGTCAATTTTCTGCAAAATTAAGTAATTTCTGCTTTTCTGTCTTCTGCCGCTTCAATTAAACGGTGAAACTTCGACATATTTTTAACAATCACACGCACGATTTGTTGAAGACGGCGATCGAAAACCTTATAGACAGATGGAAGCGTTACAATTTGGCGTTATGTAACGTTTTTACTTTTACAATTGGTTTTTGGTTCTTGGGTTCTGTTTTCGGTTTATGGTTCTTTTATAGGTAGGTTCTTTTTTATTATTGGAATCATATATTAATACGTTGTGTAGTAGATTCTCCTTCATCAAGTCCGTTCTCTTTGACGACCAAGTTGGAATAGGCCGTTCTATCTAATCCCGTTCCCTAGTATCAGGTGATGTCGGAGCGTAAACGTCAGAATTTAAATTCTATGATGAAGAGGTGCATCAAAAAAATTAAAGAAGTCAAAATATTAATAACAAATATACTAAAAAGAAGCCGTTTATGATTTAAAAAATCATAAAACATGACGAATGTATAGCGCTTAAAACAGAGCGAACTAAAAGATCGCTAAAAAGCATTCGGGCAAGATTCTTAAGCAATGTATTTTGATTTTAATGTTACTTCCATATTATCGCTCCTACTGTGGCTCCGTATTGGCTTCTCAGCTGTTGTAAAAACATGTTTCTGGTTCTACAACGGTTGCCGACCACTGGTCTACCCTTAAGGCCCGACCATGGTATGCGTGAGTTCCCGCCTGGGGACTGTCTTGGAAACGTGCGTTGCTTGTCCAACCGCACGTAGGCCACAAACATAATTCGATGCTCTTGTGTTGTGTCTCTCTTATCCGGCCTCGGCAGGGGTGACCCTTTTTTAACAATTCATCATCCCGCCAACACCGAACCGGATTGAAAAACCAATTTCGTAAACAATCTTATCACGTACACGACTTCTGATACGTTTCTTACGCCAAGTTGCCAACCCAAGCAAGGGGATCACGCACGCACGGGGAAATACCTCATAGTGGAATTTTCAGTCGATCCAATCCAATCCTGGGTTTGTGTTGGTGAGGTTTTACGCTAAGGTGTTGTTTATTTGTATTCACCATTATGGTACGTGTCACTCTAAATCCTGACTAAGCGCAGGCATGTGGAATATACGCGTATAATTACGTGAGTTGACAGTTTTTCGATAGGTTTATTACCTCCACCTTGCAACCGAAATTTAGTTCTACCCTCCCGTAAAGCCACTAATGAGTCATTATATCGTCATTCATTTTTAATGGCTGGTCAAATGCTTGCAATGCCAGGTAATTCGAACTCCGGGAACCCCGTACACAGCACGGCGAAGGTCATCCGACAAGTTGTTTAGGTCCCCAAGGTCACCCGAAATAGGCTCAAATTGAAGTCGGCAAATCCGACGCATCGTCGCCGCACGCACTTTCCCCGCAACCCCCTGCAGGAGGGATAAACTTAATCCGTCAGTGTCATTGACCGACACGTGGTCCTTAGATTGGCAACCGTCTGGAGTTGTTCTGGACCGAGAGAGTGTGACATCATCTGGAAGAGAAAGGAGAGAATCCTTGCCCGTATGACGAATCCTTAGGGTAGAACAATCGGTATCGAGGATGTACTTCCCTCTGTTCTCGGTGTGTTTTCGCGAGCGAATTGAAGAAGTGAAGAGCACCTTCGCAAGGATCGCTTGGTAGAAGTTCTCTACAGAATCCTTCGAAATCTCCGGACATGCGCTGTATTAAGCTCCCTCCAAGTTCCCTCCAATGCGTCGGCAACGCAAAATGCCACGTCTGGCGTTCGTCTGGCGGGTGTGTGCATCGGCACGTGGACTATGCGAGTCCCGGGGAAAAAAAAGCGGGAAGAAGAGAGTACTATGTGCGTATCGTCACGTCGACCACCTCACGCTGTTGGCTGTTTATGAGGCCAGCATAAAGTACGCGGCTTGTTTTTCTTCATCTTCCACTCCAAGGACACCGTCACGGGACGTAGTAAACACTTTGGATCTTCGCTATGCTACAAACTTTGACAACAACGAAAACAACCACAGCACCAGTAGACCAAACCAAGGCCCTGGAGGTAGAAATAGAACTGCCTTAACACACGGATGAGTTGGCCAATTTATACATGGACCAAGGTTTGAATTTGGGTTGTTTTCGACAGTGTGACCCTCAGAAGGGCTTCTACGTCGCAAGGGTTTTAAGATTGTAACTCCCAAAAAACAACCGGAGTACGGAGGACGGGAACACGTTCTTGGAACGTGCTACACCTTGTAAGACGTATTTTAGTTAATCGAGCGCATAAACATGTTTACAGCATCGTATCTCTGTTTTGCTCGATGTATTTTTGTCTTCAACAATGTTCTTCTGTTGTCAATTTAGGTACTTTGTGTCAATATTGTTTGTATTGCCATTGGTCCATGAAATTAGTTCGGAGAATTTTCCTTAAGACAAATTTTGTTTATCTTTTCGCTTTACTTTACCTGGAATATAATTTTTACAACTCCCAAAGCACAGCCTCCAAAAAAGCGCCTCAACACCTACGCCATAAAAGCTGGAGTGGAAAGTAATCCTCCTCCGCCCACATATCGCCAACACCCTAAATAAGCTGACGGGCGAATTTTCCCGCTGGTGGGACGCGTGGGTGGATTCGGGTTGGTTGGTTCATTAGACATAATAAATCAGCTCCACTTTCCCAATACGTTCCATTTTCTTTCCACACCCACGCCCCGAAGTTAAGTGCACAAAGTTGCACTGCGGTCCAACTCCAAGTAGGAGATGAATTATCTGACGGATTAGCAGTGGGTGTCGTTGGGTTACTTATGTGATTTGCGAACAAAAAAAAAAAATGGCAATAAACCATTAGGGACTTCTTTTCGGTTGCATGCTGCTTGCTCGCCTTTGTAAAGCGAGAGTGGGCCGGCAGAGCCTGTCTGTGTCTCTGTGTCCAGAGTGGGGTACGGTGGGAACGGTTTTCCAATTTCCACCGATTTCTCCACAAGAATTGCCCAGCTTGCGCTTACCATGCCGAGATAAACGGATCACTTCAATCGCTGCCCACGATTCAACTGGAGCAATCTTCGGTCGGTACGTTTGTCAGAAGCCAGCCAAACATCGATCAACGGCGCGCCATACGGTCGAGGAGAGAAGCACGCTGCCTGCTTGTTGCCTTTTCCAGGGGTTTCTCTTAATGGCCTTGGTTTCACCGCCCTGTACCAACTCGGTGTGGCTCTCGTGCCGCCTCTCCCTGCCGCGCCGTGATTGCTACCGTTTGCTACCGTGATGGGTTTTTACAGTAATTTTCCAATCAATTCCATCTCTTGCCATACGATTTCAATAACAAGAAGAGATGGGTTATCATTTTGATTATTAGAATTATACCGAGTTTAAATATGAATTGTGGATTTATTTTAAACCAACCAAATAGTGAACGAATAATTTAAAAAATGAAATTAATTAATGGACTATAACCCCTATACGAATAAATGGAACAAAAGCAATTTGAACAAATATTGGATAGTAACTAACAGACTTGTAGAACAAAATAACAGCCGAGGCTGCTGATAATTTAAAATATTGGTGATAATAATTGGAAAATCATAATACAACAGTTAAGAATAATATCCTACAATCAGAAAATTAAATTATGATACTATGTTGGTTATAATTTGTTTATTTGTTTATTTATTTGTTCCAGTAGGTAGTATTAGTGTAAAATGTAATGATGTTTTGGGTCTTTAAATTAAATTGCTTTCCACTGCTCTAGCGATGGTCTTTCCTCAAAATTTCTGGAAAATTGCCTATATTGACATGAAAAAGACTGTACGCTGGTGCAGCTTTGTCGCGCATCGAAGGTGCATCGTAGCAGCATAAAATACGTGGCGATGCAGTCCAATACACATACTCACACATACACGCATCCATCGAAGAACGACGATGCAGTTGCCTTTTTCCTTTGTGGGCAAGATTTTTCCTCACTCTTCACCATAAGCTCCTTCTTTTTCACACTCACCAAGCATATTGGTGTCGGATTTCTTTCGTGGTTCCCTTCCTCCAAACGCTTGGCCCAGTTTTATGCTGGATAATTATGCTATGCAACGTAAGATGCACTCCAACACGTCAGTGTGTTTATGTGTGTGTGTGTGCTATGCCAGAAGAAACGCTCCAATGAAGTGCGTAAATTTCGTTCCTTTTTTACCTTTTATACTTATTTTCCTTTTACTCTTCAGTTACGGCTTTGCCTGTTATTTATCTCCTTCTCATCGACCACCAACAGCATAAATCGCTCGTCGGTGTTGGTGCTATGCTCTGGCAGCTAGGCAGGCGCTTTCCATCGGTGTATGTATGTGTTTCGGTTTTTCGGAGCGAGTTCATAACACCACCGTGGAAAAGTGGTGTTTCCATCTCGGGGCGTTGGAACGCTTTTTCTGCTCTCTCCGCAAGCGGCAGCATTTCAGTCCGATTCGAGACCACGTTGTCAACGTACAGTTTTTACAGGCGCGTAAGGTCGTGTATCTGCGCTTCAAATTTCAGTGTGAAAAGGTGTGAAATTTGGTGAATGATTAGCGAGGGAATGAAATTAGTGAGGTGTTTATTGGCAATTCGGAAATGGCTCCCAAATCATCGTTGAACTCGTGCTGAAACATTATTTTCTGGATCATTCTTGTGCATATGCTTGAAGCTAAAGGCCGGTAGAACGAACATAATCACCGCCCAAAGCAGTGGAGGTGTGACGTGTAGTGGCTTTTTTAGCCGAAGAAATTATATTGTGACATCAATTGTGTAGAAATCGTTTGCGAAAACTCTATTGAATTCGATTGGATTGGTGGTGTTGGGTGATTTAGGAAAGCGTCCATTGTTGCGTTACAAACCATCAAAGAACAGTGTTTATTGAAAGTTGGATAAAAGGGCTTACAAACTACGCCGGAAAAATCTCTTCATCTCATCACGGGTAAGCGACGCTACTCCCACCATAAGTTCGACGTAAATCTCCTCGTACGCGAAAACGCCGCTAGGGACATGGCGTCGCGCCAATATGCCGCCGTCCGCCACGCCGAAGCCAACTGTCAAGGCTTCTCGCGTGCTCTCCTGAATGTCCTTTGACGCTCGCACTCTCTCACGTGCGAGTACAATTTCCTCGGAAATCACACGTGTTCCACGGGGTCCCTATTTTCCGGAGAAAACTCTGGACCGTGGTGATGAGTACGGATTCGGCGAAAATGTGATGACTCATCCGCCATTGCACAACGCCCACAACCCACACCGGTTGGCCGTGTTAAGTCGAGGGGAAAGGCGATTCTATGCTCTGGCAACACTTTTCCCTGTCTCGATGCCGAACGTCTCTGCGGCGACATGGAGTGGTTCTAAAAATGGCAATTCCGCAAAAACGCCGCTCCCTTTTTTAGCCGGTTGACATTCTCTTGTTTTCTGGATTTTTTGCGTTGTCCTGTTTGCCTCCTTTGAGGCTTCATGTACGGATTTTCTTTCGCTAGTGAGGAAGGTGAACGAAAAAGTTCAAAATAGCAACAACATCATTTTGTCGGACAGTTTTGGAAACCAGTTTGCCTTTTCCCCCATGTTGGATGTGGAACAAACTGCAAAATTCATTAAAAATAGCTTACAGATAGCCATTTTTGGATGTGCGGCGTTTCGGTGGAGGGCCTTTTAAGGACCTTTCGCTTCCAGATTGGACAATCAAATTATTGGGGTTTTTAAAAATATTTAACTATCATAAGTATAACTTCCTTCCAATTTATTAAATCGGTTTGTTCCAATATATTTTACGATATGTGAAGAAATTTGTGTTAATAATCGATTCATTTTTGAATGCAACCATTTTCGATTCATCAAAGGGTTCTGTCATATGTCTGCTTCTTTTCACGCTCAGAACGACCGGATGTTGTTACTTCAATTCACCGTGCTTGAAGTTGCTTGTTTCTGCACCTACTGCATCTTCATTTCTCAACGGAGTTCAAGCCCACTTCCCCCGAGGGTCCGATGAGTTAATTGAGTGGCAACATGGCCAGTAAATTCTCCGAACCGAAGGGGGTGTTTTGAACTATGCTTGCGTGTCGTTAAAGTATCGCATTTCAGCTTCCGGACCTCCAGAAACATGCGCTAGATTCTTATCCATCCTGCAGGGACGGCTTTTCCAGAAAGTCGTCGACATTTGCGTCAGAAATATCCGGCTTATCTTTTCCACCCTCCTCCTCCGCATCTTCCCATGTGAGATTCTTCACGCTAATGTGTGAATGCAAGCTGCCAAGGGGTGGCCTAGAAAACCGAACACGACTAATATGGTCTTAAATCGCACGACACAGTGTTGCACGCCGAACGAAGATATAAATTGTTCTCCAACGCTGCTGCTACCATCTGCATAATGTATGACGGTGCCATTTGATGCTGGCAAATGGGATTGAGGTCACCGAGTGGGTCGCGCCCTCCAGGAGATCTCCGTGCATGTTTTTCCATTTTTATGTTTCTTCTCAAGAACTCTCTAGAAAGTTCTGGTGCGTGAACAGAGAAATTGATTGTTTACCGTTCCATGCTCCATTTGACAGCGTTATGGAGGCTGAAGCATGCATATGCATTCTAGTATATGCGTCTCGACGGGCAGAGTACAATGATGTTATAAAGTTCCATGGTTTATCGTTTTTGGTATTTTCATCGGTTGATGAAATTACAACTATCAATTATTAACAAACCATAAACTCACTGATTTATTCTCAAGCATTGTAAGTAACACTTGCTTGCGGTGAGGATATTAGGAAAAGTTTTAGAAATTTCTTTCGAAGTAAAAAATTACACAAAATTCCAAACAATAGCAAATATTTCGATAAGATGACCTGTTAATTTCTCCGAAACCGATCCCGACAGCCTCTGTTTAGGTCTGTTACCTGAGGAATTCCAATGGGGAAGTGCAGAATTCAGGTGTTCAACTCAACAGATGGTCAGCTCATTCACATTACTTCCAGAAACATTTACCTGTGTCTGTTACTGTTCTTGAGAGGACCCCTAATGATTTACAACTTTGTATTATGTTGTAACAAAATTGAACAAGTTTTTGTTGTACTGAAGTTTGTGGACATTGCTCCCACATCCGGAAACATGGGAAAAGTGCAATCACGGCGAAAGTGCACAGGAAACCGCACAGCAGGAATTCGGTTTTCTATTTGCGGCAACCTTCGCCTACCGCTCGCCTTCCGTCCTTCTACCGTCACCGGGTGATGGGAAATAGCTTTTTCTGTACAATTTAGAAAATACTTCATGCAAAAAGGAGGGAAAACATACACAAAACCAATAAGCAAAGTCAGCGAACCGTGGGCTGCCCGTTGCTGATTCATTATCCGGGTCCGCCGGTTCTCATCTAGCTTTGGCGGTTTCCACCATCCCTCTTCTCTTTCCTTCGCGACGTTCCTTTGGAGGTCTTACATTTCGACACTTTCGGACCAATTCCAGAGGGTCGTGTTTCGGACGACTGCGAATCGGAATCATTTCGTTCCTGTTCGTTTGGCCAACTAATGGAGGTACCATCAAGCTGATGATGATGATCCCTGTGG
Organism: Anopheles sinensis; assembly: GCA_000441895.2. Taxonomy (NCBI): domain Eukaryota; kingdom Metazoa; phylum Arthropoda; class Insecta; order Diptera; family Culicidae; genus Anopheles; species Anopheles sinensis. Next base: position 1,743,437 of record KE525339.1, on the reverse strand, counting down.
TGGATGGCGATTGCAGTGGCGATTTCTGGCCCCCTAAAATGGGAAAACGATCGCCAAACATGAAGCGGCATCAGTTCATGAGCCGTTAATTCGTGGTCAACTGTATTGAATTGGACAACTTTTCCTTTAGAGTTTGTTGCTATCCGATAGGGGACTATTTAGATCGGGTAGACCACCATTTTGCAGGAAATGCTGGTAGCAAAACTTCGTGGGTCGTGAAATGTTCCATTTGTTTTTGTGAGTCTGTCCCAAGGGACATGGGAAATTCAAGCTAAAAAAATCAAACTGGAAAAGACAACAAGCTGTAAATATGAAACGGTCATATTTCTTCTGTATGTTTCCCTAGAGAACACCGGGAGCACAAAATATTTTTGTTGAAAATCCACTCGCGACCATCTTTCGAAAAATATGTCAGACTCAAAAGAGAGTTTGAAGGTATTTGAGTTGTTTTATTATGTCTTCATTTGCGTAGCTTAAACTTTTGTGGTTGAATCATACAAATTTTACAAAATAAGTTGATGAAATAACGAAAGGGATGTTTAGACTTTCACTTAACATATTTTTTTATATCTCCTGTTGAGGTTGCTGATGCAGCTAAATATAGTTTAAATACGGCTTAAAGTTGTTTCCACTAATAATCAATAAGCTCGGTCCCGGAATGCAATCACGTACTATAGAATTAAATCCAAACAGAAAACTGTTTACGTCCAGGTTTGCTTTACGCCACACCACTGCACCTTCCGATCGCCAAATCAGCGATCCCTCCAAGGGCTGAGGTTGATTGATTTGTTTTCCTGTTTAGGTTGATTGCTTTGAGGGACTCGCTTCTGCGGCCGGTTTCAAACGGTGAGAACGGGACCGGCTCATGCGCGTACTTTTCCATTGACCAAGTGTCAAAAGTCACCGATTGCGATCGTACGATCGGAAGCGCCATGTTTCACACTCCATTGGCAGTATTGCAGTTTATTGCGCCGCCATATGTAGGAAAGTCGAAAAGTCGTCATTGGGCGAACGCTCCGCTCCAGGCAGGAAAGTCCGTCCCTGCCACCAGCCGAGAAGATTCGGAGGTTTATGACTCGCCGGTATCAGTGTTTACTGTTACTCTCTCGCGGTCTCCCAGTACCTTTCCCCCCTCGAAGGACGAGGGTATTGTCTGATAATGTAGAATTGTTTGTAATAGTTCATGTGCATGCTTCCAGCTGGAAGCAAAAGGCCCCCCCGCTTAGGCCTGGCTTATCCGCTAATCTTGCCGGGTTGGGGTCGCGATGTCAAGTTTAAGCCACGGTAAATATTTTCACCTATCCTGGAGTGCAAAGTGCATCGTTGTTTGTTCGCTTTTTGAGATATAAAAAATGGGTGATTTACATCACATAGTAATGCCCGAGGCTGTCTTGCACTTACCTTGCACTTGCGATAAGTGGCATGGGATAAGGACCGAGAGTCGTTCGGCTAAGGTCATTGAAGTTCGTTAAATGGTGTTTCGCACGGTCCTCAGGAAATGTGCTAAAATTTATTTCTTTCCCAAGCTAACGAGGCGTGAAAAATTTTCTTGACATCTGGAAAGTATACTTTTAGCATGGACAAGTGGTAGAAAGCAAGTGGACAATAATGAAATACAATTAACTATTCACGATCACATCGTTTACTTTGAATTCATTTGTTGTAAATCGCCATTTTAATGAGTAATTTAATTTGCGAAACGACTTACTTTTCTCTACAGGTTCATTAACACTTCGGTTGCGTTTATTGCGTTGTTTGCGTTGCAAGCGTTTTAGAACATGTTTGTAGTACAATATTTTTTTATGAAATTTGTTTATCACGTTGACTGCGTTTAGCATTTAGAAAACATGTTTAGATCGTTTTTTTTATTAAATTTGGTAATAACACTTATTAAACCAACGGCATTCTGAGACTTAGCTTTGCAAAGAATGAGTTTTTAATACCATCATAGTTTTTATGTTGCATTTTCTTTTATGTATGGTGCAAACACTTTTCAGAACTTATGACAAATGGCTATCAAAATTAGTCAATCACGGCAGACATTGTGTTATAAATCAAATACAAAGACTTGTTTTTAGTCTATTAACAAATAAACTAAGCTTCCCTGGGGACTAAACTTCTATCATCTACAGCTTTATTTGTGCAATATTATATTGATTCAAGATCAGAATTGCTTGTCACCACCTAAGTGATAATAGGAAAATAAGTTTCAAAAATAATAATCTTTAAAACATTACTTTAAAGCAGCACCGAGAGCATTGAACAGTTTTAGCGTGGTACATTTTGTTGCAGAGTTAATTAGATAAGAATTATGCTTTTAAAGTCTTTTAATAATGGAACTTTCAATAACAGTAATTTTAATAATAAAAAGCGACCAAACGAAAACTTAAGTCAATTTTAACTTTGACATTTCAAGAGAAGTTATGCAAAACAAAAAATTTAATACACTGCTTAAGCTAGAATTGTTATATAGTTAGCATAAAATATAGCTATTAGAAAAGTAAACATTAGTTTCTCTAGTGAATATCATCTTTTTGCTTATTGTATAAATCTTTAAACCAACTCGGTTTTCCTGAGTTCACTTGCAATATATTGTGGGTTGCAAAACGTTATCTTCCGTTTGCTTCCCTAAATATCCGGGTGATATGAAAAATAAACTTACAAAACCTACACTATTAGCCATCAGGGTTTTCATCGTATGCTAAGGCTGTACGTACGGTGGATAATGAATGTTTTATTTTCCTCTATCATACAATCAATCAACCCATAATTTCTATTCTACCGACGATGCCGACCGCCAGGTGGAACGTAAAAGTAATGGTCGATATAGCATGCCCACCAAGGACGGCTGTATCCAAGGTGCTCCATTTCTTTCCCGGCGGGACACAGTGGTTAACCTCGATTTTTCCTTGCCAAGTAAAATAGCCAATCGCACCGTGTCCAAGGTCGGCACAGAAGGGAACGGGAGGCCTGTCACTAACGACGGACAATCGATAGGGATCAATTCCACCTCCACGCCTCTTTCCGACCAACCCTACAATTGGGGGCTAGCTAACAACCCTTTACTTTTTGCTTGCAGACCGTTCGAAGTGATTTCTACCATTGTTGAGATATTGTTATTCCTGTTGTGACCGTAATGTTCTAATCCGCATTTTGTTGTTATCTCACGTGTTTTTAGTTTAACATCGCAATCACCGATCAGCAGTCGTTGCTCGACGTCCTGGTCGAGACGAAGAAGGTACTCCAGGAGGGCAGCCAGCATGAATCGATCGTCAACCGGTTGCCACTGTGCGTAGAAATTTCCCTCCAAACGGCCGAGGGTGGTAGCATGATATTGGAGTTTTGGACGCTGAGCATCAGAACCGACCAAACAAACGCACCGCAGCGTGCCAACCAGGTGATCTACAACCGTATGAGCTTGCTGCTCAAGTCGCTCCTATCCGTCACGCGAGTTACCCCAGCCTACCGGGTGTCCCGATTGAAGCGTTCCGACTCGTACGACATCTACTATCGAATCTACAAAGGCGATCCGCAGACCAATCAGTTGGGTAAGTAGTGGGGCGCCGACGTTAAACGACGAGGGTTGTTTTAACACCACGTTCATGTCACGGGATTTGCCAACACAGCAGAAACACAAAACTGCAGCGGAATGTGGAGACGAGGCAGTAAAATACATTCTGTTCGCATAGCGCTGCCCGTCGTTAACATGTTTTCGTTATGCACGAACACAACAAATTCCGGTTCCGGGAGGTGGGCGGTCGCGGCGTTCAGGTGTGTTTTCTGCATCGGACAACCGCAGATGTCTGTGCGCGCCAGGAGAAGAAATGTCCATTGAGGAGCCGGAGAGGACGGCGCCGGGGCTGGTGGCCTTTTAATGTGAACGAGTGACCTTTCTGGCTGCGACAACCGCTAGCTTTACTAGCACTTCCAGCAGTGAATCTACATCGCCTTTTTAAAAACGGATAGAAGCACACACACACACATCCTCGCGGCCTAAAGATCCAAAGTCCATGCCCACGGTTCGACCCACTCGCGTTAATAAAGCACAAAACCCCGGCCAGGCTCGCACACGCACACGCGAGCTAAACGCACTTAATCAAAGTAGAACAGGTTTTGCAGCTCTTGTTGCTGCTAGTGCGTACCGCATTTGGGGTCCTTCTCGGCCTCACCAAACCCTCCGGCTGGTACTTTTTAGACGATGCGTTTTCTCCAATCCCTGTCTGTGGATAGGCGACGCACAATCTAGTATGTGCGGAACTCTGGCGCCAACTCACCCCAATATTGGGAGTTGACATGCCACTCGCCGACGGAGTGTGTGTCGCCCGGTTCTGGTCCGACGAGCGAGGATTCGATGGAGATAAAAATTAATTACCTTGAAAGTTGGAGGGGTCTCTCGTGACGGTCTTGCCTTTTTATTTGTATTGGTTCACGTGAACAGTTACTCTGCACGCCGCCGGCACTAGAGACGATCAATATGAGACACGGTCAATGACCATCGCGCAAAGTCGTTGGCGAATTTATTGCAAAATGTCCTTGGACCTAGGATCGTTCTGCTGAGTACCGGTTTTTACTGGTCTAACCATCTAAATTGCATGCCTCTACGGGCAGAACATACTGCTGGCTGTACGGTGTTCTTCTGGTGTTTAGACCCTTGGTATAAAATAAGGGATTGGCATAGTCCGGCTCGGGAGTTATCTAAGAGTTACCGTAAAAAATTTTTTTTAACATAAAAAAATAAATTATCGTAAGTTTTATCGGATTTGTTTACGATAGCTCACTTTATTATTCTTAAAAAAGTACGTTGAAATTTAGAATTCGTCCTAACAAGCGACAAGGAAGAAGTATTAACAATAGTATTGGGAACGCTTACTCGAGCAAACCAATCTTTCGATCCCGGTCAACTGATCGTTGATGTTCAGCTTTTTAGCGTTCAAATCTTGTTTCTTGTAACTTTATTAAGCCTTTGCTATCGTCGTAAGCCTTCACTCTCAATTGCATTGTTAATATTGCTCTAAAATCTCATCCAGAATCTAGCGGCAAAAAAGCATGTTTACTTTGCATCCAAAAGAATTGCGTTCAAGGAATTTAATTTTCGACACCATTGCTAAACAAAATGTACTTCATAATATTCAAAACATTTTGAACCTGAATTATTTTAATTTCTGAGAGTTTGTTGGTAAAGCCTTGTTGTGGTAAAATAATATGAGAAGATGATTAATTTAAAGTATAATAAATAAATTAATTTAAATTACAACGAACAAACAGTTGTATGTGGAAAGAGTACAAAATTCGTTGAAAATAAGTATGAAAATGAATGGTTAAAAGTGAAACTATGAAATATTTTAACTTATTGGAAATTGAAGCTCCATCCAAAAAGGGCTTAAAATCTCTTGCAATACATTAAAACATCGTGTAAGGTATCTGGTCCGAGGGTTCGGGTATTTTATTACCAGGCCCCTTTCGGGAAACGTGTGCCGACCCCTGTTTTAGACCGTTCAACATCTCTTTGCTTCAATAAAACGAGTCAAACATTCTTTCATTCTGGGCAAACTATTTACTGCATGTTTTATTTAACTTTACTCTGCACATGTTTGCCATCACGAATGTGCAATGTGCAAATGGGTTTCTTCTCTTCCTTCCGACGTTTCCGTGAATATTAGCATACAACCCCGCACACATGCTTTTATTGCCACGTCTCCCTCACATGCCTAAGTTAGAAAGTTGACTTGACCGGTGCATCGGTCATTTGTCGGCTTCTTTAATAGCTAGAAAGTGGATCAAAGAATGGGTCGTCGATGTGTGGACATATTTTGCATATCTTGCAAATGATTGTGGCGTTAAACACTAAATCTTCTCCACACAGGTCCATGGTCTCTAAACCAGTCCATGGTTCCAGTTTCCGCAAAAACCTGTTTCTTGCCCCAGTGTTAAAACTCATCTTCAAACCGAAGTTCACCTTCGATTCGGGACCATGTTTGTAGGAAAACAAAAAAAAAACTCTACAAAAACCTTCCTCATCAAACTCGCAGCTTCCTTTCGATGCCCTCAGGCCATGGCGCTCGGCGATAAAGTGGCGGCGGAACAAAAGGCCCTAACTACAACACACGCAGGACCGAATCGAGCGTGGTGCAAAATGTTGCCACCAACACCACCCCGGAACGGTGTGCTAAACTTCACCACCAGACGACCTTCAGACAAAGTCGCGCAGCATCGCATTCACATTCTCACAGTCAGTCCGGCCGATATGATGGTGGTGGAGCAACCTACCGAACTTGTCGAGGATTCTTTCACCTCTTCCCTTCACCTTGTTCCGTAGTAGACAGGGAACCGGGTGGTGTATTCACGGTGGAAAAAAAAGCTATCCTATGCCTTACAACAGACACCATTCACTGAATCGGCACACTTCTCACCCGTGGAATCATTGTTGTCTTTCCATCCGACCGATCCGGGTGCGCTTTTGCATTTTAAATCGCCTTTACATTGATACTCGACTGTGCGTGGCAATGTTTCGTTGGTGCGTGCGATGCATTTCACAATCGCTGCACTTTGCACCTGCTGGAGGAGGATGCACTTAGCACAGGCTTGGGTAGTAGACAGGTGCCCAACGAATGGGAAAAGAAGCTCTCCGATGGACGAGTCTCAGCCATGCAAGGGTTGTGCAATTGTTAAATATTTAAACACTGTTCAATTCGTTATGATGCAACTGGTATTGATGTTCCGTGGCGGAAAGACATCGAAAGAGACGGTAATGTCGAACCTTTTTGTGACGTTTGTTTGAGATTTTTAACATTTACTCAACATAAACACATTGGTACCGTGCCATAAAGTACCGGCAATGTTGAAACTTTCGTGCCGTTTGTTTGAGATTTTATAACATTTACTCAACATACACATTTGTAACTCATTTATTTAACAACACTCAAGTGCAATTAATTATTGAGATATCTTGCAGATGTTTGTCACTTGTTTAACTTTAGTTTGTTGTGTGTCAATTCGCTTTCCGTTAACGTCAGTATTAGGATGCAATAGAAGTTTAAATAATTGTGTCATCTTCTATACCCTCATGATTGCCAATAAATTCTTTTCTGATTAGAAGTCAATTTAAAACCGATTTCTCCTGTAGGTTTGCGCAGCGCGTTAATTAAGTGGCGCGCACGAGTGAACCTCTCGCGCGAAATTTTTCACCATCATTATTTTGGCAAGCCATCTGCAACCCGGCGTCCCGAGTTCCTGGCGCGCGCGCGCGCGCCCGTAGAGAAAGACATGTCGGAAATAATTGGCTTTAATTAGGTTTGATTTATGATGACGTATCGCCGCGCAACGGTTCAGTTCCGTTCCGTCCTTCCACTTCCCGGAGAAGAAGTCCGAAGGTTAGTTTTATTTCCTACTCATTCCTACGTTTCCTTTTTTCCAATCTCCCCCAGCTCAGTTCCCATCCAATGATGGTGATGGCAAAAAAAAGATCATATTGAACAAGGGAATCGGCGAATGAGATGCGTGCCCTTTCGACTTGCAGTGAATCGAGTGCACTGTTCCACCGCCCGCCCCAAGGGTTTCCCGGGCGAAAGGTGTCAGATTGATGGATGCAATGCGCGTTGTGTTTGTGCCGGGCGGAAGTGTGCATCGCATTCGAGAGGGGCGGTGGGCGATCGTACGGACGGTGTGCGGGAGGCCAATTTTTAAAACGGCCACGACAAACAACAATGCACAACATTTCTCTCGTATGCATCGCACGAGTATAGAACGGACGCTGATGGCGATAGCTGTCGAGGTCTCCGGTCGGTTGTAAAAATGTCAAGGAAGTGTAGTCGCCGGAAAGCAACGCCTCCTACGACGGCGGCGGTTGTCAGCCGTGGCTTCGGGTACGGTACGGCTGTTGCTAGGGAGCGATATTGGGTGTTCATCATCCTCAAACAGATTTTCTTATCTACCTTTTGTTGACAGACTTTCGGGAGATCCGTTTAATCTTTGTTGTACCTTTCGCTCACCTTCGCACAAAACGACGAGACAGATTATTCCTTCGAATCTGGTCCCGCTGTGTGCGTGTCTTGACACATTTTCTGTGAAAGGTAAAGCGAAAAATGAAACTTTTAAGAACATGGTGCAAATGGGCGCAAATGATATCAACTGTTGCCACGTTCCGTACAACTGTAAACGAGGAAAAAGTTGAGCATTATTTTTGCATGGTTTATCACAATGTTTAAATTTCACGTGACTGCCCGGTTCAATGAATCAAACTCACGTCAACACTTTTCGATGGCGGTTGTTTTTAAAAGCTTTACCAAACGACCGGAAGTTGACGGCCATCAGCGCGTGCTGGGGTGTCTCTTTCAACACAGAATGGACGAAAACTGCCCATCCGTGGTGGTTGAATGTAATGTTGACTGAGTTGCATTGAATGGAATGTGAAGAATGTCGGTATTTCGGCTGCCCAGCGAAGTGAAGTTCCGGTTTAAAGCTACTCAACTATCCAACGCCAGCCACCCTAACAGAGTCGCTTTGATCGCGCGACCTTGGGTGCATGAGGTTGTCGAGCTACCGGAGGGTTTTCCCGTCGATGGTCGTTAAAAACAACATCAGCCGAAGCTTGCCTTTGGAGCAATTTTCCAATCCACGCGTTACGGTGTATGCGGGCCCGGCTTCGAGACAATCGAGTGTGGGCGTTTGGTTGGTGTGCTTCTCGAGGTTATCGATTGTCTTCGGAAAAGTGGGTCAGCAAAGTGGGTTATAAGATGCGACCGAAAAAGTGACTTCAAGTCACCTAACATTATCGTCAAGAGGGAAATGGAAAGATAATTTTGTTGCATGAAAATTTTCGTATAAAATAATAAAAAATATTTTCTTTTCTTAGATATCGCCCTTTAAACTCCTTCGTATAACTTACGTGGGTAAATCTTCTGCAACCTTTTAAATACCTGATGGTGTCAACGATCGGTCGATCGATCGGTCTCTCGGCTGGTGGAAGCTACTGACCGAAGTAGAACTTTTGACCCTCTTTTTAACCTTTCCATATATTGCTGCATTTCGATACCTTTCGTTTCCATTGTCTAGAATCAAACATGGACTTTGTACCGGCTTGTTTAATGAATGCGAATAATTTAAGCCTTAGTTAAAATGTAGCGTTTAAGTTGGTGATCAATGTTCGCTTAGATTGAACTGAGTATACGTACAATTGAATCAAGTAAAATAATTTAATTTAGTAAAGATTCCCCATCTCCTCAATAATTCAATTCTAAGTGCAACTGAATAAAATGCATAAACTCACGTGAAGGTGTGAAGGCATTCTCATGTGTGGCATAAAAAAACAATCACCTTTCCAACTACAACCGATCGGTCGGTTCTTGCGCTAAAGTTCCGGCGCCAAGCTGGCGCTAATTTAAATTGCACTTGCGACCTGCGGCGTCGGTGGCGGTGAGGTGCAGTTGTTTGCTCAGTTGCAACGAATGCAAAGCACCGAGAGGAACTGTTTTTGCAACATGCAACACACCAAACAAGATGCCTCCTCTCACCCTGAAACGCAGGCCTGTAGTGCTGCAGCGAAACGAAACGAAAACAAACAAGCGAAACGGCGCAAAGAACGGGTCTTTCTTAAGTCAAGTCTTGTTTTAAAAATAATAAGAAACCTTTTTCTCGAACAAGAGTATACGGCACGGGAATATACACGCATGCACACCGAACACCGATGGGATTGGGGCTTCGGCCAGTCCCGATCGATCCAGGAAAAGCTTAGGCACGTGCCCACGGCTTCCTGGCCGCAGAGATATTGACCATTAAGTGTCCGACTTCGTCCGGCGCTGGGAGAAAATGACAAAAACGCGTTTCAGACCCGTCCACTTTATCGACGAATGGCGCGTGCGCGTTTCGTTTAAAAATAAAAAAAGCACATTGCGGCACGCACCGTCGGAAGGAACATTTAAATACCCGGCACGGTACGCCAGGAGAAATACATAAATATTCATCGGAAAAGGAAAAGAGTGAGCTTTAAAAAAGTATACCGAAGCAATTGAATAAATGACGGAGAGTGTAAAAGAAAGCGACAGGAAACGTTGAACTAATTACGCACCAAATCTCTACGGGACTACGGGATGCCACCTCCATGAAGTCGTGAACTGGGAGCCAATATATCTTACCGATAACTTGCATTACCGTGAAACGTAACACCTTCCCGATATCGGTCACTTCAAGGAAGTGCAACATTTATCATTGTGCCGCGAACTTGTCGCCATTATCGGACACCAGGAGCCCTGCCGGGTTGTCGTCCTGTCCGTAACACGGAGGGGGCTTTAATATCCCGATTAATTTATGTCGCGAGAGCTTTCGCACGAAGGAAAGAGGTTACAACCTTCCGTTCCGCGGGGTTTTCTAACTCCGACGACTACCGCAGAGCTTCCAAAGGCTTTCTGGTCGGGTCAAACACCAATAAGATGGATTTGCTTTTATTTTAGCTTCCATACCGCGCTATTTTTTCTCCACCTCATTCGCATGCTAATGTAAACAAAAACCGGTTTTATCGTCAAGTCGAACGGGGGGAAAAAATTGCAAACCCTCGACGGACTTGCGAACGTGCAAAAGATGCGGCAAAGGTCTGCTCGCAGGTGCTGGGAATTCCGGTAATAAATGAAACGTGCAATCTTTCGACCGGTTGTGCCGCGGCCATCATCAATGTTTCCAGCGCTGATTTGTCTCGCTAAGATGTTGCCGTGCGCCATTCAAGTTGAGGACAAGAAGCACGTTCCATTAATCGATCATAAAAAAAACCCCCACCGATAGGGACAACAGTTTCGTGAAGGATAAATTTGTAAAGTTTGTTTAGTAATGATTCTCTTCAGATTTACAATTGATAGCTTTTTATAGGAATGGTTGAACCTCTTGACCTGCTGTTTGAAAATATGATTCTTTACCAAATGTTCGCTTCAATGTCAACAATTGACGTAGTTTTTGCTGCCGATTATAATGCTATCCTTATTGCTCGAAACATACATTTCAGGATGTTGTAATTCAACAATGACAGCTGACGTTAAGTTCTGTGCAAATTAAAAATCAATTCAGTAAGCATGTTTGTCCTTTCTGGCCACATGTTTGCAGATATCTTCACGGTCTGTCTCAAATCGGTCTGTCATCATGAGAGTTATCGATTCTGCCATTGCGCGATCGAAAAAGTAAACCATAACCGTTTAGGAACATTCCTTTGATTCATGCGTGTTTTACGCGCCGTTTCGCTGTTGTACGGATACTGCGTTATAAGGAGTGTTGCAAGGTGTTTTCTTTCACTTTCCCATCCCTTTGCACGCTGCACTTCTTCATCGTCGTCGAGTCAGCCATCCGGTAACCCAATTAGGACAAGCCCCTCGCTGACCATCGTTCTTTGCCAACTGCACGCAGGCTAAAACCAACGAATGTGTGTTTCCCGTGTCAAGGTTAGTCACGCTGGTGGTGTCTCCCAAATGGAATGGTTACTAGTTGTGTCCTTTCCTTCTGGTACCTTAGCAGACACAGGCATATTTGCTAACCACCCCCGGCCCCAACACTGGCGTCGAAGTTGAAGGGCTTCCTCCAAGATATTCGCATGGAATCGACTTTGGCGCCTCGGGCATATGATGGCGTCGGTGTGTTGCATAAAAATAACCCATGGGAACGTGCCGCGGAGCCAGGTCGCGACGTCCAGTACTTTCGCCGAAACGCCACACCGTTCGATGTAATGCCATCTGCCCTCCAGAGAGAGGGGGGGGGGGTTGCCGATGGTTCTAGGCCGAGTGATATAATTCCGTTACCCGTGGGTTACAAACTGTTCACTAAAAAGGTCCGCTTTTTCAGCGTGTAGTCCGGGGTGGGTCGAGTTGTTTACTTGTTTTGCTCACTTTATCACCCCCATAGTTACTCCAAAAAACCGGTTCAAACTGGTTAGTTTCCGTTACGGTAGGGGAGGGCTTAGTATATTCCAACCCATGAGGGGGGGGGGAGACTCGCTTCCTATCTCCTCACTTTCCACTGAAAAACACTGGCGCCATTGGATGGCTGTTGCATGTCGCGAGATTACACCTCAATCAGGGAATACAATAGATATCTCGTCCGGTGCACCAGGTCAGCACGAACTTCCCGCTGCCAAGTCACGAATCGCCGATACCGGTTTCGCTATCTCTAGCGTACGGTTATCGCTACCGAGGCTGTTTACTGTGGCATTTTCGGACGAGGAGCCGGGTACTTGTACACACTATTCCGCGAGAGCACTATTTACAATCACCTCTCCTGTTATCAGGCACTTTAGTAAAGAAGGTGTAATAGCGGTGAACGATAGTGAAGTGACACCATCGTGTGTGTATTGACATTTTAGATTCCCGCTTGCAATCTTCAAAACAACGTCACGTTCCATCGTCGGACGTTCATCTTGATCGAAGGGAAACGAGCGGCGCGGGAGAGCGGGATTGGGTTTTGTGCTGTTTGGAACTTGAGATTTACATTGCTTATTGTAGGAAATGCTATCGCTCTTTTTTCTCCGAACTGATCGTTGTGTCAACTGGGTTGCAGGAAGTATTGTAATTCAAACAACCACTGAGTGGTTCCATTTCTGAGAATAATACACCCTTCTTTCGTGTTAAAAGGCGTAACATTGACGATGTTAACCAGCCGAGGATTAAATTCAAATGAAAATGAAATTATTTTAAAAACATATTTTATTGACCGTTTGCTCTCTTTGTTGTAAAATATGATCATGTTTCGAATATTCTTTATACTTTTCAACATATTCAACGTTCCCTATTACTTTTTTCCAATTTTTTCGTTCAATAAGTAAATAGGTTTTTAATATCAATAAGTTTTCTGGTAGACTACTCTATGTTTTATTCTATCAATTTTGTCTAACAATTCTTTCTCAATGAATAGAATATTAAAGTTTTCTGCAATTTTACTTCTTCTTTTTTGATTCGCTTAAAACACGTTTCATTTTTATTTGGAATAATATGCAGCGTTTTCAAATGTATGGCAACATCTAACAGACTATATCAAAAACGCATTGTTCGATTTAAGAAGGATAAAACTGTTTAAGTTTTTCAACCCTTTTTTCAGTTCTATAGTTGATATATTCCAAAACCTTGTTGTTTTAATGCAAATACATGCTTGTTTTCCATTGACTTACTTTAAACTATCTTTCTTCCGTTACTCTGACTATGATTCTAAACCGGAGTATCCTCTCTTTATTTCGATATGGTTCTTAGCATGATTTTTTAGATGATGTGCCAAACAGATCAAATATAGATGCAACGATGATGTCTAATTTTTAATTAATAAACTTTTCATGATATCATGTTCTTTCCTACATGTGATAGACATGACTTATTAATTTTTTTTCCACACTACTACGCTTCACTTTTTCAAACTGTTTTTTATCATTAAAATAAGATCTAACTCTCGCGGAATGCGGTATGACAGCATTCCTTGGCACATTCGTGACTCTTTTCTATTAATTGTTGTTTTTTCCCAATGGAGTCGCTGCATTCCATCGATGCATGTGTATGCATGTCGACATGCCGAAGTAATTTCCTCCACCCATTTTGCATGTATGACGAAAGAAACAAGCTGAGCTAACAAACCGTTATGGACGCCGTCAAGAGAGAGGGTGCAGATAGGAAAGGGTCCGGCTCTGGCACCAAGACAACCGTCAAATGAACCGTTGGTAGGAAAAAAAGGGTTCGCACGATGGTGATACAGCCTCCAAGCCCGTCCCTTGAGGCCCGGCACAACCTGCACTTGCAATTAGTGAAACATCGAGTCCGGTACGAGAATGAACACAACACAAATATAGTACCGCGTACGATCGTGATACTACGAGAGCTATTTTTAACCCTCTCGCTATACCATGCCGGCCGCCTGGTCCAATGTCACCGGCCGGGGCCGGTTTAAGGAAGTTACAAATCTTTCTTCCTTGTGTTCTATAGCTGCACGATGTTGTTTTCTGCTGCTGCTACTGCTCGAAACCCGGCACAAAACCCGGCATTATCGAACCCTGGCCAGCGCGATTAGCCGGTTGTTCAAGCGATCTGTTCGCTTGTTAATGCTTCTAATGGTAGTCGTGTAAAAAGGAAAACAAGTTTCGTACACTATTTAAGGAGACTCTCCGAGGTTAATCAGTGTTGCTTTCGTTCCCGCGTGAGCCAAAACAATACCCCGGTTCCGAAGACTAGCGATTCCTTTTAGAGGTGTCGGTTTTGTTTGTTTACTCGCAATGCTCTTTGAAGGATGGCTTATTATTTTAACCGGTTGCACATGGACCTGACCGTTGTGTGCATTTTAAACCCCCCTCAACATAAGCACAAACCTATCATCCGACGACGCTTGGGGTAAACAGATCGATGATCTTATAACAACGCCGGAAACAAACCAATCACATCAGGTCCGAGTAATTTGATTCTTCTTTAAAAATAACCCGTTGGCATCGTGGTAAACAAATGTTTGGTTTTATTCCAACCGAAGAGATTTATTTCGACTAGAGAGACTAAAAGTATGGTTTAAAAACAAGTTGAGTTTGCTAAATCTCTGAATGGGCAAAAATATAAAAATTCTTTTTTAAACAAAACTTTCTTTTAAAAACTGCATCGGGATGCAAACTGGGAGTGCATTCGCCCCCTTTTGCTTATCGCACATTGTGGACCGTTTGTTGTGTTCGTCTTTGTCTTTGAAATGCATTCACCCTCGCACAGGCATATTTACTTTACACTGCCCTGTTGGCCTTGCAGCTGGTTCGAGCCGGACTGGTGCAGGGAGAAATTCATGGAAAGGAGGAATTAACGGAACAAAGTTTCAACCACACAGTTAGAGTGATTCACGAGAGATAAATTAATCGATACATAGCATTTTTGTTCTTAGTGGAATGATGTCACCCAAGGCAACTTTGTGTAAACACTTTCTCATGGTAGAATTTATTCTTTCTTTGCATCTAACGTTGTCGAAATCCTGTTTCATCTACTTTAATACCAGAAAGTAAACAGTGGTAATTTCCACCGCTGCGTAATTTTCGTTTTTTGATGTCTCAAAAACGGTTTAATAGTTCAAAAAAGAACTTAGAATCCAAAGATGCATGTAGGAAAACAAGTTTGGAAAAATATGAAATTAGTTTTTAAAGTAGTTGCTAAATTGTATTTACTTAATGTTTTGGTTTCTAGTGGGCATTTTTTAAATTTACATTGTTTTGAAAATATAAAAAATGAAAAGAGTTCTGACTCGATCTTTTTGCTCTACACCAGTGAGCTAGAGAAATCAAGAAGGTGCATCAAAAAACCGGAAACGACCATGATCAGTTCTAGTGTTAACACTCAAACTGTATCTCTTGAGAATTGATACGGTGTTGAGATAACGATAAAATAAACTGGAAAATCCTCTGCTAAACCACATTTCAACGATGATATACTGAGTAACTTTATGACCATCACTTCGTAGAAGTGATCCAGTTCTTCACAATAATTATCACCACAATCAGACCCGATTAAATGTTTCCCCATACCGAACTAGCTACCTCTATCAGCCGTTATCTACCATGAGACGTCGCATTTTTGTGGTCAGGAGATTGTAACCACCCTGGGTCTCCTGATACCCCCTAGGGGAAGTTTATCTTTCGTTCAATCTTTCTTCTCCGTTGCCATTATCAACTCCATTCGCGGCAAAACTTCATCCCCTGCCGAGTTAACCTTTTGACCGCGACCACCTGGCAAAAAGCACCACCAAGTCAAGGCAAAGGCATGATGATGTTGGGTCATCAATTTTTGCGCATTATGTTGCCCCGGATCGTCCCGCGACATAGGCTGGCTGCCCGTGCACCATCGGCCTAGTCTCGCGCCATTATCGCCCGAAGTGGTTGTCAGTCAGGCGATTTGAGCTAGGCGAACCAGTGAGTTCGAAGAGAATACTGGAATCCTTATCGCATCCCATTGGGGGATTGACGTCAGAGGCTTCAGGTCGTTCGACGACAGGGGAACCCTATCTTTGGCCCAGTGCTGCTGTCTCACACCAAAGCGAACTTCACTTTCCTTATCGGCAGCGAACCGACCTCCTCTAAATGGAGCCGGTAAGAAG
Organism: Anopheles sinensis; assembly: GCA_000441895.2. Classification (NCBI taxonomy): domain Eukaryota; kingdom Metazoa; phylum Arthropoda; class Insecta; order Diptera; family Culicidae; genus Anopheles; species Anopheles sinensis. The sequence goes on along the minus strand of KE525339.1, from coordinate 1,727,375 downwards.
GTGGATGAACAAAGACCTGGAACGTTTACCATGCGAACTCATCTGCTATTTCGCACCGATTGATGTTGGGCTCAGTACTAACAACACCGTAGCAAACCTCACCTCCGATGAAAATGGAACCCGATTAATTAATCCACTCGTGGCGCCAACCCGACGATTGTTTCCTAGATTGCATGTGGAAGCAACGCGTCGAACCTTTTGCGAGGGATAGGTGAGGGAAGGTGTCGGAATCGAACCGACCTCCATTCTAGCGTTCCACTGGCCTCATCTCAAACGACCTTCTCACAGTCAGTCTCGATCGACATCGAGAAAAATTCCTTTCGAATGATTTTTCCTACCAAAGGCAAACACATAATCGCTTAACTCATCCAAGTCTTTTCGTTGTTTTGAGTGATCCCCTCCCTTCGGAGAGGCTCTCGACGATGTATTTAACTTCTCTATTTCACGGCATGATGGCCAGCGAATGTCAGTGGATCGGGAGAAGGGTTGTTAATTAACGTGTGTGGACTACGGTGTTTTGACGAGGGCAAACATTTAAATCCCACCGTGTTCAACGCTTCGTATCGCAAAAGAAAGCTTAGCTGTTGGCAATGAATCGTGCGAAGTGCCTAAAAATAACCCGAACCGGCTGTCCGCGGCGGCTAGTGCTATTATTATCCTTGCTAAAACCGACCTATACAATCGCCACCAGACCGCGGTCATCTGTGTGTTTGTGGAGCAAAACAGTGTCCGATTTGTTTTGGCCTGACAGACCGAACACTCCGACTATCAAAGGCGAAAGGCACAAGGGAAGGGTTTCGACACCCCCCCCCCCGGCCATACGGATCACCTCTGAGACAGCTAGACACTTTTTTGCCACAGGTGGTTGCAGTCAGGTGGAACCGATATCGGAACCACATTCTCGTACTGCACTCCGCATGGCAACAGCGATTGCAGAATGGGCCTCCCGCATTTGTGGCCGAGGGCATAGTCCACATCTTTGCTCGTACGCTACGGAGCTCACAATCACGACCAAACACGACGGTGTCTTGGATACTGTGAGGCAACCCTTAGTGCAGACCGTTTCTAGTCTTGTTTCGGGCAACGGAAGTGGTATGTTAAATTGGATAATCGAGCCGTCTCCTTAACACGAGTGATTGACAGCTTGGGAGAGAGCTTCGTGTACAAGCAGCCCACCTTCAGTTGGGTGAAAGGGAATCTGCAACCTCTTGGGAGCACCAATACCCCAATCGTTCGTTTGAAGACTCGTCTTCTGTAGTCTAAGATTATGCAAGTGCAGATTTATTTCGAGAAAGAGCGATCGTTCAATCAGTCAGTCAGTCAGTCGACAGCAAACAGCTTTATCATCCGAGGCGATCGACGATATTGTGGGCGCGGCTCGATCGAGACTTGCACATGGTCATCATCATGCTTAGGACAGAACACTGGTGGACTCCGCGTGAGCACACAACAGAGTATCAAAACAAAATGATTATGGTCATTTGTGTCGGCTGTGAGTAGTTCCGCCACGTGAGGAGTGAGACTCTGGTGGTGGGTGGACGGAACACTACCCCGAGTCGACCATCCTTAGTGTACCACGTCGACAAAACGCAGGGGTGAGATTGTCGCACGCCAGGGGTGTACTACCTATACTAAGGCGAGATTTACGCACACGAACTCCTGTCAAAAATGAGTTCCCTCGCATAGTAAAGTACATGCAGTCTCGACGACAGTCTGTTGATAAAATATCACGAAAAAAGGCTGTGTTCCATTAGCATATGACACGTTTGCAAAATTTCGCTTGCCTAAAACCCACCTCCCAAAAGGGGGCCCACTTTCCCGCCCAACGGATGGCGCCAACGTCGGGTGACCATTTATAGTAGTTAACACAGCGCGGTAAGCAATCCGTGGGCCAGCAAACGATGGTATGGTTCCCCAAACCTCGCGGTTACATGGGGCAACGCGTGAGAGATCTCTCGCGGAATCGCGGATGTCGTTGTCGTGGTGATCGCGAGTTTGTTTCGGCCGTGTGTTGTGTTGTACCACGTTATACGACCTACACACCATGGGGCAGATAAGATGGGGCTGGGGCCGGGGATCGGGGGGGTAGAAGGGAAAGATCTCGCGAGGGAATTCCCGCGTGCGGGGTTGCGCTCCGCGTGAGCGACCGTACCAAAAGCGAACCACACTCACCGTCATTCTCTCATTCGTTTCCCAACCAGGCGATGGTTACAACCAGGTTCGCGTCGGACAGTTGTGCACACAGATTGGAACACTAAACATGGCAGTCGCCTACCGGACGAAGATTACGTTCTCGCCCACGCAAACCGGACGCGATAACGCGATCATGCTGAAGAGCGATCACTTCCTGAAGGATATCAGCCCGAAGCACGTACGCTACAACTACAACAAGAAAATGTAAGTATTGACAGCGAGGACGAACAAAAGTGGATATTTAAATGGTTTGAAGGTTCCGTTAGTTTCGAAAAGGGGATTTCAAAAAGTTTGATGGTGATTGAGCAAAGCATACAACTCGCAATGGAATACAAGTGATAACAGTTTGTTCGGTGCCAAGCGGAACCAAGGTTCAATGTGAAGAGATATAAGAAGTTCCACATCACCCCTCTGAAAAGTGAACCGGATCCTCGTAGCCAGCGTCAGCCTTGACCATTCGCCTTATGGGTAGTGAATTAATAAGCAGCCGGGACTGGTGACAGAAAAGGTGCCTTCGTTTAGCTCCGTGGACGTCATACAAACTGACTTAAAAAAAACCAGAAGGATATAGCACAGTGTAGTGCAGTGTGTCATTTAGTGGTAGTATAGTATAGGTGGGAAGGAATTAAAAAAACCCGCAAAGTGCCACAAGTTCGACCTGTTTTCGACTTCCAAAAAAATGCTCCCAACCCACAGACGCTTTTCGACCATCGAAATAACGCTGATTCATTCGCGATGGAGCATTGTGCATTTGCGTCACGCCGCTTGCCAGACTCACGCGCTCGCAACACGACGATCAACGTTCGGACAACGGGTGGCAATGGGTGCCAGCCCCACCCCTCTATGGTGCGATGTGTGACAGTCCAATACCACACACACTCTCAGGGGATCTTCAGTCGACGTCATCTGCAGCATGAGATGGGCGGATTTTTGCGGTTTAATTTGTACCCGTCCAACCACGACCATAAGCGTTCGTCTGTAGATGAATTGCTGAATGAATGGCGGCGCCCAGGGAGGTGAGGGACACATTCCATTGGCGACACGGTAGCAGTAAGTGGAAGGGAGCAGCCAACACGCTTTCCATGATTCCACTGGAATGCACTGCAATGCGAAGTTGGAGGTGTTCTGTTGGTCTGCTGCTGGAATGCATTTGATCACTCTCTTATGGTTGAATGTTGAGTATAAAAGAAGTTGTGGCTCGTCATATGCCGTTAAAGATTTGTGTCATGTGAAACGAGCGAAAAGTTGGTGGTATAAGCCGCTTGAAGCTACTATACTCAGTAGTTTGACGACAGATGGCGTTGTCTCGATCCAAAGATACTTAGCGCGAAACCCTTTGATACTTAGCGCGATCACTACCACCTTAAGGTGGTATCCCATCATCAGAGACTACATTATGCTGAAGGCCGTATCAAACCACCCTGAGCCCAATGTGACTGCAGCGTGCATGCAAGACTGTGCCAGGTTCGTCCTCCAATGGCACCGTTTGTTTCGCCTCCTCGCCGTACGTGACATTGTGTATGCAGCCTTGGGAAAAACCCAAAATCCGATCGTGTTCTCCGACGTTGATGGAGAAAATAACCGGTTTGAATATTCGGTGGTGTTGCCACTGTTTTCGGCGGTGGCAGGTGGTGTTGGTGGTATATCACCGAAACCATCTTCATTCGCACGCAGGTGTGTACTACGCGGCCACTCAATAGAAAACTTGCCGTTACTAGTAGTGGTTTGGGGATGCTCCTCTTCAGCACCGTCTTCAAAGGTACAGAAATTACTGGAACACCGTTTCCAACCTAGTAGGAAATGGAAAGTGGTGATATCACCATACTCTTCGCTTATCGGGACAGGGCAACTTTCCTGCTACGATTGCTTGTAAGAAGGGAAAATCCATCCCGCGAACACACGAGAAATACAAACGCGTTTATTCTACTTAATCATATGATTGCTTACAATGTATATGAACGCTAGTATAAGCCAGTACCTCGAATAAGACAGTGTTAATTAATTGCCCGTGATAAGGGGAATGTTTTATGGTACAAGGCAGATGTCATGATGACTACTTAAGCTGCGTAAAGTGGTTTCTTTTCCTTTTCTTTAGTTTCGATATCATTTGACGGCCTTTGTAGCCTAGAAATTATCGAAGAAGCATGGCCAAAGCTGTGGTCTGTATGATTTTGAGTAAGATTATCTTGTATGAGGAGTAAGGATCATGTTCGAATCAAATGCATGTAATTTAATAAATATATGTTAATTCAATATTTCAACGAAGAACATTGTGCCTTCGAATTTCATTTTTATCTTTTATGACAATACTCAATAGAATTGGATCTTTGACAAGAAGTCTTTTATATTCTCAAGATATTTTTCATCTATTTGTAAACCAGATAAACCTAAGACTTACTTTTGATCACTATCGGCACCAGTAGTAAAACAACCCATTTGAAGGAAAGTTGCAAATCATAAGTTTTCTATCTTATCGTTAAGCTTGTCACGATCGTTCCGTGGATGATTACGCGATGCTACCGGTACTTTGCTGGTGGCCAGCACTCGATCTCTCGCTCTTCGTTCGGTTAACCACCACCGGAAGGTGGCGCAATTTTCAAACTCGAGCGGCATTTAATCGCTATCGCTGGCAGCGCGCTGTATCTTGCGGCACTTTCAAATCCATCCATAATGCAACGTAAGCGCGCTCGGTTGATTAGGAGCAGATTTGCAGTATGCCCAAGAGGTGAAATGATAGCTTAGACATAGTTTTGTAATCATATTTTGTTGCGAAAACGGCAATTTGTCGATCCCTTTTCCCTTTTGCAAGTATTAATAAATTTGAGCTCAAAATAAATTAATGTCCGTTGATTGCATGATAGGAAAATGGTTCCGATGTGAAGCGTTGGAACTCTCGAAAATAGTTTTACCATATCTGCTGCTTTCTCCCCACAGCAATCTTCTCCTCGGAGATTAATCCTCGCGCGCAGTAAAAAATCGTTTTCATCAGCATAAAACATAACATTCGATTGGATGTTCTGCGCGTTAACGCTTTCGTCCACTTCACCGAGTCGAGTGTCTATCATCGAGACGGAAGGTAGAAAATCGAGCCCACTTTTGTCGTAAAGCGCTCGTTTTATGGCGACCGTAAGCGAAGGGCAAAAATGGAAGTACCGCTGCAAGGCGATATCCAATTTGCTTGCCCAACGTGTTTTACCTTTGCTTTGCTTGCTTGTGTGGTAGGCAACCAACCACGAACATCCGAGTCCGGTAAACCCGCCTAGACGGTGGGTAGATTCATTCATAAACCCTTTAAATCCGTTCCTACCAAGAAAACTTTAGAGCGTGGGAGCTTCTAGTTCGGGTCCAGCCCCCTCGACTTGACGTGTTGAGATTTCTCTTCGCAGCAACCCACGTGGTGCGATAAATTGTTGCTTTTTCCTGCCACCCGATGATCGATATTTCCTTCGCATAAAATCGGAACCCTTTGCCCTCGGGACGACTTCAAATCGGATTCCTTTTTAATTGCCAAAGCGAAGGCAAGGAGGAAGGAACGGTTTAACACAAGAAAAACCTACACACTTCGGAAGGCTGAAATGAAATATTACGAAATGACTTGGTGGGCCTACTCTCTCGCGGCTTGTCACTGCAATGTCTGCATGCGTAGGAGGTCTTAAGCATCCCCACACCACACCACACACAGTCTGGTCACCAACAACGAGTGTACCAACTGGACATATACCGGGTCTGCCTTATGATGACTATTTATGGCCACAAATCGTAGCCCTCAAGCCAACCAATCCGGCGCAACATGTATTTGTGTGGACATATGGCTGACTGGGTGGAAAGTTTTTATTCGTTTGCTTGTTATTTTTCGCGATGCAACAGATGGCGCGACTGCAAGCGGATGCAAAAACTTGATTGCAAGCTTTGAATTGCAACAACCACAAAAATGTTTTCGAAACATCCAAACCACCTGTCTTCAACCGTTTAGGCACGTTTGCTGCACGTGCCATCTGCAAGTGATGCTGATTATCGGAGGGTAGCAACAGTTTTTAAAATTGTATACCAAACGCTCTACTCTCCAAAACTGTTGACTAACAGCGTTGATAAGGGCCATGGGGGCATTTCACGAACGGCACCGGCATGATTCATGCGATTCGCGGGAACGACGCTTTACGTAAGTGCTCACATGGTGGAGTTTTGCTGGAAAATTGCGGGGGGTATCATCATCATGTCACTGAAGGCGCCTGCATTTCAATGGTAATTAGAAAGAGATAAGTTGTTCAAAACTAGATTACGTGCGTCTGTAATTAATAAATTTCTAGCAAAGTTGGTGGCAAGGTTAAAACAGAATGGCGTTCGCTTATCAAGGTAAATTCGAGTGCATACATTTTCTGCACCATTTTGTCACCACTTTTAAGTATCAAAAGCCCTAATGGAGTAAGCAATTTGGGCACTTATCGCCATTTAAGCAGTAAAATGGCGACCTGAACTGAGTCGAAGGAACAGGATGTCACGATGACAAGCAAATGTTTGTCGTGCGATGGTTAACTTTTCGGAACCCCTGCGAAGAACCTTAAACACCCAAAAAACCAACCACCGATAAGATAATGTTGAATACTAATCTGAAACATTTCGTTCGTTTTTCTTCCAGTGAGAAAAAGATTATTGACTTGGACAAACCGATGCGAAGTGGTGCCTTTGTCGATGCCTCGCGGGTAAAGAAGTACACCGAGGACGATCACATACTTCCCGAAACGCCACCCTACAGCTGGCTACTACCGAAGCCACGTGACGAGGGTGCCTTCCGTGACTGCGGCGAGGACCGCGTTTCGCTACACTCGCCGACGACGACGGCGACGACGACGGTGGACGAAAACTGCTCCAGCAACGCTAACAATCTCATCAACATCAACAACAACAATAATAATAACAACATCAACAGTAAGGGATCGTACGAGTCGAACGGTGGAGGCGCCGGACCGATGCACTTCCGTTTGTCACAGTCACCAAAAGGAGGCGGCGAATCGTTCGGATCGCTAGCATCGACCACCACCACCACCACAGGAACCGGCACGGTTGCGATTCCCACCTCCACGAACAACACCGGAACCACCTCACCGCCCAGCTCGTTGGGTGCCGGCGGTGAACTGCGGCGATCGTCACGGTGGTCGATCCGACGGGACCCGTCCGAGGACGATCGAATGCTGAAGGAGCTCCACTTTGCATTTGCCGAATCGACGGCCCAGAACGAGCTGGCAAAGTTTTTGCGCGAATGCCAGAACGCACCCGCCCTGCAGGAGTTCGATCTGATGCGATCGAGCGGCGCCGACACGATCACGGAGGAGGCGAACGTCGACGGTAGCCGGATACTGACCGAGGCCGACACCGGCCCGGACAGTGGCGAGGAGGACAGCGAGCTCAACGACGTCACCCGCCAGCTGGAGCAGTTCGAGACGTCGTTGCCCGACTTCGAGTACCTCGTGACGTCCGTCTGCCAGACGGTGGACGACAACTCCAACAGCTAAACCGGGGGCGAGATCGTTAGATGATAATGATTTTTTATTTTATTCAAGAGAACCAACTGTCGACTGATATTTTCTTTTTGATGATATTCATCTTATCACACACGACTACACACGAACAGACTATCACACCACTACACGACACATTTGGAAACAACAACACAAGCAAACTACCACACAATGGCGACAGGCATAAGATGTAGGGATGAAAAATTGATAAAAGGAAATGGAGAAATGGACTCCAAGGGCGTAGGAAGTTAGTATCTGTCGAAGCGCAATAGCGGTAGGAAGCGGTGGCCAAAGAGAAGATTTGTATGCAACAGAACCGAGGGAATGGTGAGTTTTCGCTCGCGAACCATGGACGTATGTCCGTATGCAGAAATAAGTTTCCTTGCCTTAGCCATTACTCTTTAGCTTAGGCTGTCGCGTGTATGGGGCGCGTATGTCTAGTAAGTTCATAATCGATGCATCGATGAATCAAAGTTCCTTAGCGTGCGAGACTGGAGGGGGTGGTCGTAGTGCTAGTACGGTACACACGATACACCGATTAGGTTCCCCGTTGGTTACCCATCTCGTAATTCCCAAACCCCCTTTCCAAACAATCTAAACAAAAGGATATTTCTCGATCATTATTTATGCTCTTTTGTTAGGGAAAGCAAAATTATCTTATCAGCCATACTATAAAACTAGCGCGGAATAGGAAAGCTTTCTGTTGGCTTTTAGAATTTCTTTTAACCATTTTTTCTTTTCATCATCACGTCGGATGTATTTTAAGTAATTGGAACTGATTGGCTTTAGCAGTTTTCTTTGCTCGACAGTGTTGTACTACGAGGTTTTTCGAAACGGGAGGAATAATAGCTTGTTGAAACAAAAATTAGGCTAGACGCTCTACGTTCCCTACGGAAACATTTTCTTTCAAATGATCGAAACCACAACACGCGCCAGCTCGTTTGTACATAGGCAAGCAATATTCATTTTATTTTATTATATTCATCGCGGAAATTCATTGTACATAGCGAATTGCATACGAATAATCATTACCAGCTTTTATTTTTATCTGGCGTCGGGATAAAACGGTTTCGATCTATCCAATGAAAAAGAAAATGTTTCCCGTATCGTAACGTAAATTGGTAATATGCGACGGAGTGTTTAGGCAGAATTGAAAACAGAACATATGAAAGCCCCAACCACCATCGTGTCGTTATCACGAACCACGAGAAACGACGGAACCAGCCAACGTGTTTTTGTACGCCGGGAACTCCTATTGTTATTCACGATTTTTATTCTACTATCAGTTTATATTGGATTAGAGAGATACAACTATTTGGGCAATGCGGTTGCCAAACTTAATATCTAAGCATGGGAATGTAGCATTAAAATATAATCCAATGAAGCCTACGCTTTGCTATATATGCCTTATAGGAATTTTCATTTTTTTATCTATCAAACAAAAACCATCGTATCGATTACATTTCTTTCTATTTTTGATTCTTACACCACCAGCCTGACTGAGAAAGGGCAAATATTAGCATACTTCTTGCAAAAAAGAAACCGTTACATTAAGGAATTGCGATCATTGTCTTCTCTTTTGCCTCACAGAGCGCCGAATATTAAATTCACTTTCATTAGCATCACATATCACGAGCTGGCGAGAGACGTTTGGAATATTCGTTTGACTTGAAAGGCTACATTGCGAGCCTTCGAGGTGTCGAACGGTAGACCATAACTTATAATTAAGTACATTGATTTAAAATGAACCACATTTGAAATAGCCACCAGCATCAGATTGCGCTTTCATTTCTTTCTTCTTTTTTTCCTTTTCCAAGAGACTGATGGGCTTTAAGGTAGAAAAATTTGTATGTAGGGTGACGTGTACAATTTTTAGTTTTACTATTTACACTTTATTTTACACCTTAAATCGAGTCATTTTTTGTTTCCTCCATGGGCTTATTATAAGATAAATCAGTTTCTTTGAATATTTGGCAGGGATTGTGATGTGTATTCGAAGTGCGGAATTTAAGTAATCAGTGGATAAAAGTTTAGAGGTTTTTTTTTGGTTCGTTAAGAAGGTGCAGGAAAGTATGCGGGGGGAGGTGTAGGCAGGTGACATTATAGTATTTATACCAAATCGTTTAACTTTGTTTTCAACCCACATTTTGGCCTCCCGTAAAAGCAAATAGATATTTGCGTTCTCCTTCTTGGCGTATAATATAAAGACCGATTAAAACAAAGAAGTTGTTTGCCCCGAACGGATTTATTTGTACCACAATATAGCTAGAAGTTTAGAAAAAAACCAATGCATCACAATTTTACCAGCTCTCATGAAATAGTACCGACCATTACAACCAATCAATAAAAAGAAATTAATAAGAAAACAAGGAAAACAATGTGTTATTATTGCCTTCCATTACTTCAAACTTTCTTGAGTATCATGAAAAACTGGGAAAACTAAATACTGTATACATTGCAAGATTTTAACCATATTTTGGAGCCACTGTTGATGTTTTTGGAAAGGTACTGTACATCAAATTTAAACTACATGCTGCGAGCACCTTTTGCGCCTAAAGATATGCTTTATATTTGAATTTTATGGCAAACGTTTAGCTCATTTTCGAAAACATCAGCAACACTTCCGACATGAAACAAATTGTGCTATTTTAACATTTTAGATACATTACAACCTAAATGAACAATACCTGTCGCCTTCGTAACATGATGTCTCAAAAGTGATACCCGAGGTAAATCATACCCAATAATTATAATTTCGGGAAGGAAGCATTTTCGTGTGTCGCCTTCACGGTACGCTGGCACGCACTTCTCTCATCCACCGGCAAGCAACATCCTTGACTGGGGTCGTATGGTGAGCATACTTCTGCATGCGTGCACAATGAAACACAGCTGGTTGGATGCACTGAAGTGGAACATTTGCCCGAATTCGAAAAAGCTTGCCTACGCACTGACCTGAGGTGGGTGAGTCGTCGCACACCGGAAAGTAGGTTCACTTCCGGATTATTAGAATTGATTGGTCCTCAAAAAAAAGCTTAGTGCATAATCAGGGGTGTTGTTTCCTTGTGAGGTGATTCCTGATTTAGCTCTAGCTTGAATATGTTTATTTTATTTAAAGAAGAAAACCAATTTTCACATGAGTAATCTTGTCCCGAAACACCTAGCTTTTGTCTACACGAATTTATAGTCGATGGTTGGTAAATATCGTTAATATTATTGGAGATCTTTTAAAATCCCGCATGCGACAATATTGGTAGTAAAGACAATTAAGGTCATTAAGGTCAAAATCAAAAGAATAAAGGTTAATTTAATTTATGATATGAATTCATAACAAATTTTTGTTATTTACGTTATGAACTTCAGCTTCTATAAGTTTTAAGGAACAGTATTTTAAAACCTTTTCTGTAGGAATTTTTGAACCATTTTTTTCTAAATTTTCAAACATCTTTACTGTGAATCTGAATGTGCTCCTTATGGTTTTTTATGGGCACTGTAATGTTGTGAGATATTGAAGATGGATGTCGATTAAAGAAAACATTAATTTCAGTTCTTTTATAAATTCTATCCAATATATGATTGGTAATGATAATATACTACAAATATCACACGTCGGACAATATGTCCCAATAAAAGACGATAAAACGAGAAATCACATTGCGGAATACAATAATTTACTGTAACATATAATTACTGTATTATTTAAATCACTAATATCCTCTTGCGTAACGAGTTTCCCCCTACCACCTCCAACACAAACAACTCGCTTGACGCAACTGATTGAATTCTCAGCGAAAAGCGAGGGTGAGAAGAAATTAAAGGAATTTTCCTCACCACGATTGGTCATCGTCCACTATCAGGATGACGGATCTTCTGGCTTCTGAACTGCTAAACAAATGGTCAGTTACCGCACACCTTGCCCACGTCGCGATGCCGGCATCCGAATCGACCTCAGAAAAAACCGCGAACGCGCACGTTGTAGCTCACGGTTCTCCCCCGCCGAGTTCGCCTTGGCGCCCTACACAATGTTGGTGGTAGTGTTTACCCTTTTCCTTACCTATTCCGAGTCTCAGTTTCTGTAGCAACCGGCCTGTCTGTGGTGGACTACAATGACGCGCGGGCCGAGGAACTACGAATGGACCGAGCCGGTCTCAGCGTCGATGTAGCCGGTGGGGAACGTGGTGTTTGAACGGCATGTTTTCGACCAGCACCAGCACAACACGGGCGCACCGTAACTTCGACCGTCAGTTGCTCAACGGACGCGAACCGCCGCGGTTGACCTGAAACCTGCATCGTAGTAGGCTCCTTACCGTCTTTGTCGTAAGTATTCGGAGGTTAAGTTCGTTCGATACGCTGATACGAAACATTGTGAGTGTCGTTCGTGATCGGAGCACGCCGTACCAAAGGCCACAAAGTGATGACTATTTGAATATCTTGGGCGTTGCTTTCGAGAAGGAGATTTGATTGAAACCCTCGCAGGCCACCATTTGAAAGGATGTTGCTGACAGTCGGGTGTCCTTGTTGTGGAAAATAGGAAATTGTGTGTGAGTGTACGAATTATTCATCACCAAAGTGAGGTGCAGCCGCATGTGACCAACGGTGTGTTTCGGTGCATCGTGTGTTCATTTCTGCGTGAAAAACCGACCGATCTGATTAATTCTATTCCGCCATTATTTTGTTGCCTTTTGCCACTGTGACTACTATTGATCCGCGGCCAACCAACCAACCAAGTCGGTGAGGCAATGCATTGAACGAGCCTCAACAAGGAGAGCGACCATCTAAGTGGCCAAGCTAACGCCAAGCATCCGGTGTCCGTTATTAGATTCGAAATATCGAACGTTGTTGGCTTGCAATGTTTTGAAAGTTGGACGAATGGATCTTGAGAAGGGAAATAAAAGCGTCCCCAGCTGTACACAACATCTGTTTTAGGTTAGCAAGTGTGTGGCAAGTGACAGTTTACTACAAGTGCGAGTCATTTTATGTTGATCTGCCCAAGGAACCTGACTTGGTGGACACTAGTTTATGTTTCAAGTGTTAGATTCATTTTTATTTCTCGTTGTGTGCCCTTTTTTCCCCCTCGTGGAGGCTGCGATAGTCACCTCGGAGAGGGTGGCAACATTGCATTATCGTTTTAATCTGGTTTATATTTGTTTTTTCTCCTTCTTCTGCTTCCCCTCGATTTCCTGCCCGATTCCTCTCGCGTCGTCCTTCGCGTTGGCACGTGATCGCGCGAAAGTGTTGAAAGTGCTAGCCCGGCCAGATGGAGCAAAGCCCCCCAAGTGCGACTGGAGTGTGAGTGTGAGAAAAGGAAAACAACGAAAAGTCAGCGGTTTTCAGCGGGAGGTGGTAAATCAACAACAAAAGTTCGACATTCGACCGCCGACGCGCCGAGATTGCGGATCGTGAAATCCGTCAGATTTGGCATCGAGAGGATCGAGGTGTGTGCTCGAGACCACGCGTGTGTGTGTGTGTGTGCGCAGTTTGGTGCAGTAAACGGTGTCACGGTGCCGTCGGTGCGCCGCCATCGGTGCTAAGATGGTGCAATGCACTCTGATCTGGGCCGGCATCGGTGCCGTCATGGCCGTATCCGGCGCCTTGCTCGGTTGGGTCGTTTTTCCACGTGCCGTGCACGAGAAAATCATTGAGGTGAGTGTGCGGGTTGGTGGTTTGATTTCGTGGAAACAACCACCGGGTGAGGGTATTATGTTTGTTGTTTGGAGGAATCTCGACGCTAACCTCATTTCCGGCAATATCCGAAGATGGCCGCAAACATTTCCTGCGAGGGAAAGTGTCAGCGTTTCGTTTTCGTTGCTTCCACACGTTTTATATTTTTTATCGTCATGTCAAACGAAGTCCAAATGTGCAATCGTTGCACTTATGACCGTGAAGCTTACGATGTCACTATGGCGGTGTTTCCTGTTTCATTTGCGAGGAAATTACTCACACCGATTGCAAGGTGCACACATCGCAAAGACTATTTGTTTATTATTTGTGCTCTGTTTTAAATGCTTAGAAAAATAAAATAAATTTTCACGAATGCCTTATCTTACCATTTCAATATATAAAACCCCCTTAATGGTACAAGCCATTTTCATAAATTTAAACAACCCTTTATGGTACAAAATTGTCTGAAATCAACGTTATGCATTCCTGTGAACATAATTATTGCACTAAATATTTATGCCTCATACATAGCGTTCTTTCGTTTAAATTAATTGAAAATTACTATTGTTGATCGGATTGGGTATAAAACTGTCGATGAAGAATAAATAAAAGTTTGCAAAAATATAACATTTTTGCAAAAAGTGTAGCTTACGTTTATCCTACACTATAGTATACTTTGGAAGTGAAATGTTTCTAAGTGATCGAATTGTTCTTTAAGAATTCTGATGTATTTTAATGTTTTAAACTAAGTCTACGGTTTGAAACAAAAACAAACTGTTTCTTATAGTTTAATCATAGTTTTGTAGTGCTTTAAAATAAAATAATACTTCATGAACATAGTTTTGTTTCTTTTCATTAATTTGTTGTGCTTAGAAAATTAAAAAAAAACAAGCATTTACTTCAGATATTGTACAAATATTTGGCACACATTTAAGGATGCTTTTGAAATTGCCAATATTGTTCAGTTAGCACAATTATTAAATTGAAAAAAATATAGCTCTATAGCACGAATGCACACTTTTATTACGATTTTTGTACATCGCGTGTCATGAATAATAAAAAGCGCCAATTTAGAACGTGAACTGATCTAAAGCATGATTAATGGTGAGCAAAAACATCATCCCGGGGAACAATATTCGTTTGAAACCACATCTACTATATTGCCTATTTTTCTTGAATTTTGAAACCAAAAGAGTTTTTCAAACCTGTCTAACCAATTTCTCTTTTGCCTTCGCCTGTTATCAAAATCCAAATTTGCATCTGCTCATCGACTTTTTGTCGTGTTGGACCAAATATTCAGCGTGGGGTATCTGAGAGGAGAAATCGTTGGGCGCGACACATTCTTCTCCAACTGGGATAAACCCTCTCAACACTGGAAAGCCTGGAAACTCTTGTCAGCTTTCGGGTTCGGCTGCGCCCAATTCCACACCACGAGACTGCGTCCCGGAACGATGATTGAATGCTAATTTGCATCGCCAACATTAACGATGTTGATCGTCACCAACACGGCGTTATTATGAACGGTCCGTGGTTCGATGGATTCGATGTTTCGCTTCATGTTGGAATGTCTGTATTCCCCTAAACACCAAGCATTAGCTTTATTCCCGGTGGCTTATGAATCGGTTGGTGAGAGATATAAAAAATTACCATTATGAATTCGATGTTGGAATAAAAAGATAATGGCATTTGATAATGGTACCAACATGTCGGGGGGGTTTAAATTCATTCTGTGCCCATTTACTACACGCATCCCTCCTTCACCCTCCTGCACGTGACACCCTCTTCTTCAGAGGGAGGGGGATGGAAAAATTCGTTGTAACCTCGCCCGGGGACACGTTCTGAACTTCCTGCATTTGTTTTCATGCGTTTGATAAACACACAGCCTGTGGGTGTTGGAAAGGTCCGCTGGCCTTGTTGGAGTTCCAGTTCTGTCGTATCAGGCACATGCGATCTACTTTTTCTACACTAGTTTTTTTATCGCTTCAGCTCCCCGAGGCTCACGTACATCGACGAAAACGTGATTTACTATTGGGCTGACATCCAAACTGAGGCTCACCCTCAGCAGGTTTTTCGCACACAAACTTTCCCGTTCCCGGGCCGATCTCGGTTTGATCTATATAAACTGGTCGAGCCTCGGCTTGTGGTGATGTTCCACGTCAGCTGGAACTTTATTATTAACATGATGCATGCGTGGCTAATGAACCGAGCCGTGCCGACATGAAGATCGTAGATTAAAGTCACCACTGTCAACGCGTGTCCGAAGTTAGTCCCCGTTGCGGTCAGCTGGATTTTAAAATCTCTCCCCAAAACCTCGATGTGATGCACTGGTCCGGATCAACATCGACCTGCTAATGATCCCCCAAACCGAAGAGCTACTTCTTCCCGACCTTTTATGGGACGTCCTGGGGTTTTGAAATCGGTATAAGTCCATAATCGGAGGTTACATAAGCGATCGACCCCAGGAAGAGCCACATAAAACTGAGGATGAGAATCAATTCGATGGCTACGTGGTCACGATGTTCCAAATATCATCGTGATATTTAACTCGTGCGTTGTCGTCACCGATGACCAACCAAGTCCCTAATGGAAGTTGGACGTCGACGAGCTCCCGAGCCTTTTCATGCTTGCTTGAAGAGGGTTTCTTTTTTTCGACTCCTACAAAAAACTACACACGCACACACAACCAAGTCAACATGACTCCACGATGGCACTTACGGGGGGATACTTAAGGAGGACGTGCGGCAATCGTGTGCGTCCAGAAGAGGGCTTGCGTAACGCAGCCACCCGATCGTTCGGTCAATATTCAATCATTGCATCAATGACTTGCGCACGGACCGGCTTGGATTTCGGCGAAGCAAATCTTTGGTAATTGGGGACTGCGAAGCCGGCTCCGAACAGTGCATGACTTGCAAGCGTGTTGCGTATTCTTTTGCACGGTCCGATTTTTTGATACTCCTAAGACAAAAGTCATGGTTTACCTTTACCTAATCTCTAGTTTTAACGGGTGGAAAAGTAATTCGCTTAAGGTGTTACATTTTGCACTATCATTTGGGAAGTAAAGGGAAGTTCCCTTGTGATCCAGCTGGTTTGGAGATTCATTTTGAACATCGGCGGGCCTTTGAAGAGTTATGTCCAGACCACACATAATTCTTCTTTCACTTTTTCCTTGCTTCAGTTTGGCTTTCTCTATTGACAAACTAAATGACGCCACAGAAACACGATCTTAGCAAACAAACACTCCAAAGCAAACATAATTTTTAGTGCTTTGAATCGTGTTTGCGGAGAACCACATTTTCCCCTAGCGTTCTATCGCAGAGGGTAGTTTTTTTTATTCAGCGTTTTCCTAGTTCTCGTTGCGTAACTTCAGTTAACGTAATTCTTCCCTCCATTGTCGATCGCAGGGAGTGATTCATCTGACCAAGATGATCTTCCACCCGTCCGACAGCGAGTCTAATTCATTCGTGCCATGTTCTGGAAGTAGAAGTTCACGGGAAGCTGTTTGCCTCCTGATTCCACATTGACGTCATCGTACGTGTGTGTGGTTTAGAAGTTGTGCTTCTAACTCACCCTCCACCCATAACCTCGACCTTGAACCTCAGCCTAGCTGATCTAGCATCGCTTCAATCCTACCATTCGAGGAACAAATCGCTCGACAGTCAGTGTCCGGATTCACGGAAAGTTATTTACCCGACGGCGGGGACGCACACACGGGTGTCATATGTTCATATAATTGTTTCTTGTGTGAAAACGGTTTACGCGTTGAACAATTATCACTTCTCCCAACCTCTTCCAACGCCTACCGTCCGCCCGACCACAATTGCCTGCGATTCCGGTGAGTAATGGTGAATGATCTTCGACACGGCGCAGTTCCTCTCTCAGGGCGGCTGTTTGAGGCGAATGGCGGAGATTTGAAAACGGAGGCACGTACGCAATAATGCGGATATCAATCAGCATTATTTGCTTGTGCGTTAGATGTTTTGTTTCCCGAGATCGATAGACTGTTGGTTGTTTATCACCATTGGAGTAGCACTTCGTTTTTTAATTTTATCGCTCGCATGACGGAAGATCAATAAATTCGTAAGATTTTCTTTGAAGCACTTCGTACAGCTTTGTTCACTTATTTTGCATATTAAATCAAGATACGTTTCCATTGTAATTATACGCAAATAATCTGTTACTAGGTTTGACAATTGCACCAGTATTTCGTAAAAATCGCCCAAATTAAACAAAAGACTTCAACGCCATGCCAGCATTGTTTTGCAAGACACGAACCCTACTATTATTTCGGATAAAGGCAGCTTTCTACTTCCATTCGCGGTTCGTGGAAGACTATGATGGGTTGTTTTTTTGTTTTCTTCTCTTTCATACTCTCTATACACCCTCATGCCTTACCTTCACTTTTCAATCACAATGTCTGCATCACGATGACGAGCTTGGCGTGGACTCCGCCGATTGCTCGATCGCTGTAAAGGGTTTGCAAAAAGGAAAGGAAAAGTTGTTCTGCCACTACCTTCTCTACGGTATTTGCATGTGTGTTTCATACGTTTCATAAAAAAACCACCCAACAGTACTTACGCGAAGAAGTTGTACTTGTGATTGTGTAGCGTAGTTTTTCGTCACCTCGTTCGAAAGAGTTCGTTGGCGTAAAATTGAAAGTGAATAAATTGAGCACGGCTATTCTGAGCAAATCGGAGAACTTGGTGGTCATGAAAATTATCCTCGCAGATAATCGTTGCATAACTCCTACCGGTTGGATTGACTTGTTTGTGAAGTTCAATCAACCAGTGCTCTAATCACTTGCAAGACTGGTGAGACTGGTCTAACGGGTTGAAACGCGATCTCTATCAACCAATTCCCACCAGTGTTCAACAACATATTTTCCACAATTTAAACGCTCGATTTCATGATGCACATAAAATTTCATTCTTTCAAATGCCAAAGATGTCCAGCGTTCAACATTCAACAATAAATCAGCGTTTTGCAAACAGTACATCGAGCTCGTTGCGTCAGTATGCTGCCTCCTCGAGAGGTAGTATCGCCGTGTACAATCTCTCTTCGAGTTTCGTCGAAAGAGTCTGACCCGGAATCACCAACCGCATTGCGATACCTTGGTTTCCCATCTCATTTGACCAGTTTCCATGCAAACGACGGTCTTTTCGCGCAGTTGAAAGTATTTTTCCCAGCTCATCAGAAGAAAGAACTGTACGGTAATCTTTAACGGTGGCGTTCGCTGGCACATTTCATGCAGTTCCACAATTGACTATTAAAATGTCGTTTGTTTCCAGTTTGTACAGTTTAGTACGAATATGAAAAAAAATCCATGTGAACCGGGATGCAGATAAATGTAAACAAAAGCCAATTAATAGCTACAAATGAAGCGCTGCTTTCGTAATAAAGGTCATGCGTTATCCTTCGCCAAGGACTGAGGATCAAATTTATTAAAAGATCGTGTCACCGAATCCCTTCCGACCATTCCCATTAGTTTGCGTGCGTGCATAAAATGGACACTCGAGGTGTGTGCTGCCGCCAACAACAAGCGCGTGGAACAAATAGACGGCACGCACATAAACTCGAAGCTGCTGAGCTTGCACAATGCTCGTACCGTCCTCACGGTTTATGTTTATTTTCTCCGTCCGGTAGCCTGCGGTGGGTCGATTGTTTTCCAGTTAGTTTGTTTTACAATTCCTTCCTTTTTTTATCTTGCTGTGGTGCTCGCTTTTTTACGAACATTTCCAGCACATTGGTGGTAAATTTCATTTGGATGTTTTCTCCCTGCCTTCCATGTAACCGAGAGGGCTTCTTTCGGGCGGTCGGCTACCAATTGCAAAGCACAACCTCAGCAAGCGATCGAATCGAAGAAGAGCGCGAATCGTGGCGGCGACGTGCGTGTTATTGGCTTCGATCGGCGACACGTTCGGCGGCTGCCTGCCCGCAAAACCTTGACCGTTTTGACAAACGACGAATATCAATCGGGGTTTTCTTTTCCAGCCCATCGCGGGGACGGGCCCAATTCAGGTGGCAAACTATGCCAACTGGCTTCCCCGAAGGCGATCGTTGCAGGGTGTGTGTCATTTGCTTGCAAGTATGTCTTGCCTGTTGCTTAGTAGCGTATCAAAAGTGCCAGAGAAAATTTATCCACTTTAGCTTAAAGCTCTAAAAGACCCATATTGATTGTATATCAATTTTATCACTGTCATTATTTAGGTAGTGATTTATTTTTAGTCACATTATTAAAACCTCCTAAATTTGGCACCTTTTTCAGTTCCTTCGAGCAACATAGAATGCATGATCAATAGGAGATGTATAAGTTTGTCTTCATGATTCGCTTTCCTTAAGGAACAACAGATTTTTAATAGTCAATTAATGTAGTTTCTTCAGCATCGAAAATTATGGCTATCATTCATCGAAAACAGAAATCTTTCAAACAAAAGCAATACATCATGAGCCGGCTGGAAATAACTTTCGCTGCCAAAGGAAACGAGATTAGCTACATTTTAAACCTTTAATTCAACCTTCTATCTGTAGGCAACATTTGTGGAATGATGAAACCAAACACCGCTCAAAGCGATTGGAGAAAAGCGATGACCGAATAAATTAAGTGACAGTTGTGACACATGGTTTGTGGTGTCGAATTCCTACCACATGGTCGAGGAAAGATTAGAAGAAAATAAAAAGGAAAGTCGGTCTCAATCCGGACACTGCATTTTCAGGTAGGATTGAACCAATCAGCTTCATTTTTTTCAATCTACAAATAAAGCAGTTCTCCAGATCCTGTTTGTATACGTTACTAGGGTCAATTTAGAAAAGGCATCATTGTTAAGTGGGATAGATTACAACCGTGGGAGGTAAATATTTCCGTTTAAGCTAAGTGTTCATTGAATAAATAGCATGAATTTATCTTTTACTGCCATTGTCTACTGAGAACGCCTGCTGAATATTCTCTCACATTAATCAAATTTAGATGACTGAGGCGATAAGTTGTGTATTCAAGTGTATTGTATGCCGCGTGGAACATATTTTCCAAGCGAATTCATTTAAAGTATATGATGTAATTTCTCCTATCTGATTAAAGACACTAGAAATAGTATCATAAAAATACATGGAATTATTTTCTAGAAATTCTTTTTCATAAAAAGTTTGATCAGGTACTTTTTGCCAAATACTTGATTCATGATTCAACCAAAAAAGGTCTCCAACTACAAGATGAATTTTTTGTCCCCCCAAAAACCGATAGACCGTACATATTTTCGATTCGATTCGAGAAAGCAGTAGTTTTAGTCGCGTAAGAAATGTTATGGAACATTGAGCGTTTTATCTGCACCGTAACGGGTGCCCATTTCCAAACCCTGTATACAAAATTCCCTACGTTCCGCTGAACCGCGAGAAGATAGAAAACAGGTAACTTTCTAACAAACTGCAACTCAATTCGTCAAACGCTGCGGTAAGATTTCCCTGTAGGACCGCTGGCTGTCGGTGGCTTGATTCCGGGAGTGAACCGGACCGAGGGCCTTCCGCCGGTTCGCCTGTCACGAGAGGCGATGCAAGGGAAAAGTGGACAATTTCCCTGCAAACCTATTGGTAAACAGCTTTCCCACCTGTGCCGATGGCGCTAAAAGCATACTCTCACTGTGGCGCAATTATTCGCGATCCGTTTGTTCAATCGGCGTGTGGTAAAGATGGCAGCCGTTGCCGAAGGCCGGATGTAAAACCAGATGTGGTGTTAAGAGTGACCGATGCCGGGCAGCACATTGAACCTTACTCTTCCTTTTGATAGTGTCTTCACTCGTATGCAGTCGATCGTAAGGCTCTCAAAATAAACCACTTCCACAGGTTGCAACATTTCCTTGTTCCCATAGGCAACCGATAGATTCGGTAAACCTCTGAAACCTCTCATCAACACTTTGCTTTTTTCACCCTATAATCTGAGTCATCCGTCCAGGCGACTATTTGAGCCTTAGAAACCTAACTGAGTAAGCCTTAACCGACAGAAGCATATAAAAATACTTACCTGTCATTCGGGGGTTTGGCGTTACCAAATTCCTTCGCTGCTTCTTCGTGATGACATAATCGTCCGGAAGCTACATTTCCAAATCGAAAATGCTTTTTTACATCAGCTTTCGCTATTTCTTAGTCTTCAGCAGTGAAATTTACTACAAGTAATATGACATAAATCATTCTTTTGCTCAAGACTCCTTAATGCTCAGTTTTTTTAATCTTAATCATCTACCTACGGGTTTTTGAAAGTTGTTTTTTGAACTGGTTTATTTTGGAAACCAAGGGCCGAACTGCGGAAAGAAAGGAAGAACTCCTTTTTTGAAAGCGATTTGAAAGCCCTTTTGCAACTCAGGTAAAAAGCCCCATCTCAAAACTTGATGTCATTGAACTCAAATTGGTGAACAAATATTAACCATTCTCCATCCTCAAGGTTACACTGTACCGTTAATGTGTGAATTGAAGATGTCTTCTCTCACATCTTTACCGTATTATCTGTATTCTCTTCGTTATTTTTTTTTCACCAGAATCTTTCTCTTTTTACATACCAAATTCTAAAACTCATCAATTGAAACATATGTATGAAAGCTCCCCCTCATATTGCCAGCAGCGATCAATTCTTTCCCGTCAATTACCAACGTAAGTAACATTATTTTACCATTGCAACACGCTATATAAGTATCAATCAAACAATCTGTAGATAGAAATCTTGTCGAAGGGTGGATATCCTCATCGTGCTAATAAATAAATAATGCACGTGGTCACGATGACCCGCTTCTATACGAACGGTTATTTCGAATGAGCTATCGCGAGCTCAGAATCACGCCTAAATGTAGGCAACAGTCTATTTCGAAAGTCGAATCTTCAGGTTTTTCATCAAACAAAAGTGGTTGGTTTAATCGTCGAGCTCAGTCGTGTTGAAGGGTTTAGATTGACTTGTAAAAGCACATATGCAGACTCACAAATTGAATTTCTCATCAAACACACTACACACAAAAAGATAAACCAATAAAAACCATAGGCAAATATACATTCTATTCTATATTTACATTAATGATTCCAACATCACTTGTCAAACTAACATGAATTTGTTCCATTAGTCGCTGCTTATTTTCTAAGTCGTCTCAGCCACGGCACGGTACTCTCAATAAGATTGGCACAATTGTGTACTGATTCGTCGTTGATGAGGCAGATTTTGTTGTCCGCACGATCTTCATTGTTGATTGCACATGGACTGAAGAATCTTGGACACTTGTCGGTTGCTGCTGTTAGCGACCAAATATCATGGGCTTATGGTATTGTGATGGGTTCTTTCCGTACACCGTACATGTTAATGCTGTCCATCATGTCACTGTAATAACAAATTTTTAAGTAGAAGAGGTTAATAAAATATTTAAAAAAACTTTAACGAATTTCACTCACGAGTACAAACTGTTCCAGAAATATAGCTCATCAGTTACAACTAATCCATGCAGGTTTGTAAGGTTACTAGTGATTGTGCGGATGCTTCTGTTATATGGATTTATGCAATCGATCATTCTCGTTACCACATCGACGTAGCAGAGCTCTCCAGTGGCTGGGTTAACCTGTTTGTCGTATGGATTTCTAATTCCAATCGATCAGTATTTGGCGATCTGTTCCATCGAGATTGGAACATTCGATTCTCTACCGTTTTCTCCTTCACATCCACCCAAAAGAGACGTCGTGAAATCCAGTCCACTGTTAAGTCAGCTGGTAAATTGGCTGATGCGATAAAATGCGACTGATCCGACCCGTCATAGTTTGTACTGAGAATCTGCTTATCTGCCAAATTTATCCAGTAGATTCGGCCCTCCACACAATCGCAGTCTAGCCCACGCACTCCGGAATTGCTAATGACAGTTGAAATTTGCACTCCGTTCATTGTCACGCGAGAAATTCCACTTTCATGGCCAACAAACAGGTATCTGTGGTCGAACCGATTGGCAGCATTGCAAATAGTGTCTTTATTGACAGTATTATCCACAAACGCCTCGAGGCTGATGAACTGCGATAGCCACGTGCGAAATTCAGCTACGTCTGTAAACACCACATATTTCGAGTTGTCGCATTGGTCTTCACCATTAACATCTAAGGTTGGGATGAACGTCACAATGCCCCGTATGTACCAGGTATTGCTTATCTTGAAAAAGAGACCGCCACCACTGTCTCCTTTACAAGCGCTGGCACCTGGAGTTCCACCTGCGCAGAACATTTTACTCGTTAAGACAAAGTACGATTGTGGATCCCTATCTCGACAACTTCATCCACCAACTACAGTAAGTTGTGCCTCTCGAAGATAGTCGGAGACATTTTTGTGCTCGGTATAACCAAATCGAATCCCGGTTCCTGTTTTACCTAAAACTGGGATCTTATAACCACCATTACTGTTCCAAACACATACAGGCTATACAAAGTCAGTCATGTCAATATCCGAAGATAACTTAAAAATGGCAATATCATTTTCCAATTTTGCACGATCAAATTCTGAATGTAGTACAAATCCAGACACGCGCAACACTTGCCTCTGTTCATTAGTTTCGTTGAGACGGAATCGACCAACGTTGACTAATATTTGATCAACACGCAGCAAACCGGAGTAGAACAAACAATAGGCAGCTGAAACCGAAAGTAAAAATGAAATTTTTATACTCTGGAGATGTTTTAAAAAAAATATGGGGAAATGTGAAAATCCGGCCGTACGATCAATGAAGGCGAATATGAACGAATAACGATTGGAAATCAATTTCATGGGGAAAACCATAAGACTATGAATGTTTTGGAATGTCCCACGCAACGTGTGCATTAAAAATCGACCAACTTTTATCTGCGAACGGTAAACAGTATAATGTAATTTAATTAAATACATTTTAATGAAAATTTACATCAGTTTAGCACTTTAAAAAAATATGCCGACTGCCAGTTAGGCTATTTTACTATAGTTGGCGAAACGTTAGCCAAAACTGATAGAACTTATGATGTTGACAAGTTTTTAGTTATTTTTTTAACGTCTGCTTCATTGCGGTATGTTGATAATTCAAATGTTTTCGACTGAGAGTCTTTTTTTGGAGTAAAGTACTGTCGCCAACCTATGATACTTGACCAGATCCACCGAGCCTTTTTTTATTACACTACTGAAAAATATCAAACAAACTAAGTATTTGTCTAAATTTAAAAGAAGATTTTTGACGTGATTATGATGAATTGTAATTATATTTTGTTGCGTTTATAGTTTATAGCAATATCTAACTGTAATAATAGTAATCATTGAATTAAAAAATGGACACCGTACCAATACTTGCGAAAATATCGAATAAATTTGGTCAATAGGCTTTTATCAACAGTAAGTTTACAATTTAAAGAAATGGTGGTGCGATTATAGGAATTTTGCAAACTTTAACAGCTTTATGAAACAATATTTAAGGTTAGGTGAAAAATACATTTTTTTTACTAATTTTTTTTACAATTTTTTTTCGGTATTCGAGCGGCTGACCACCGATCTTAATAATATACCGGCTATCGGTCACAGTAACAGTCTACGGAGAGAGGCCTTGTTCCACTTAGGGATGTTGAACCACATAAGAAGAAGTAGATATTTTTATTATATTTGAGACGGCATGCTGCTAACGTATGCATTAAAAAAATAGACAAATTTTCATCGACGATAAGAAAAAAGTTAACTAAGCTAATCGAATGAAGTAAATTTTATTGTAAAGTTACATCACTAAAGTACTTAGCAAAAATATTTTGATGGCCAGTGAGGCGGCCATACGGTACTTGGACGGAACTTTAGCCATAGCCGACAAAACCAATCGTGTAAGGATGTTTTTCAGTAGTTGTGTGGGCTACATGACCACCTGCTGCTCCACTTGGGTTTTAAATTGTTGGAATAGATCCTACGTTTAAGATTGATCAAGGTTTTATCAGTTGAAAGTGGTTGAGGGACATAGATAGGATTATTAGTGCTGGAATCGATTATGATATTTGACCGAATTTTGTTATTTTCCGAGCACATGTCTTACAGGAGCTTCGAGCCGGTTTGTTTAAGTGACTGGCCTCGATCGCGTCATCTGTATAACAATTTCCATCTTTTCTAAGTTTTTCTTAACTATTTGGCCGGTTGAAGCGATATTTTGATCCAAAAAATGGAATGATTAGGCCATTTTTCGCTATGCCTGTCGTATCGGCCTCTGTTGTCATTTGGGGCCTCGCAGCACAGTCAGTGGCCGGACCAAGGCTTCGAAATGATTTTTCAACCTTTCTCTATAAGTGACAAAATAGTAAAAAATTCATATCAGCTTAATTCGGTGGACAAGAAATGTCTAACAAAATCAAACAAGTTCGTTCCGCTACAATGCTGAAAGTTTTTACACGTTATAAAACGAAGACGTCTTGCTGTTTTGGCCACCGCGGATTCAAATTTAATGATAAAGTTCTCAAACATGTTCTGAATTTAAAAGAAATGCTACTCTTTATGTTACATTCAACGGAAAGTTGCTAGCGTATTCTGTTTTTGCAGGAAAAATCGTGAAAATTTGTCTATTTTTTTTAATGCATACGTTATATATCAAATGTTCTTTTGATTTTTTCTTTATAGTTCGCAACGCCAAGAAGAAAAGGAAAACACACATTTACGTAGTTTGATTCTGAATACGTTCCTTTCAAGTACACTTTTTAACACTTTTACACTTTAAACTTTTAAAATGTCAACTGTTTGCAACATGAAATTTACAAGGTCAAAACCATTAGCAAACGTAATGCATAATAAGAAAAAGAAGATGTAACAACATCAGGAGTTTATTACCAAACGTAAATTTCGAAGTTTTTTTGTATTGTTGAAAATGATAACTTCTTCATGCAAAAGCCGGAGGTCCATGAGCACACCAATTTCTTAATACGAAGCTTCTTATCACTCACTTTTCACAATTTCGTTGAAAATACTTTACAAAAATTGTAAATAATATATTAACTATTATCCTTATTTGCTTCCACGAAATTGATTTCATTTTACTTTCACTTGCACTTATTCGCCTTCATGGATCAAAGCTTACAGATTAAACAACATCTGACCGAACATGTTCGTTGGTACATAACTTGCACTTACCAGTAAGGATACTATTCACACTCACGATACTTCCACCACAGACGAGTGTAGGGTTGTCTTGAAGTTTATGGTAAATCACTGCGTGCCATGGCCTGAATTCTTCCGTAGACTTCACACCATGGATCATGAGCTACTTGTTTGTGATTCAGCAACTTTTCGTTCACCACATTTGGGATGCACTGTATGGCCACAGACAACAACGAAAAATAAGACGAATATTACTGAAAATGCACGATGAGCACGAAATACTACGGCATTTTTGAATGCAACACTTTGGTCGAACGTCTTTGAATGATTGACGAAATTCTGCCAAAAACCAGTGAACCAACGTCGGTATTAGGTTTCCTCAATCTCAAACCAATCAGAACACGACGAATGTTCGTCAGCATAAAGCTGGTATTCTCCGTTGCGCTCAACAGCTATCTCGGGTCAGCACCCGGCGATAAGAAGTATGGGTGAGTCAAAAACGTGCATAATGTTTGTGTTCTGGAATCAACGGAAGCATAGAAACAGCAAAAAAACCCCAAAAACAAAATTGGCAAAACAAAAACCCTAAAATTTAACAGCTACGTGCTCTTATCAACGTAAGACCATGGTACTTAAGAAAATCGGGATATTTCTTAATAGAAGTATTTTCACGTGTATAACACCGCCATAGTGTTTACAAACTGCCACAGTATTTTGCTAAACTATTTATTTGAAAATATTACATGGATTAAAACATTTTTTTACTTTTGTTCTAACCTGTTTCAATATTTTGTAAAATTATACAATACCATGTTTGTCACGTTCCATTCGAGAAAGGCCCAGGAATCTTGTGTTTCTAGATGATAAGAAAAACCCCTGTTCTGTCTGACCTAGGACAGTATGCCAGCCGTCTTATCAATGTGTGGAGGCAGAAGTGAAAACGTTTTTGGCAGAGCTGCGGTAAATTTTCTGATCATATTGGCGTATAAAAATTGTCTTATAATATATTTCGTAGGATGGAAGGGTGTAGAGAAGAGAATCCGATCTCAAACGTGTCATACTACAGAATATGTTTCTTCATTAGTCAGGATAGCAGAGTTTGTGTGTAAACCAGAAAATGCGTCCACGATGGCTAAATGTGATGGTCAACAAATAAAATTATGAAGAAACGGCCGTTTGACCTGTGATGCTACGATAGGAGCGTTACACCCGGCCGACACTTATCACGCACAACGTGAGAGTGAAAAGACTATCGACGCATCACTATCAGTGCAACCTCCGTCACGCGATCTTTAATCGCACACAAGAGAGTGGGTTGGATTACGCCCGACAGCAGGGTGTTCTACTGCACCTAACCTTTCTTTTGTGAGCCAATAATTTTACTTGTTTGTAAATACACACGAGGAACGATTAAAGTGCGTGTGATCAAATCTACCGGACAATAAAGTTGATGACGATAAAGCGATAAAGCTCATCGAGGAGGGAAACGGTTTAATTGGACCCAGTCACGAACAAGTCTCATTTACTGTCCTGATTGTCGTCGGGATTGGAGAAAGTAAGCCCGCATATCTAGAGCAAGGACATACGAATATCCATACTTTGTAAAGGACTGTGCCACAAGGACTGGAATTTTCTGAATGGGCTCCCTTGACCTCAAATTAAATATGCGTACCCACCGTACGATGATTGGGTAATTTTCTCATTTTCTTCCATTTCTTTCCACTCGCCACAGAACACAGAGCTGCGCCAAGGAACGGATCAATACAAGCGGTGGGAGGCACTACCCCAACCGTTAGACTTTAAGGTCTACATCTTCAACGTCACCAATCCGTACGAGGTGATGCAAGGCCGGCGGCCGAAAGTTGTAGAAGTGGGTCCGTACGTCTATTTGTAAGTAGCTATTGATTTTCTTCGCGTTGAATGTGAAGGTTAGGACGCGGTCTTACGCTTTGATTACGCACTTCCAGCCAATACCGTCAAAAGGATAACATTCGGTTTAGCCGGGACCGTTCCAAGGTTTACTACAGCCAGCAGCAAATGTACGTGTTCGATCCGGAATCGTCCTACCCGCTGACGGAGAACGATGAGCTGACGGTGTTGAACATGCATATGAACGTAAGTTTGGATCGCAACCATTTGGGGGAGAGCTTTTTTCTTTCAACTAATAAACCGTGGTCCACCCTGTCTTTTTATCTAGAGGCCAATTGAACTAACCGAACCGTTGAGACTCCAACTGAGGAGGCTCACTGTAAAAAAAACAAAAAGATGAATCTGTACAATATTTCCTTCCTTCCCGGTAACCCAAACCACCAACACGGATTATTTCTACAGGCAGACACACAAAAACAATACGAAAAAACACTTTCCACATAACACACAAAATAGCCGGTTTTACCTTACCTTGACTTGGGAAGTAACCATTGACATTTGGGGAAAGTACAACAAGTAGTACACACGAACATGGAATTAATCCTCACCCCAGCCAAACAAAAAATCCAACTCTCCAACACTAGTACACCTTGCTGCTTGATTCGTTCACGAGTGAAAAAAGTACACATACGGATTTACACATTTCGGGTCTTCTTAAGCGAGCTGATTAATGAAGCGTTTCAACGTTGACACATCGACATTACGTACATTTTGAAAATTTAAATTTCTTTCTTCGTTCGTCTTATGTATGGTGTTTCTTCCATCGAACCTCTACCTTCTTATTTTTCTTCTTCTCTTTCATCTATCTCCCTATCCTCGGCCACTTCTGACTCTTGTTGTGTCTCTTTTCTGTTTTCAGAGCATTTTACAAATTATCGATAACCAAGCAAAGGAAACGATCACCAATTTTCGATCGGACGTGAACAATACACTCGAAAAGATTCCCGTAGTTAGAGTCATTAAACGGATCATCGAGCGCACCACGCCGATCCAAGTAATGCCCACGTTTCGTGTTATTTCTGCCATTACCTACCGGATGCATCATCCCGTGCATTTGTGCACCCTTCCTCCCGCCCACAGTTGCGCCCTTCACTATTTTACGCTACTCATACGCATACCGTTTTCATTAAAAGAAGGGAGTGAGAGAGAAAAAGCGAATAGATCTGAAGGAAAGGATTCAGTTTTCTTCTCTTTGATTTATTTACTTTCTACCTTTTGGCAATTGACTGTGTTGCATTGCAATGCTCTCTTGCGCTAGTAGATCATATTGTGTTATTAATCCTTCAGTTTGGCCTTGTTTTTTTCATTCTATTTTTCTTAAATCATTACTTAAAGCAATGGAATTGGTACGATTATTAAATCAAGTGTGGGAGATTTTAAAAGTTCACGGGTTTTAAAAGATACCATAGTTAACACGTCTCTATGACATTTGTTTATTAATTCTTTTGTTTACTGTGCTCTCTTGGTTGTAGTTTCTGGAGTTTGGTTTTTCCATCTTCACTTTTTTTTCTTCTGTCTGTTTTCGTATTTCACTGTCTCTTCAATTCAGCCATCAACTCGCTTTTCACTTTCATTTTCCATTGAAAACCAAGATCATCGGTGCATTGGTAAAGCACAGCATCTCTCTTGTCGTCTTACATTAGTTTATTTTTGTGATTGTTTCAATAACTGCTGCTGTTGCTGGTGGTATTTTTCCACGCTGGTGTTTATGTTTATGTGTGCCGTTTGTGTGTGATTTTCTGTGTGCATAATCCAGTGTAGGTTCGGGTGGCGGACTAATGGTTTCGGCTCTGCGGTCTTCCCTATGTTCAATGTGCCTTGTTCCTCCCTGTGCGGTTTTCATGTACTATCCGGTAGATATTCGCCATTCTCATCGTCATCCCCATACTTACTTCATCCGCAAATCATCGACCACCGATTCCAATGCCAACCGAAACGGTGCCTGCTCATAAGAAATCACACAAACGTCACCTTAGACACAAACAAATACACACCAAAAGACGCAACTACGGTCGACAGCAGACTAAAACCAACCACCGACGCATGCCATGTAGCATTGAAAGTGTGTGGTATTTTATTTAAGCAATCATTTTTCATCATGTCCAACACGATCGGGTTTGTTTGGTCATCATTTTTCACTGGCCGATTCTCCCCAGGAATGTTAGCTACCGTCAGGGATAATAAAACAAAAAGAACCAACCAAAAACCTTCAAGTCAAGTTTAAAAATAAGTTTATTATGAACAAGCTCTTCCGCAAACATACCAGCCTTCCGAAAAGGTCGATACATCAAACTGTTTGTGAGAGGTATTAGCTAAAAATAATCGCTACAGGAGGAGGAACTTTAAGCCGGTAAAACAACACTCGCGTAACGGGGAATAAGTCGCAAAACTTGTTTGACCACCCCGAGGGTTCGTGTCTTTACCCTCTCGGCGATGCGGCATTGAAGTCGTTTGTTTGGGTCGCTCTTTTACGCAGTGGTGGTGTATAATTGAGAGTGCATTCTTTGACAATACTCACCCAGGAGTGCATTTTCTCACGCTGAATGCATTTGAACTGGATTTAGCCGTTAGTTTCCACTGGAGCTAATTTAAATGATTAAACAAAATCTTTTAAATCGATCAATTTTCTCCAATCATGTAGTTTATTAATTTACGTCAAAGCTCATTAGTGTACGAGTTTCGTAAGACTATTCCCCATCCAATACATTCCCTCATTTCCCATTCCTTACACTGAATTCCAAATACTTACGTAGCTTATTACTTGTCTTTTCTCTAATATGATTAACAGAAATATTTAAAAAGGGTGCTAAAGGGATAAAGAAAATACTAAACGAACTAACCAACTACCATGTCATCATACTCATAGGTGCACGTGTAACATTTAACATTTAACAGATGCCATCGCTATCATGCTCACCTTCGCTGCCTGTTGCTCTGTTTATAC
Source organism: Anopheles sinensis (assembly GCA_000441895.2). NCBI lineage: Eukaryota > Metazoa > Arthropoda > Insecta > Diptera > Culicidae > Anopheles > Anopheles sinensis. The sequence goes on along the minus strand of KE525339.1, from coordinate 1,696,054 downwards.
TACCTTCCATTTATCGTTCGGAAAATTTTTCTATATTTTTTTTCCTGCACGCCCTCACACGTTCGTCATGCAAAAACAAATGTTTCCAATTTCCATAACAAATGTCGTTCGGCACACATTTCTTCGACTGCGCTTGTCCGACGACGACTTACCAATTGAAACGGTGTCAACCGATCGACCGGTGCACTTTCTCCTCCGCTTTTGCGTCACGACAGTCGATATTGCAAATCGCCGAGGACGAGACGTACGACAGCCTACGGTTGATCAACGCGGAGCTGAACCGCATCTTTGGCCGACCGGACACGATGTTCCTGCGCACCACACCGAAGCAGTTCCTGTTCGAGGGCGTACCGTTCTGCGTGAATGTGATCGGCATCGCGAAGGCAATCTGTAAGGAGATCGAGAAGCGCAACACCAAAACCATCCGCACCATGCCGGACGGAAGCCTGCGGTTCTCTTTCTTCAGCCATGTAAGTTGGCATGTGCCTGATTTAACTTCCACCGAAGGTCATTCAAACGGGTTGATTCTGTTCTTGTTGCAGAAAAATATGACCGACGATGGTATGTTCACGATCAACACCGGAATTAAGGATCCGGCCCGGACACAAATGATCGAGCTGTGGAACGGACGAACAACGCTCGATGTGTGGAACAACCGGAGCAGTGGATTGCCGTCATCTTGTAACAAAATCCTCGGCACGGACGGGTCGGGTTACCCACCGTTCCGAACCGGCGTGGAACGGATGACCATTTTTAGCACCGATATCTGCCGGTTGGTAGCCGTCTTTACCATGTTCTTTTCTCCAACCGAGCAGCATTATAAAATGCAAGTATTAATCGGACGCACCTTATCTTGAACCACTTTATAGGACGGTGGACATCAAGCTAACCGGTTCGTCGTCATACGAAGGTATCCCTGCGCTGCGGTACGAAATCGACGGAAACTTTCTGCACGACATTGGCCCGGAGTATGGTAACGAGTGCTACTGCGTCAACAAGATCCCGAAGTCGATCGTCAAAAGCAACGGTTGCCTGTACCGTGGGGCGCTAGATCTGTCCAACTGTTTCGGTGAGTATAAAACCGACGCTACGTGCGTTTTCATCCCGTACCATGGCCCTATCGCAGTTGTATCTTCTACTAGAATCTTTTGATAGCATCTCAACAACACACGATACAAAAACCCCAAATGTGATATGATCTTTCTCCCACCTATACTACGTAGTGGAACGCTTTGCTGGGTAATTGTTAAACACACTTAAGCTACATAGAAACATACTAGCAAAACCGCAATGCCTATTTTTGCGCTGCTGTCCGTCTAGTTCAAAGTGCTGGTTTACATTAATGGCAACGCAGTTTTTTGAACATAATGAACGATCATTTTTAATATGAGTTGTTAGTGGCTTTTTGTATTTGTTAGACAGACTGTTAGCTTCTCGCAGCTGTTATGCAATTTATAACGGAGAAATTTCTTTAGTTTGTGCCTACAATTGATCGGAGGAGAGTTGAAACTAACACAACCGTTACTCGTTTCACCTTATGAAGGATATTTCGATATTACTGGGAAAAATATACATTCTACTAAACCTTTTTTCGATCAGAGTTTTTGATTCCTCATTTCTATTATTTTTTGGATTATAACTCAAAAAGATAGTATATTTGCTCAAATTGTTGACGCGATATTATTTCTCATATCAATTTTGTGAAAATGATATCAGCATGTAGAAAATTTGGTTCTGCTGAAATGTTGTTTTATGGTTATCAATCTATAACCCTTTCCAAAACTGCTGCCTTTTAAGTTTGCATCACGATAACTGTTCAAGGATAAATGAAAGCAGTAAGAACATTAAATAAAACCCAATAACAAGATATAAGTTGTTCTAAGATTTGTGTATGTTTAAGCTACAAGGTTACATAGTTTTGAAATGGAAATGAAGGGTCAAATTTACCTTCCATGAGCACACTCACACTTTGGACAAAACAATGCTTCTGATTGCTTTATTTTTATAAAAAATATATTTTCGATCCAGTGTTGGAGTTCAAAAAATTATTTTTTCCAACCTAATTACAAAATATTAAAAACATAAAAAGCATGAAATTTATCGTCAGAGCCTCTCGAGTATTAAGATCAAATGTGCGTATTGGCACTATCGTAATTATCGGAGGCGTTAATGGAGGCTGCGTGTGCAGGACTAATTAAATCTGCTTCTATTTTTATCTACGAACTGAATGAAGCATCGCTCGGAGCGTGCTTTTAAGCAAGGCTCGTGTGTTTAATTTCATTTTTATCGACGCTACGTGTGGTGGAAACAGGCTTAACACGCATTAATAGACTCCCCTCATCGAGAACCCACTGGAAACAGACGGTTTGATGTATGCTCTTGTTTCATCGTCACCCTTATCGATGGGCGACCTTTGGAAGCAGATGCTAAACAAATTACATCGTATCGGGATGGATCAGTGGGCAAATGTTTCTCACCTGATCAGATATCGAGCTCGGTTCACGATCAAGATTCACGCAATCGACAGCGCTGACTAATGCTCATCAGGTGGCCGTACATTTTCCCACACCGGCTGATGCCGCATCAAACAGGGCACAGTCTTTAATGCGCCATAAAAATTAATTTTAGGGTGAAACCCAGAGAGGCTCGAGGGGCACAATAGAGTGCAAAACGAAACCATTGTTTATCGACGACTTTGTTTGCGCTGGAAGTTAGTAAACAGCGGGCGAGAATGACCGTCGACTGCGGTTGGTCAAGCCAGTGTTTTAAGACGTACGTCCGTTTATTTGCTAAAGTGCTAAAATATCAAAGGTTAAGTACTCTGATTCGTCGTCGTTACCGTAACGAAAATACGTGGGTAATGATTATAAATAAATTTACGAAAGATTCGTAATGGTTTCCCCCTTTGGTATTTCATCTTGCAAATTTCTACGCATCACGTTGTTCTTCGAAATCTTGATTGATTATGTCGTCGAAGGGAGGATATTAAAAATCATTTTAAAAATAATCTTGTCACCCACCAGCGTGAAACACTAAAGTGTGCCTTTACGAGTTCCAAGAAAGAGGCATAAACACCATAAACACGGGGGAAACCCCTATCAAGTCACATGACTTTGAGGTTTGGAACGGCTGGAAGATGCTTCTCAAAGTTCACCGTCTCGGCAAACAGGTGCCAACTTATGCAAATAAGTCTGCCGAATGTCCAACGGAACTGACTCGAATACTTTGGGTGACTCAGCAGACGAGAGCCAATTCGTGGCAAACCCATTAATTAGAATAATTTATTGGACTACATAAAATAAGTCCACCTTGTAGACAGAACAATAAACGGATTAAATATGCGATCGTTGAAGAAAAATAATCTGATCCAAATATACTTTGATGAGAATGTTTCGGTCCAGTAATTTCGGCGTATCGACGATAAGAAATTTAGTAAATCTGAATAAACGAGTTCCGCTCGCCCCGAGAATCTTTCAAATAAATCTTTAAAGAGCTCTTGAATCAGTAAGTATTAGGGGGGTGGAATTTATTTCCTATTGCTTGCCGTAACAATTGTTTACCCGCTTTGGAACCATCGATTGAAGCTGCTCGCTATGGTGGTTGTTTCAATCGGGAGATTCTCTGGCGTAATCGTGGCGGCTGTGGCAGGTGGTGTCGGTGGTGGTGGCAGTGTTGCTGTCCGTTGGCGTGAGACGAACGGTTTGAAGGTGTACACCGGCATGGCAGTGCTGATGGCGGGCCGTCGGCCAAAGTGGTTGAGATAGAAGTCGTACAAACTGGTGGTCGATTTGGTTGCACTGATTGTTGGCCTAGTAGTGGACGGTAGTCGCGGTGGAGTTGTGGTGGCCGTCTTCCTTTGGAAGGTGGTGGTCGTTTTGGTTACCCCGGTAGTGGATGGTAGAAGCGGCTTAGAAGTGGTTGGCAGTCGCGGTGGGGTTGTGGTGACCGTCTTCCTTTGGAAGGCGGTGGTCGTTGTAGTTGGGAAGCGATCGGGTGATACTATGGTTGATCGCTTCGTCGTTGCCCTTGACCAGGGACGGAATGGAGTGGTACTTATCCGTGGCCTTGCTGTGGTAGGACTTGTTCGTCTCGTGGTGGTGATCGGTGGGGCATACGTTGGCCGCATTGTGAAGGGAAGTGTGGTGTGGGTGACGGTCGTCGACTCCTCAAAACACCCATCGATGTAGTGTTCCGAGCGTCCCTTGCAGTACGGCCTGTAGACGGCCCACGCATTAAACCCATCCCCGGAAAGGCGTGTGTGTTCTTCGTGGATCGTTCGCATGCACTCCACGTCGTCGGTTAGATCGTTGTCCTCCAGGTCGGAGCAGGCGAGTCCACACACCCAGCCCTTGCCCGGTGGTGAACACCAGTAGATGTCACTGATCTGGAACAAACCATGATCCCCACTACCGTCCGCATTAAGTCGTCCAATGGCGGACACGTTATAGTTCGACTCACGGTGTGCAATACACACCCAGGTCGCGATCTGATCGAACGGAAGCCCGTGCCGGTAGTAGAGTTCCTGGGCCAGTTCGCATCGTTGGTACACCTTCCCTCGTGGCAGGTTCTTTGGTGGTTGAATGGGTCGCCGCGTGGTCGGTGGAGTTGGCTCAAGGGCGTTTTCACCCTCCTCGAAGCAACCATCGAGCAGGGATGCACTTTTACCCTTGCAGTGCGGGTCATACACCGACCATGCGTTATAGCCATCACCCGAGATACGCTGGTGTTCCTCGTGGATGTGCCTCATACAGGCCAAGTCGTCGGAGAGTTCTGAATCTCGCAGTCTCTCGCAAGCGATCCCACAAACCCAACCTCGCCCGGGTGGAGAACACCAGAACTCGTCACTCAGCTGGAACATACCATGGTACCGAACACCGTCCGAACCGTGGCCTATGGCAGACGAGTTGAAGTTGGACTGATACTTGGCGATGCACACCCAGTTAGCCGTTTCCTCAAGCGAAAGTCCGTGACGCAAGTGAAGAAGTTGGGCAAGCTCGCACCTCTCAAACACTTTACCCGGGTTTAAAGATCCAGTGCGTCCCGGTGGTGATGGCAAAGCCGTTGGAGCAGTTATGGCAGGCCTTGGAAGGGACACGGTTGACGGTGGTCCACTGTCTCCGAAGCAACCTCGAGTAAACTCCTGTGAACGATCACCCTGACAGTAGGGTTTGTAGACAGACCACGCGTTAAATCCATCCCCCGATAGACGCTGGTGCTCATCGTAGATGATCCTCACGCATCGCACATCGTCGGTGATATCGGAGTCCTTAAGATCGGCACAACTCACACCACAAGCCCACCCATTTCCCGGCGGTGAACACCAGTAGATGTCACTGATTTGGAACAGTCCATGATCTCCACTGCCGTCCGCATTGAGCCTACCTTCGGCGGATGTATTGAAGCGACTCTCGTGGTACGCAATACACACCCACGTGGCCACCTGATCCCTGGGGAAGTGGTACTTGTGGAGCAAGTCATTGGCCAACTCGCACCTATCGTACACCTTCCCGGTTGTCACCGCTTTGACTGCCGGCGGTATGATTGGAGTCGTCGGTGCGACAATTCCTGGCCGTGGTCTGTTGGCCGTCGTGGGAAGTCGTTCCTCATCGAAGCAGTTATGCACGAAGCTCGCCTCACGCCCCTCACAGTACGGTTTGTACACCGTCCAGGCATTGAACCCGTTCCCGGACAGTCTCCGGTGTTCGTCGTGGATCGTTCGCACACACCGCACATCGTCGGTGATGTCACTGTCCCGCATAGCTTCACACGTAACGCCACAAGCCTTTCCCGGCCGACGGGGATCCGTAGAGCACCAGTAGATGTCACTGATCTGAAACAGTCCATGATCACCGCTTCCATCGGCATTAAGACGGCCTTCGGCCGAAGTGTTAAACCGACTCTCGTGGTACGCAATGCACACCCAGCTGGCTATCTGGTCCTCGGGAAGCTGATGCCGGTCACGTAACTCCCGCGCCAGTTCGCAGCGTTCGTACACCTTCCCCGGCGCTGAGGAGGCAATCAAATTGGCCGTCTTTTTCGCTTTCGCACGCTTCCGCTTAAAGTACGCCTGCACTCGCACCACTTCGTCGTCTAGACAGTGCGCAAAGGACTCGCCGAGAGGGACTTGACCATCCCGGCAGGCACTCTTATGAATTGACCAGGCACCGAAACCATCACCCAGTTCGCGCGTGAACGCCGCGTGCACCTTCAGCATACACTCGATGTCATCGTCCAACTCGTCGTCGAGCAGCTGATCGCACGAACCAAGGCCACAGATCGACCCGTACCGGGCGCACGCATATCGATCATTGATCTGAAACATCCCGTAATACCCGGTGCCTCCGAACCACTTGAAGCGCAGGTTCGCCGCCGAACTGTTGTACGCAGATCCATGCTCCGCGATGCACAACCAATCGCCGATCTGCTCTTCCGGGACATGCTTTAGTGCCAACTCACGCGCAACTTCACACCTCGTCCACGGGCGATGGGTCGTCGCGACGCTGGCGCTTCTCACGACCACGATAAGCAAAACGACGATCGAGACGACCGAGCCGATTTCCATGGCGACGCAATGGCGAAATCCAAGAAGATCAAGCGAGAACACACAACACGCGACTCACTCGATGGTGATCATGGTCACCTTTCCGTTCCGTTCCGTTCCGTTCCAACAACCGCTGGCGACGGCGGCGCAACATAAACTAAATTGCATCGCGAAACTCCACCGTTCGAAGCTGGAAGGAGTACGCGATCGCGATGGCGATCGTTTGAGCGTCGTGCGAGAGCATCGGAAATAACTCGAGAAGGGTGGCGAACGATCAACTCCAAGTGGTGCCTTCATGTGATCGTGCAGGATCTTCACCACAGAGCATGAGAGACAACGATAATCTGGGATGTTTTGTAGCTGTTTGAGCAGTCCGCGTGACGCCATCGTCGGTGGCCAAAATCTGGGGGGAGGATTTAGAGGATCACGTTTTCTCGAGAGTCACTCGACGCCTTATGTTCATCGCGCTCAGCATCATGATACATTGTTGAGTTTGTCGCAGCATACGATCGTGCCGTTTGCCATTCGCGAATCCTATTTGATTTCATTCATCACATCTTCTTGGATGAGGTGTCTGACCATTAATGTCACTTTAGGCACGAGTCTACCTATTAGCGTCACGATTCCTATGTTTGATCTGATCATTCACATCGTCACCCGGGACTAAATTAAGTCGTAAAGTTGCTAGGAGGTGCTACCTGAAGATAATCTGTAACGATCTGGTGTTAGCAACAAAACGCTTCCGTTATCAGGTCCCCTTTTTGTTATAGCCATTTTTTGTGTTTTGCTTTGGTGAAACCTAAGAGAACATTGTTGTATCAAGAATTGATCAGACGATAAGACATATACTGAGAAAAAGAAAGATCAAGCCGGTTATTGCATTGATTTTGAAATTTGCATACGTTCAATAGAAAGACCATAATTTTATGTTGACGTTCACCATGATCTACGGCGTGGATTCCGTGAATGTGACGCATGTGGCTTGTGGTTTGTCAACTCGGGATTGATTAATGAACCATTTTATTGACTGTTCTTTTCCCCATCAGATGCACCGGTCGTGCTGACACTTCCGCACATGCTGGGTGTTGCCGAGGAGTACACGGCACTGATCGATGGCATGGACCCGGACCCGGACCGTCATCAGATCTTCGTCGATGTTGAGCCGGTAAGTAGGAGCTAGTGAGAGATGTCTCGTTTGCAAGTTTTTTTACGACTCCCTCTGGTTTCTTCTCTCCCAGTACACCGGTACACCCTTGAATGGCGGTAAAAGGGTACAGTTCAACATGTTCCTGCGCCGGATCGATGCCATCAAGCTGACGGATCGACTGCAGCCGACCCTGTTTCCGGTCATCTGGATCGACGAAGGAATCGCCCTGAACGAGGACATGGTGAAGCTGATCGACGACAGTCTGATGAAGGTCCTCAGCCTGCTGGACATCGTGCAGTGGGTGATGATCGGTGTGGGGCTGCTGCTGGCCGTCCTGATGCCAATCGTGTACTTTGTGAAACGGTGCGGTGGTGATGGCAGTCGGACGGTGAGTCCGGCCGTGACGGCGACCACGAGTGCGGCCAGCTTATCGATGGCGGGTGTCACTGGTGAGCGGAACAAATGACCTTCGCTGGCGATGCTCAGTCTAGACTGATGGTAGTGTGTAATGGCCACCGGAAGCGGCCCCATCCGAGAGACGCGTCTTAGTGTCGCGATCAGGAAACCATTTAACAGGTGCCAATGAGTGGGTGTGTGTATGTGCTGCCACCCGGGAGAAGGGTGCGGGAGGGAATGGAGGGAATGTGCAAGACGACTGAGCTGAATGCTGAAACGAATCGCGCGCTTCCACCAAATCACTGAGTCAAAAATCGATGCCGTCCATTTACGAACGGGTTTTAAGGATAAAAGTTAAAAATGTTTGAAATAGCTACCGTTATTTTGCTTACGTTCGCGTACGACCTCCGTTGGTTTCTGTTTATTCCACTGAATGTGATTTACCGTAGGAAGATTACTTGTAAGCAACAAGAAAATAAAACACAAAGTTAAAGGAATTGAAAGAAAAACTCAAGACCCTTTTTAACCGAACTTACCGAACAAAGAAAACCGAAGAAAGGGGTAAGTGAGGGGGTTTTCGTCAATGTTGGTAATAAAAAACTGTCAGCAAATATCACAATGAATTCAAGCGAAAATTTCCTTACAAAACGTTTAATGTGTCAGAATCTGTTATACACTCTGTCCAGTTGCTATAAGACCACCTCGATTTTCTCAAAAAAGGAGATTACTTCAAAGCAAACTCGTACATTGGCATCGTTTATATTGTTAGTATGTGGATATTTTACCTTTTTTAATAAAAGTTTAAAAAAACTCCTGTCCAGTTGCTTTAAGACCACTTGATCATAAAAAGGTTTAAGCTACGTAACACTTAGAAAAGTTCCATAGTAATATTACCCCGGTTTATGACTTGAAAAATTCTGTTCTTCATACTTCCAGTCAGCTTAACGAGCAACGATGGATCAATGTTCGACCAACTTGTTGAAATCGCGCTTCTGAGGTCATCTACTGTGGCATATTTTTTCCCACTTGCATAGATGTTTCTTACAAGGTATCCCCAAAGGTTTTCGACTGGATTTATGTAAGTCAGGTGACCGAGCTGGCCAATCGAGGGTATCCACTTTTTTCGATTTGATCCATTGAATGGTTTCCTTACTCGTATGGATTGAAGTGTTATCTTGTTGAAACGTAAATCTTCGCAAACGAAATTTTCTTATAAATGGAAGCAACCGTGTTTCCAGCACCTCAATGTGATCCTTACTATTCATTTCGGATGAAGGCCAGTTCTAGTTTCCCTGATGCACAGAATGCAGCCCAAACGATACAAGAACCACCTCCAAAGTTTCTAGCAGAAAAGTATGGCCGTTTCTTTCTCTAATCGAGCTAATATCCGTTAAAACCATCAAGACCATCCAAGTTAAACTTTCCTTCATTACTAAAAATAACCTAAAATGACATAAATGATCATGCCATCATTATTTTTCCACTCTTATTGTACTATTCCAATACCAATGTTCCTGTTTTATTTTTCCCAAAGATATTTGAGAATTCGAAGCTTTTCTGATTATATTCGGCTTGGCTCAAGTGAAAGCTTCGATTTTTTTTTGGTTTTTTCTTGATGGTGCCGTATTCTGATGGATTCTTAAGAAAGTTCATAATCAATTGGTGCGACCTACACAAACGTCGGGCTATTTCAGGAATTCCAACATTTTCTTGGCGAAATGCCTCAATTTTTCCTTTTTCGACGTCCGTCAATACTCTTCCTTTTGGCGTGATGGATATTTAATCAGTAGTTACATTGATTTTAAACGTTTTGACCTAAAATTTCGTGCGTCTCGTGGTGTACTCCGAATGTGGCCTTTTATACATGGTAGTTCGATAGTTTCAAAACAAAAAATCACTCAAACGGACACTAGTTTTCCATATGTTCATTCAATCTCTAGAAAACCTTAGTGGTCTTATAGCACCTGGACGGAGTGTATGTGGCGGAAATTCAATGTTTATTAAAATTTAAACTATACATTTTTCCCAAACGAACATCCCAAAATAATTAAGCTTAACACTCCAAATTCGTAAAATTGAGTTGAATATAGACCACAGCCTATTTCTGCACAAAACGGGTGACACGGTGGGTAAAACAAAGCACTTCACATACTTATTTTAATCTTTCCGATATTGATTTATATTATTTTCCCATCCCCAAACCCTGTTTATCAACACAAATGAATCCCAAGATCGTATATTGTAATTTTTATGCGCCTCGTTTAAACTTGAAAGTTGGGATAGGTATTGTATCAAGTAGCTGATTTCAGTTTCAAATTTCAATCAATTTCAATTAAATAAACAAAGGTTTCACCTACGTGTTGCAAGGTGGCCCACCATACTCACCAGCTCAGAATGTACACCAAACTCAATTGCTCAGGTGTCTCACCATACTCAATTGCACAGCTGACTCGTCAAACTTACCACCTCACTTGGCTCGTCAAGCACAACTGCTCAAGTTCTTCTTCTTCTACTATGTCTGCGAGGATTTACACCAGTACGGCAATCGAATCCAGCTTCCTGAGCCTTCGCAAGCTAATCTAGTGACGTAGACCTCTTAGGTGCAAGGACCGGCAACAAGGGCCAACTTACTTGTACAGGTGTCTTTCGAAACTCATCTGCACAGGCGGCCTACCAAAGACACCTGCACTGGTGGCTAACCAAATGCAATTGCTCGAAGATACACACAGCTATAATGATCAAATGTATATTTTAACTTTCTTATTAACACTAGAATCCAAATTGGGGTCATTTTGACCCAGACGCGATTTCGACATTTAATATCTCAAAAACGGCTGAATATTTAAAAAAAGGCTTGTCTTAAAATCTACAGTAGCATCTAGGCAAAATAGTTTCAGACTTTTTGTTGGACCAATTCCGAGAAACAACTATCCATAGAATGCTTTTTAGGGGTCATTTTGACCCATGTTTTTCAAAACGCGGTAACTTCGTCAGTTTTCAATATTTTTTAAATCCGTAAACGGCTACTTTTTAGTCTATTTGTTTACTATCTTTTGGCGTTTTTAGTTTTTTGATCGCAATTTTCGCAGACCAAGGTTCCTTTGATTTTCGCCCTTCTGTGTTATCTCTCGCCCGGCCCCCGGTTTTCTCCAAAACAAGAAACGATGGTAAAATTTTACCTTGTACAAAGATACGCGTCTTTAAAATAACCTTTCATTTGAGGGGTCACTTGTGTAAATCGGTTCAGGCACTAAAAAGTTATTTGAAAATTTGCTATTTCAGCCATTATTTCAGCCTGTGACCAAGGTTTTTGAAGCTTGTTTATGCCAAGGTGTGCTGTCGGCTGCGTTCTAGTGATGGAGGTATCGAATCTCTACTTGTCACTCGAATCACCAAATCCAAATCCCAATCCTTCAAACAGTCGTGGTGATCAACAAATCAATGGCGGTCTGGAAATCAGTTATCCTAATCTAAACCCCAATCAGATCACTACTGATAACTCGTTTTTTGCATAATTAAAGCATGTCGCAAATTTCCAATGTGAGGTTCACCGCTGTAAGTAGTTCTGCTGATTATGAATCGCGATTTTCAATGTCGAGTCTTTATTTGAACAAAAATACGCCTAACATGTAAACCAGGCCCTGGTCTGAGTCATTGTCACTGCGTGAGATAAACATAATGGTAGAACTCGTCAGTGAATCAAAGTTCTACTGTAATTCTTTGTTAAAGAAAGGTTCTCGATTTTTTCTTGAACCTAAGTTAAATCACGCGAGAAACTCAACCTATGTCCAATCAATTCTATCCGTTGGATAGTTGGACGTTCGATCCGACTCTACTGAAATCAATCACTAAGAACAGTTGCCTCTACATCGACTCTCTGCGTGACTAATAAGACTCACATCGTGGATGGATCGATTCACATCAAACTCAAATAGATTCTAATCAAGTCTGAATAAAATCAAAGCGAGTCCCTAACAAATCAAAAGAGATTCGAATCCCAATCGAATCAAATCTCTAGAATCCGTCAAGTGGGATTTGAATCTTTAGAATCCCTGTAGGGATCGAATCTTCGAGTCTTCGAAGTCCCGATTCTGCCAACACTACTTTGAACGCCAACTTCGCGGAACGCGTCTGTCGTGCAAGTGGTCGAGTGTTTTCTTAAATGGTTTGTTAATTAAAGCGCCGATCTGCTGCGAGTGTTTAAACACGCTTACCGGAAGTATCAGCAAAGCTAGCTGGCGTGTTTGCAAGTTGTGATGGTTTGCAGTTTGAGCTAGCGGCGACCACAGAAAATTGCACGAAGAAAAGACGGCTTCCGACGACGTCGAGTGCGATAGACGACCTGTAGTGTGGGGTGCGTCAGACGACTGATTGTGCGTGGTTGAAGTGATTAAATCGATAGTTGCAGTTGTTATCAGTGGTGTTGGCAGTGTGCGCTGTCGCGATGTGTTCGAGTTTGTCGCTCGCTAAATGTTTCCCTCGGTAGAATAAGCATTCATCAATTGCAAAACATATTTTTTTAGTTGCTAAAGTTGCTGGTCCGAGCAGAGTTATTGATTTCCGAAAGCAAGTTCGAAACATTTGGTGCATCGGTCGCTACGTGGCGCTAGTGTGCCGAACCGGTATTACTGATTTGCGAACCGGTATTTTCGATCACACCGGACACCGGGTTTCGCCCGGGAAGGTCAATGAAGCGGTAATGAGCCAAACGTCAAACACGGATCCCGCCAGTCGGACGTCAAGCAACCTTGTTGAGATACGGCGAGCTTGCGTTCGGCTAAAAATGGGCAGTGGGTTCGCGAGAGAAAATGGCGTCTGCCAACTTTTTGGAAGAAGCTCTTAAATCGGACGTCGACGAATCGGCGGTGAATGCGATAGTGGGAACGTTGGAAAACCAGTTGGACGTGAATACGAACCAGGTGCAACAAGTAGGCGGTGCAGTGAAGACGGGTGCGTTCGTGAACAGTGTGAAAAATCAATCTAGTGCAATCTCCGAGCCACCATCGGCAGCAGCAGCAGCAGCACCAGCGACAGCAGTTGTGTCAAATGGAGGTGCAACGAGTGGCAACAGCACCAGCAGTAGTAGCGCTTCATCGGGCCAGAAACACGGCGCTGGTGGCCTCGTCACGAACGGCGAAATAGTGTCCAATATAGTGAACCTCGTTAGCGGTGCCAGTGTGATTAATAACAATACCATTACGACCAACAACAACAACCTTGCAAAGACGTTCCTAGTGAGTGCGAGTGTGGCCGCTGGCAGTACTACGACGACCGTGGGGGGCAACAAGACGACCGCTGGCGGAGGCGGGAACGTAACCGTTACGTTATCGTCGGGCGGTGGCGGCGGTCAGCAGCAGCAGCGCAATCCGGTTCCGTCGGTGGTCACATCCGGTGGTGGTACGACCGGCGGTGGTGGGGGAGGAGGCATCAACATAATCAGTCAGCAGATCGTGGTGCCTGCCGGAGGGGGCAGCCACCACCAGCCGCCGCCACTGTTCAACGTGACCACCAACCACAGCCACCAGCCGCAAGGCAACAACCAGGGCACGGCAGCGGGCGGACACGGCAATAGCATCATCATCGGCAGTAGCAACAACCACATCCTAACGTCATCGAATATGCCAAAGAATGAACCAGTGAAGTTGGTCTATCCTGCAGCCGGTGGCGTCCCGCAGACGGCGGTACTCAACATGAACAACAACCGCGTCACGCTGACCTCGTCCACGTTGCCGAACGGGACGCTCTCGTCGGGCCAGCAACCGCAGCTGATCCAAACGTCCAACATCGTCACCGGGGGCGGCGTGAAGGCCACGATCCAGCAGCAACAGCAGCAGCAAGTGGCCGGTGGTTCGCAGCCCGGTGGTGGCGGCATGCCAACGCCAACGTTAATCATCAAGAACCAGCAGACGGGTGCCGTCATGAATACCGGTGCACCCGGCATCGTCACGGTTTCGAAGCCGATGAACAATCAGGTAACATCCTCGGTAACAAAGCGAGTCGTGTGTTGTGTATTTTCTGCTACTTGGTGGACGTTGTTTTGTGAATTCGGTGTGAAATTCACGGCCAATTCTTGCAAAGCCAAACATCGGCGCCATCGGTGCGTCCTTCTCCCGGTCCTCGTTGTTCAACTAACCAGACATCTTCTTGTTGTTTCCTAAAAATGCGTCGCTAAGCAACAATCCCGCTGTGCTGTGCATCATTTCACCAAGCGATTCAGGGCGTGCTACGCTCTAAGTTCGACTCCCTCAGGTTAAGCAAGCTCCACAAAAGCAATCTCGGCAAATTCGACCGGCGTTTTGCTTTTCTTCTTCTCGCGCTTCCCATCCCCCAACGCCGTCGCTCCAACATGTGTCGGAACCAAAAATGATAGGATCAGGATGTAAACATTACTACCACATAGAGAGAGAGAGAGATGCGTAATTAACTGACAACATGGCGAAGAACACGAACGGATAGGCGCCGCCGGTGTATCATTTTCGGATCCCCCGGAAAATCCCGATGGCGATGGTAGATGTGTGCGTTGACCCGGTAGCCCAGCCGGATGTGAAAAGGGATAGTTGTTGTTATGTTGTCCTTAGGGAAGCGAGGAACATGTTTGATTCAGGTGTAGTGGCTGTGAAAGTTATTTAATTTTCAATTAACACTAAAATACACGATTTTTAAACTGCTTTAAAACAATTCAATACAAACCAAGCTTAGGATCCTAGAACAGTTATTTGTGATATTGAATATGTGAAAATCAATTGACACGCACAGTGTTTTGTTTAGTGTACAAAATTTTGTTTATAAAGCTCAAAACTTGAAATTAATAATGTGGGAAGATAATATTCCAAACTAATTACAGATGCATTCCAAAAATATATCTGAATTACAAGTCTTACATTTTTTATGCGCTTTCAACGTTTAATTTATCTTCATTTCTTAACGAGAGATCGGAAAACAATGTTCCTTTTTTTTTTAGTTTTTGCGAACGGCATGCAAAGTTTAGTTTTGAGTTTTGAGACATTGAGTTTTCTATTGCAATCTAGTAAACCAGTGTTTTGGAAACATTGGTTCAGCATTTGAAAACCAAAGATCAGTGTCCTGTGCATCGAGTATTAGTCAGGTGTTGGATACCATTTTAAACTCCACCTGTTGCTGTTATCAACGTCACAGAGGTAGTATCTAAAATTGTTACTAACAATCTTTCCAGTTTTGGGGTTTGAGATAAACAAGGCTTATACTTTCGATTGAAACCTCTCTTGCAGCAATGACATCGGCATACTCGATCTGAATCAAAAGCGCAGGAACTTGGAAGGAAGCATTCAGTGCCAAAAATTTCGAGGAAAAGGGAAATGAACTGGATGAAAGTGCACAGGACTCATTTAACGTGTTTTCTCAACAACCATGCATCCGATCGATGCTGGGAAATATGCTACGACTCTACACGCTTCGGTCAGTTATTTGCAACAATCACCTGACAGGTCCTAGTTCGCACCCGGATACGTATGACCGGCGAAAGAGCCTCGTCCAATCAAATCAAACCGGACATGTCGAATGCCGGTGATTTTGCGGTTACCACCACGGAGCCCTCAGGCGCACTTGTGTGTACTGGTGACATATTTATTAGTCGTGGCGAAAGCTACGAACTTTCACTTCTCTGCCCACCCGAGAGGGCGTCGGGGAAAATGCTCCATTTCCGTCGGTTTCCGGTGGGCTTGGAGAATGAAAAAGGTGAACCTACGTGTGGAGAGTAATACTGATCGCAACTCTCCGAGCCTTCCCAACAATTACGATATGTATGTAGGGCACCGGGAGATGCTCTCGAACCTGCGTCGTCGTATTTGACCTAATTTGACAGACAGCTGCTGATGCTGTTTGGTGGTGGAATTCGCAATCGATTTAAATGGTCGAGTGTGTATCCTTGAAAGATACACATTTACGATCGGAGCACTCAGGGTGACCTAATTTAGCCACTGAGGAAGAGATATTCCGAGTACATACAAATGACATCAGAGAATCGGTACAGACGCCTAGCTAGTTCACATACTACTCACTCATTGCGTAAGAAACAATTTCACTTGCGCTATTTTCTTCATCCCCTTTGTAAGGATATGCTTCTTTGGAAAGTTAAACCTTTCAATTTTCAATGTTCGAGCAATTAAAAAAAGATGTATCCAACCTCGAACAAACCATGGTTGTGGGGAATGTAAACGATACAAACGATGCTTCCTTTGATGCGTCACCATACGATGCTTTATGTATGCCGCACACACGTACGGCTTGCTGAGCTCTAGCCAACGTCACCGTCCTTCGCCGCGGTGGGTTGAAAGCAAACTGAGCATGCTACCCCACGGAAAACCCGCGCTTTTCCCATTTCTTGCAAACACAAGTGTTTGTGTGCGCGCCGTTTGCTCAAACTCTCATCTCCTGCTGCTCCGTTTCTCTCGCATCACAGCGGTGACACACAACAAGCCGCGGCCAGCAGTGTAATGGTGGTCTGTGTGGCTTCCAAATAACCCGCGGTTGTTGTTTTTGTTGTCGTCGTCGTTGTCGTTGTCGTTGCTCCCGTTCGACTACGATCGTTTTTCCTCCGCCAGCATCCATCCTCCCGTAATAACATCAGCTTTCCGATTGTCAGAACGGTCGCAGCCAGCTGATTCGGTTGGCGTTAAAACATACGCCCGCGGCTTTATTTTCTCGTCCGCACTGTGTGCCGGTTTTCTGCTCCTGTCCAAGGTTGAACGAATAGCTTTTAAACCACGCATCGAATCGGGAATGAGGGGAAAAAACGCGAACTCAGGTACTGCGACGCACAGGTGGGAGCGAGCGAACTTCTGGCAAGGTCAATGACATTGGCACACGCAGATTGCCCCCGGGGATATTGCAATTTACGCTGGCGAGGGTTGTATCGAATTCTTTCGCAAACTGTTTTCTTTTGCTTTCTTTTTAAAAGATGCAAATTTTTCTCCACTCTTCTTGTTTTCACTGTTGTCCACTCCTCTAGAATTAATCTCCTTGGGACAAGAAGAAGGTTGTCGAATAATTCAAGCTAACGTTTATGTTTTCATGTTGTACTTTAATCACGTATGGTAGAATAATCCCCGACAGGAGATCAGGTCTTCGTCAAACTTTTGAAAGTAGCAAACGCTAGTCATTTTCTGAAAAAAAGTTTTGTCCACCTTGTAAGCTCCCATGATGTGTACACTGTGCTTAACAAACAATTTCACCTGTTTTTCCCCCTCGGGCGTGTCTCTCTCGCTCTCTCTTGAAAAGCCGTACATCTTCGCCGCCAGTACAACTAATGAAATTTCTGTATCAAATTTCACACTACTCCACATTATAGGCCACACCAAACATAGTCGGTTTACCTGGTGTACAAATTGTAAATGTTAGACCTGGCGCACAACCCACACAAGCACAGCAAAAAACTGTTGCCGCTGTTTCACCTAGAGTTGTTATTGGTAGCCAGCCAATAGTTAGTACTAGACCACCAAACGCAAGCGCTGTAAGAATCAAACAATTTTCTTTCCTTTATACTATCTTACTTAGTGTTAACGTTAGAGCATATACACACGATTCGTTACGCGATACGATTATGTTTCGTTCGTTCATTTCGATATATCATGTGTTCGAATCGGGTTTTCTCCCGCCCTGGTAATTCCCTCGTTTTGTATCCCTTCAATTCCCTGTGCCAAAATCGTGTTCCTTCCTTCATTTGTGGATTTGTTATTTTGCCATCTTTTTTGATTTGCTGCACAGTGTCATTTTTGTCGTGTTTTAGTCGCTTTGCTTTCCTTATGTAAAATTGTTGTGCATTTTTTATATTCTGTGTTGACTTATGTGTTCGTATTGTGCTGCTTTCTACCTTACGCGTCCCATCCATTTTGATGCCAAAAGCTATCAAGATTGTTGCACTCGCTTACTTAATTGCTGTTTTTGTTTTACTGATTCCACAATGCTCGCTTTTTATGCTTCTAAGTAAGATTGTTTTGTTTGTTTTTCGCGGATTTTTCAATTTGTTGCAGCTTTATATTAATTCATTACCGTTAACTAATCACTTTCCGGTGCCAACGGAATACTTTTCGAATTAAAATTAATTGCTGTTAAAATTGGCACTGTTGGAAATTGTTTGGTTAACGTTTTTTTGCAAATGGTTAATGTTAAGATGTATTATGTTTTTGTATATTTTGTGGGTAGTTGTTATGAAATAATTAAGTATCTATTGCAAAACATAAACAAAACTAATCCTTTTCTCTTTTCTACTCTGTATTTCCCCTCCCGGATGATGTGGATGATGATGCTTCAACCCCGCAACAGATCACGTTAAGTGCCCTTCAAGGACAGCAAGGTTCGACGCTGCTGCTGAAGAATGAGCAGGGCCATTTCCAGCTGCTCCGGATCGGACCGGCCCCGACCGGTACCCAAATTACGCCCGCCAATCTGACGGGATCTTCCGCGAACCAAACGATACGATTGCAAACTGTACCAGCTGTAAGTAGGTTTACCGGGCCCCCATTAGCCCTCCGAAAGACCATTGTCACCAGTACGCAACAGGTGAAACAGAAGCAAAATGTAATTACCAAATCCAAACCAGAGTTTGTTTGTTCAGCTATCAACTTCGTTTCGAAGTCTTCCGTTTTTAGTTCTCTTCTCAATTACATTCGAGTTTATGTTGTTTGCATCGCATTCTTTTCTTATCGAATTGTTTTTCTTTTCCCGACCCTCCCGGGTTGTCCTTACGACCGTGTTTAGTTCGATTAGGGTTTTATTTTATCCTCCGAGCGTGGTATTATACTCCCGCATAGGATACATTCTTTCAAGGCTCTAGATGTGTGATTCTTTATTTATTTCGAGTATTTAAAGTAAATTATTATTTGTTTCACTCTGTCCTAACCAGAGAGAGTTACAGATATCTGACTTGGATGCTTTCTAAAACAAACATTCTTATTGGGCTTTGCTTAATATATGAAAAAAATTGAAAACAATATTGGATTTATCCGATGGAGTTGTAAAGTCAGATAGCTCTTTAGGGTCCGTATGATTTGTATTCGATAATTTTATGTAAAATAAATCCTCGTATCACAACACACTGCCTTTTCAAGGCTGCATGAAATGAGGATTTATTTGCCTTCCTTCCTGATAGCTATACTAAAACGCATGCATTTGTTTCTATCCTCTAGGAAGCTAGAACACGCCCGATCGGTTATTTTCTGTTAAAAAAAAGCCAAAGAAAAACAACAATATCTATCACACTTGTGCGATGGTCACGAAAATGTCCTTTCAAACTCGCTTTTTATATGACACCAGACGTGGTTTTGTGTTTTATATATATATTTTTTTATAATCGTCAATGTGTACCATTACTGTGTTTGGTTCCTTTTTGGTGGTTATGTTTTGCTTTGCCAACACTCTGTGCCTTTCTTTCCTTCTGTTTCGCAACCTCAAATTCCCAATTCGGCCCAACGTTTGCGGCGTGTTTATGCTGAAAAGGATTTGTACTGGATGGTATCATTTGCGCTTCCTCCTAGCCACCCCACCAACCTTCTCTCCTTTTCAGGTTCCTTTTTGTTTTTCCAGTACGGTCTAATATAGATGTTTTGGATTTTAAAAATAATTTTCTTATTTTGTTCCCACCACATCGTTATACTCCTCCCTTCGGTGCCTTCCCGTCCCAATCCGAATCGCTTCTAGAAAATCAAAATGCTAGTTCAATGTTCCGAATGTTCTTCTAAAGAGCGTTCGTTTCAAATATGTTAATTCTTAGGATGTTTATGTTGTTGATTAATACTAACTAATGTTTGTTTCTTTTCGCTTCATCGCGTCAGACCCATTCGTCCGGTTCCGGAGCCATCATAGTGAGCTCACAGTCCATTACGACGGCCCCGACGAGCTACATTTCAACGCAACCCACGCCAGTCGCCTCGGTGGCCCCGGTGCCGGCATTGGCAGCTCAGCAAAATATCACGATATCGCACTCCCCGGCGCAAGCTGGCGCCCAACCCACGGTGCTGGCCACCCAGCAATCATTGCACCAACAGCAGCAGCAGCAAACGACCGTTGTCGCCTCATCTCACTCCGTGGCAAACCAACAGCAGCAGCAACAGCAGCAACAGCAGCAGCAGCAGACGGTCGTGGTTACGACGACTGGCGGCGGTGGAGCCCCTGGCCAGCAGCAGCAGCAACAGCGAAACTCCTTAGATAATACCAAAGAAAAGTGCAGCAAATTTCTCACCAACCTGATCGAGCTGTCCAAACGGGAACCGGCCAAAGTGGAGCAGAATGTGCGGACGCTTATTCAGGAGCTGGTGGACGCGAACGTCGATCCGGCCGAGTTTTGCGAACGGTTAGAGCGTCTGCTCAACGCTAGTCCACAGCCGTGCTTAATTGGGTTTCTAAAGGTAACCACCGTGCGGCGGGTTTCTAAAAACGGGGCACAGCGTTTACTAAAAGTCAACCTTCCGTTCCGTTCCCCTTTTGCACACAGAAAAGCCTTCCCCTGCTGCGGCAATCGCTAGTAACTAAAGAGATAACGATCGAGGGCATCAATCCGCCCTCGGCTGCTGTTGCCTTCGCTGGTACCGCCTTAACCCAAATTCCTGTAAGTAGAACCGGTAGACCCGGTAGCAAGGACTCGATAACACTGACGCGTTATTCTTCTGCTCACCGTTTTATTTTTTAGGCCCAAATTCGCCCGGTCGGTCAGACGACGATCGTGTCACAGAACAGTATGGTCGGTCAGACGCAAATACGCATGCTAACCTCTCAGGCCGGCGGGCTGACGACGATGCCACGGATCGGGCAGACCACGATCCGGCCGGCGGCCCCCGTCCGGATACAGCAGCAACAGCAGCAGCAGCAGGTGGTACAGGGCGGCACGCCAACGACCGTCGTCGGATCCCGAACGATCACTGCCCAGCAAATCCGACCAAACTCTACCACGATCGGCCACACGACGATCGTGCAGACGTCGGGCGGCCAGCAGCTGCCGCAGAGCATCTCAACGACACCTCCTGCATTGCTACCGGTGAGTGGGAGCGCTTCCGCTACGTACAATTCCTTCGCTCAGCAGGTACCTAGAGAAATTTAGTAGCGTGTTTTTTTTATTGTTTCGTCGATTTCTTCCTTTGTTCCCTCTCCTTGGTTGTTAGTGTTTTCCATATCTTTAACGTTTGTTTTAGAGTTTTTTTTCCTTCCAAAATCAAATACCTGCTAAACACGCTCCTTTAAACGAATGCTGTTTGTAATCAGCATTGCTGCTTCCCACAGAATTTTACCCAAACTATCAATAAGAACCTCACCACTCGCTTACAACTTCACCACCCTTCCTTCTAATCTCCCAACAGCCACTATTTCTTATTCCTTGCTGTGTAACGCTGTAACATTTATGCCCAACACCAACTGATAATGCTATTTTAATTATTTATTCAACTCTCTGTTGCGGGAACCGCGACACCTTCCTCTTGCGATACGATCTCTTCTTTTCCCGATCACTCTTCCCAGTATCGAGTATGTATTTATCAACTGTTTGTTTTATTCGTATTTCAAACCACTTTTCTGTAACACACCAGTTGGTTAGTTTATTAGCACGAACTAGCAAACCTTGTGCACATATCCCTGTAGCACTTGTAGAAGTTAGTTAGCATATCTTTGAGGTGGTTTTCTTCGGCACCACAACGGTGTTTTCCACAACACAGGCACACACACACACACTCACACAGTATGGTGCACCCCTGGGTCGGTTCAGCATTTTGTTAAACTTCTAAGAAACCGTACAAGCAGGGCAAAGTTTCTCGATCGATTAAGGTAAAGTTTTTCCTTGATGCTTAGTTTACATGAAGCGCAAAGCAACCTTTGCAAACGGCAAACTGCTGTCAGTTGACCAGCCAACTGTCAAAGCAAGCAAAAATCTGTTTTTCGGTCGTCGAGTGAAAAATACGGGCTTCAAAGATTTCCGTATCCAGTATTTTGTTCGAACGTATGGAATATTTGTTGTTTGTGAAGATTTACAATGTTATTTGACCAGATATCAGTGAACAAATTACCTACGTGCTATTATTTTTTTCAACATTTAATACTCAAATCAGAAAAAGTGATATTTTCGTGTGGATTTTCAGGCTTTTGCGCCGCGTGTTAACTAAGCATGAGAATCAAAAATCGAGCTGTTAACTAGTACAGCTGTTACCGAGATTACCCTTATTGAACAACATTTGTGTGAATCATTCTATAATTTAAGGTCCATTCAAGGAGGTATAAAGACCTGTATCTAGACCTTTTCCAGAATATTCTTTTTCGTCTTATCTGCTGTTCCAAAAATATTTCATTAATATTTTTAAATTGAATACGTTTTTGGCTTAACAAAAAGTTTCAAAATTTATCTTAGTCCCAGCTAAATGGGCGCCCAGCCATTTATTGGCATATGCTTAACATTGTGTTAAGTTGAACATTAATTCTTCTCACACAAATAGTAGAGTAGAATCTTTTCAACAACAACAACATAAACCAAAACCTGGTCGGTTCTGTAGTGATCTGTTCCTTTCCTCCGATAATTGCTGTTACTTGCTGCTACCCTAACAACCCCTTACCAACCCTTGCGTCTGAATGGAATGTATTTTTTGTTTGCTCTGCTCCCCGTTTTTTATTTAAGTAGTCCCGTTTCTTTATGATTGCTGCCCCCCAAGTTGCTTTACGCAAATTATGCGCCACGCGGTTGATTTTTGTAATGTAATCCGCGCAGTTGAATTGCAAACTTTAACAACGTTTTGTAGTTTATCTTTCCAGTTCTTTGTTATTGTGTAGAATTCATTTTTTGAAATTGTTCATTTTTTGGCATGCTCAAAAGTTTCTTCGTTAACATTCCAAAATTGACAAAACTATAAATGTAGACACCCGATGAAATGTAAAAAAGCTCTATAATATTCAAGCTACACGACATCATTTTGTGGAAAGATAAATGTACACTACTGAAGCAATTTTTGCGGAAACCCATTCATACTCTACAACCCCTCTAAAACAAAACATTTGGTGCTGGATATGTTGGTTTCTTCCTCCCCTACCATTACTGGACGAGACGTGCCGCTAAACCGCGTACTAATTCAACTATATACAGAAATATATTACCTCCTGTACTTTATCTCTCATACATTAGAAGTACGCTCCTTCTTTCTTTAACGGTTTACTTGACAAAATAAAGTATAGCGATTACTTTCTACACTACCATTAGCCGTGGGGCCTTTCTTTCCCCCCTTTTCGAACGCAACCAAATACCAACCGACTTTTGTAACAAATGCATGATACCTTTTAAACATTAATGCTATAGATGTATTGCTTGTAATACAAAACCCCATTTTTTTCTTTATGAGTTAGTTTACTTTTGTTATTACGTTATCTAGTTTCGACACTAAATTTCTCTCTGCTGCTGAAAGGATTAATTAACTCACCACGATTCATTCGTGTACCAAGTGTAAAATGAAACGAATTTCTCTTTTACTATCGAAGAGAGGAGTGGCGCACTGACGGAACCGTGTGTACGAAAGTGACATTTTTATTTCTAGCGAATGAAAGTTTCAGTTTGTCGGCGAAGTTTGTCAGAAAATAGGATACAACCTTTTTTTACCATTAATACTAAATTAGTCATGTCAATTAAGATGAGGTTGAGTTTCATAAATTAACCAATTAAAATATCGTTAGAAAATTAAATCTCCTTAAGTATGGATTACAAAGTTAGAAGTTTCTAGTATTCTTTTGTGCACTTTTATAATTGAGCTACTTTTCTGAAACTACTGTATAGAATTAATATACAGCTGAGCTTTGTCTTCTAACTAGAATCGTCGTTTACGCAAGAATCTAAACAGCGGTACGCTGCTACGCATTTTTCGATTTTAGTATGTCGATATCGGCTGAATGTTTAATAAAAAAGCGTTTCTAATAATCCAAAGCTACATCATAGATCGAACGTAACGCCTATTTCCATTATAACGAATAGAAACGCTCGCGTACGACATAATGGAGTAAACTGTTGAAAATTCACAAACTTAATGTCAATTTGTGGCGTCATATATAGCGGTATGATGGAGAAGTGCATAAAACATCCAAAAACGCTAAAAGATAGTCAACAAATATTTTGAGGCATTCGTATACGGATTTTAAAAATCTTCAAAAATGAATGAAAGTAAAGCTATAGTAAACGAGCGGTAAAAAAGACCGCTAAAAAGCATTCGGTCAAGATTCCAAAGCAATGTATTCTAGTGTCTAGCGACAAACTTTGAGAAAACGAAACCGATACTCGCTTCAAAAAATGTGTTCCTTTTCGTGCACCCTGTTTAGTAGTTCGGCACTCACAGACGACCGACCGAATAACCGTTTTATTCCCTCGTATTTTCTCTTCCCACCATTCGCCGTATGATGATTCGTTCGTGCGTGTCCTTGATCGTGCATATCATCACCTACCTTCATGTCCAAATCAAACCAAATTTGCATTCGGATGGATGGGGCGGGGATCGCACCACCACCACCAACAACAACTCACAATTGTCCCACGTGTGTTGTGCACTCGGTTCTCGGTTCTCGGTTGCTCTAGATCCGGGCACCCTCCGGCACCTCGATAACGCGCACGGGCGCGACGTTACAGATACGCACCGCGGCTCCCGTGTCGCGCACGGTCACCTCCGTCGTCGGCGGCACGACGGTGACAGCGGGCGGGCTCAGCAAACAGATCCTCCAGACGCAAGTCAATCAGATACGCGGCCAAACGCCGGTGGCCTCGGTGGCGGCAGCTGCTGCGGCGGCCGCTGCCGCGGCATCCGGTTCGTCCGCGACCCAGGTTAAGCAAGTGACGGCAATTACCGGTGGCGGGAACGTGGTGGTCAGTTTGAACCAGGTCCCAGGGCCGCCCCCGATGCAGCCCGTCTCGGCGAACACGGTCGGCGGGACGACGGTCGTGTCGGTGGGCGGTTCGTCCGCCGGCACGATACAGCCCATGCCTGCCCTCGCGCTGTCCTCTTCTGCGGTAAGCGCGGCGGCGGGCCACGTCGTGGGCTCTTCCTCCTCTTCCTCGGGCTCGGCGGCTCCAACGGCCACGGTCGTTGTTAGTTCTTCGTCCTCCACAGCAGCGTCAGCTTTGGCGGGCTCTAGTGGGACGACGGTTGTGGTTGCCAGTGGGTCCACGCCCTCGGCGGCCACTGTCAGTGGCGGCAGCAATAGTAGCAGCAGTACTAGCACCTCCGCACTTCCACCACCACCATCAACAACATCGGCACCGGCACCGCAGGCGCCGACCGTAACGACTAATAAAAGTGTGTCCGCTAAATCGCAGAATCAATCGGCAGCGTCGAAGAAGAAGGCGGGTGCGTCCGCGGCCGCCGGCAGCGCCGACCCGGACGCGGCCAGCAAACGGGCCGGGGCATCAGCGCAATCGCAGTTCTACCACCACCACGCGTCCATGTACGGCGACGACGACATCAACGATGTGGCCGCGATGGGCGGCGTCAACCTGGCGGAGGAAACGCAACGCATCCTCGGCTCGACCGAGTTCGTAGGGACGCAGATTCGGTCGTGCAAGGACGAGGTGTTTCTGCATCTGCCCGCCCTGCAGTCCCGCATCCGCAGCATCATCGCCCGCCACGGTCTGGAGGAGCCGAGCAACGAGGTGGCGGTGCTGATCTCGCACGCCTGCCAGGAGCGGCTAAAGAACGTGGTCGAAAAGCTAGCAATCATTGCGGAGCATCGGATAGATATTATTAAGGTAATAACGATGGTAGGATTAATCCCACGGGACGATCCGCTATGATGTAATTCCCTTTCTGCTGCTTTCAGGTTGACCCACGGTATGAGGTCACGAAAGATGTACGAGGGCAGATCAAGTTTCTCGAGGAGCTGGACAAAGCCGAACAAAAACGTCACGAGGAGCAGGAGCGAGAAATGTTGATGCGAGCCGCCAAATCCCGATCGAAAACGGAAGACCCGGAGCAGGCCAAACTGAAGGCAAAGGTAAGTTGGTTGCAGATTCCGTGGTCTGGCAATGCTCCTTGCTTAGGCGGATCAGATACCTCTAGTCAAACGTTTCGGTACATCCTTTCCATTGTGGTGAATTTGTGAATATCAGATTGAATAAATTTAGTATATGAATGGCAATTTCTACCCAATAAATATGACAAGATCTCTCATTCTCATTTATAAAGTTTGCATACAAAAAAAAGACAAAATATCGTCGGATAGCAAAAAAAGTACGCAACATAATCGAATGCAGTAAACTTTATTGTAAACTTGCATCAGTTTACTGTAAACTAGTAAAAACATATTCCTATGGCCAGTCAGGCGACCTTACGGTAATTGGCCGGATCTTAAGCCATAGCCGACAGAACTATTTATGTTGACATGATTTTCAGTTGTTTTATTGCCTTCATGATCCCATACTACTCCATTTAGGCTTCAAATTGCTGGATTAGATCCTATGTATAAGAGTTGTCAATGTTATTTCAATTGGTTGTATGAGAGAGACGTAGGGGGGGTTAGCAGTTCTTGGTATATCAATGACATTTGACCGGTTCAACTCGTCCGTTGATCTTTGAGCATTATTTACTGCGGCCAGATATGTAAAAAACACTGGATCACACTCTTTAATATGTTGATATAGGTAAAATTTGATTTCTTCCAAATGGCATTAAAAGCTTACATTTTTCCATACGTCGGCGAATCTTCACACAGAAAGAACAGCTATCTATGGTAGTTTAGGGACACCAAAATATTTGAAATGTACTATAACATGGTTCAAAAAGAACAAAAAGTACCAGGTTTTTCTTACCAGTCATTGCCATTTTTCTTAGCAGTCGTTACCAATGATTAAGCCATTTTTCCTTCCATCTGTCGTTACGGCCTATGTTGCTATTTGGGGTCTCGCACACTAACATAAGTTCTGTTTATTCTTTTTCCATAAGTAACAAAATAGTCAAAAATTCAGCTGAGTTCGGAGGACAGTAAATGTCTCACAACATCAAACAAGTTCGTTCCTCGATGTAACTGGAAAAGTGAACAAACATATGTATTACAAACGTAGTTGGTTTGCTGTTTTTGCCGCAAAGGATTCAATTTTATTGATAAAGCTGTCAAACTTGTTCAAAACACAGAAGAATAATACCCTTTATGTGGCTTTGAAAAGAAAGTTGCTAGCGGTTTTCGTTTTTCAATGAAAAATCGGTAAAATTTGTCTTTATTTTTTCTATTATGTATGAAGTATAAAATAAATAACAAGTTTCGGTGATGATGTATACAAATTTTGCGTTATTAAATAAACTACAAAAAATATCAAAAATATACTGTATATTTCAATATATTTTCTTCTTCTTGGCGTAACGACCGTCTTCGGTCATGCCTGCCTCGTTAAGGGTTTATAAGACTTTCCCTTGTGTACGTGGATAGTCACTGTTCTCGTACAAGGGGGAGTCCGGTCTCGGATGGGATTCGAACCCACGCCGTCGAGGCCATGGCCGATTTTATTTAAAGATATTTTCTATATTCGACTCTCAGGAGCGATTAATCAAGGCAGACCCATTTGTTATGATGGACCGATTCAGCTGAAACAATAAAACGCTACCTACAGTCATCCGCTAAATTGAACGTACATGGTTTTAAGTTTATAACCAGCGGAAAGAGTTACATGGTGCAATATTTTGATCGTATTTCAATTTTGACTCTGAGTAAATACCTCATTTAATGTTAAAATATAAGAAACTGCATCCTTAATGTAAAACTTGCGTTTTGGTTTTCTTTTGTAAACATCAGTAAAATAAAATTAATTTAAAAAAATCAAATTTAACGTTTCGGATAATAAATAAAAATAAGAATGCAGACTTTCAAAATCTATTAATTCAACCTTGGTGTTTTTTACAATTGACTATTTTCTCCACATAGACTTTTCTCATGAAAATGTTCTAGGTGTATGCATAATATTGCGGATAGCGTTGTGCGCTTAGTACCACAATTAATGTAAAACATTAGTTCAGTATATTTGCAACTTGTTCGGAAAATCAACAAAACAACAGTCATAAATCTTTAACAAAAACTTGTATTCACTATCACCAATTTATATGTTTGTGCTGAAATTATTTGCTTGTTTATGAGACTGAACGCAGTTTCATCGTCGTTTTAGAGAAGTTAAATTCTGAAGGTGTTGCCAATAATTATAAAACGTACTGTAATTCCAAAAAGTGTTCCATTGAGAATGAAACGAGCGCTTATGGAAAGAGTTTTGTTTCTCTAATTATACTTGAATTTCTTTTTTCTTAGGCAAAGGAAATGCAACGCGCAGAAATGGAGGAACTGAGGCAGCGGGACGCCAATCTGACCGCGTTGCAAGCAATTGGTCCGAGAAAGAAGCCGAAACTGGAAGAAGGAGCATCCGCATCGGCAACGGTAAGTTTTATCCCATCTCGCGATATTCGTTTTTGTTTTGTTGTTCATAATCACGGTATAATGACACTAACGTATATTTGTGTTCGATTCACCCAGCCCGGTGCGTCCGGAACAGGAACATTAAGCGGGAAGGCTCCGACGCCGTTACGGCCGCGCATCAAGCGCGTCAATCTTCGTGATATGCTGTTCTACATGGAACAGGAGCGGGAAACCTGCAGGAGTCAGATGCTCTACAAAGCCTACCTCAAGTGATCGATCGTGGTGCTGGTGGTGGTGGTGGTGGTGGTAGTTTTTCAACGTGTACTCGTTACGCATCTGTTGAGAAACCGAAAAACTACCCAAGTATTTCCATGACGTACGAGCCCGAACCATCATCCTTATCGTTAGCTGAAAGGAAGCGTGTGATCCTCGAGCGCGAAGTCCGGTCCGGTGTTCATGCTGTGTGCGACCTTGCGATGTTTTTGACGGCCGCTTTGCTGACGATGAAATGTCACACTTATCGATAAATTGAACATAGAAACGAATGTATAAATTCTAATCTAATATAAGCAAATCTTTCACTCGAACCACAACAACAACCAACGCCCCCGGAAAGAGGTTGCCTAACAGACAACAACGTTAGATTTCCACTTGAATGAAGAAAGCTCTGAAGTAGAGTTTACGAAGCAACCACACGACGTCGGCAGTCGGTAACAAAACGAGGACAAGGATGTGAACTGATTTTCTATGTTTTAAACAATAGATTCCTAAACCTCCCGCGCTCACCAATGCCCTCGAACGGGAGTCGGATGAGTGCTGCTAAGGAAAGAGAACAAAATCATCGGTGAAAGCGGCGAATCTAATCCACACGGAAATTGGAAAACAAAACAAACAGAATCAGATTGATGCAATTCGATCGATGTCGATGCGGGCAAAAGAGATGTAATGCAGGCCTAATGTTGCCAACGGACACTGGCTGAGGAGCCGATCGTTACATCGAACGATCATTACGGATGTTTGCGCAATCTGTAAAATAGATATGCGTGTGTATGTGAATGTCTATGTGTGTGTGTGAGCGTATGTGTGACTGAGCAAGAGCTTGTGATAAGCGAGAAGATGAGAGATTGGAGAATGTTCGAAAGATAAGGGAAAATAGATGAAAATAAGGACGGAATGATCGTACTCGTATATTTGTTCGGATGTGTACTTGCAAGTGTGTAAATACGATTGGATGATTTTCTTATTTTTTTTCGCGTCCTGGCACTACCGGTAATAGGGAAGAGAATATAAAGTAGTACAACAAAATGTATCTTTTGTTCTACTCCTCCTTTAGTTCAATGTTAGCTGTTAATTTTCCGGCTTTCGGTATAGGTTCATAGATTTCGTTACACTTGCTACCTGCTTCCCATGCTCAAAAGGCAATTTATAATTGATATACAGTTTGAGTCGCCGTTCAAGCAAGAAGGAGGGTTCGTTCAGCGTGTAAAGGCATACCATGGTTCATGCAAACGGAAAGGGATTGGGCTGGGGGGGATTGTAAATCCTCTCACCCTCTTCCCGCTCGGTTGAATCGTTTAATTTCACACTTTTTAACCGTCTCACATGGTCATCTTCTCTTTCGCTAAATTTATCAACAACAAACAGTGAGCTGGAAATAGCACAAGACTGGAGAACGTGTGGCGCGTAACGTCAAGCAGAATAGGCTATAAAACACAACGCTGGAAAAATCAAGCAAGTAAATAGAGTAACGGATGCAGCAAACCTAACGACCGAGGTAAAAGGTCCCCATAAAAATCCGGATGTATAGAGTTAGATATGTTGGAAATAATAATATGTTAAGAGAAACGTTTAGTGATAGACAAGTAACAGATCGGTTTTATGAAATGATGAGGCAATGGCAACAACTCACCGTGTGTGTACCGGGTGGACCGTGGAGGCCGAAGTTCAAACAGAGCCACCCCATCGTGACTCAAGTGTGGCTCTTTTGGTTTTACCTCTCTTCTTCTACCTGGCAACACGGAAACGGCAAATCCCCCCTTGTTGAAGAGCTTTTTGGATGACAGCAACTTTCACCTCTAGCCCTCACTAGCAGATAATTATCAATTGTTCGTTTCAATTACGTGACGCCGCGAGGAAAGCATGGTTAAACCCAATTAAAAACAATGCTCAGCGCAACGCTAAAATACTTAACTAGTCTGAAGCAAATTCCATTAATCCTTTGATATCTACGAATGCGTTTGCATCATGGGATAACAAATTTGTTTGCTTATAGTTTTGTTATATATTTCATTTAATCCTTTATGTGGCAAAAACATCCCCTAAGTGGACTAGGTCTCTCTCCGAAGAGAGTTACTGTGACCGATTGACGGTATATTAGAGTTCGGCGGTGAGCCGTGCGTGATACCGGAGGGTTCCAGACTCGAGATTCGATGCCACATCCCATATTAAATTTAAGGTTCAATGTTTTGCTTGTTCGGTTAGGTACACTCTCACCATCTTGGCTACGAATTCTAACCTGAATCGGTGAACAGTAAGAGATCACTTCCTAACAAACGCAAAGGAAAAACAAATTAAGTATGCTTTAAAGCAGAAATACTCCTCTAGATTGTTATGTTTTCACGGTTTTCTTTTTGATTATAATGAGCGTTTGTTTTCAGCTGAATCGAAAGGACGCGAACATATGATTTTATAAATTAACATGCTTACCATCTTCAAACTATTTTTTCTCTTCAACAAATTTGCTTTTTACGGGCCGTTCTTTATTTTCTGCTGAAACCGACAAGATTATCGTTCGGTGAAAATGTTGCTGTCATCTAAAAGCACTTCAATGCCTGGTAATTATTTTTATTTGATCATTAAGTGCTTCAGATTACTCTTACGGATCCCCCCCCCCAATAAGACAAACCCCTAGAAAATCCCTGTTGTGCATATAAACCCGTTGTTTGTATAGATTTATTATTTATGTTACAATCATCGCTTGTTCGATTAAATTAAATTTAATTTCGCTACTAAAGTGAACGAGCTAATGGTGATTTGTATTAGGAAAACACAAAAGCTAAAGGCGCGAAACATTGAAAATAAATTCTTCGGTGATCAGTAGCGAAGGGTGTGGACCAGCAGCGAAATGTCAGAGCAAGAGAGAAATT
The DNA here is from genome assembly GCA_000441895.2 of Anopheles sinensis. Lineage (NCBI taxonomy): Eukaryota > Metazoa > Arthropoda > Insecta > Diptera > Culicidae > Anopheles > Anopheles sinensis. Next base: position 1,664,457 of record KE525339.1, on the reverse strand, counting down.
AACTAGATCAAGCATAGCATATCTTCTGCATACGTAGAGCGAACCATTGAACCACATTATTTCGCAACGACTAGAGGATAGTTTAGGATGTTTATTTTGTTTTGTTTAGTTATTAAAATTTAGTTTTTTTTCTTTTTTTTTAATTTACGCAATCTATTGGCGAAGCTACAAGCGTCGGTATTGCGGGAAGCAAAGTGCATGTGCTTGGGTGTGTGCGCGTTGTGTGTGTGAAGAGCAAATAGAACGGATGAGTAAATGGACGAAGGAAAACAGAAGGATTGATCCGTAAATAATTTTGTTTCGTGTAAGAAAAACATAAAAAGAAAAAGTAAAGATGAACCAAGAAAATGAAAGTATCAAAATCAAAACTGTTTCTTGTACATTTATTTCGCAAGAGAAGAGCATACGAAAGAAATTAAGTACACATAATTGTTCATGCGTTGGAACCTTTTGAACGTTTTGAACCTTTTTCTTTCTCTAGTTAAATCAGTAGAAAAACATTTACGATCTCTTCTGCAATTATTTAACCGTTTTTTCAAACCGATTCTTAAGTGGAACTCTGGAAACCAGTAACATAAACGCTAATATTGTAAACATAAACAAATCAGCTGTCATTGAACCGGCTGCCATGGAAACTCGTATATATTTTCGCGCGCGCGTGCTTCACCGACTGTAGATGAACCATGAATAGGGCAAGTAAATACGAGCAGGATATACCGAAAAGGTTACAAAGTGATGTTATATTCGCCGAAAAAGTGTCTCTCGATCGCTGTACCACTGTAGTTTATGCAATAACGCGCGATAGGCAATTGTTCGAAGTGCAGGGGAAAGCAATTCTGCACTCGGTAAGCCTTGGATCTGCAGCTGGTGGAGCGACATGGCAAAAGCCGGCGTGCAGTTCCCGACTTTTCAATGAAAATGTGCCCTCGCCGATGGAAAGATTCACACCAGCAGATGAATGGACGGGGGGCAATGTGTGCTTAAGGACGTTCCGGGCCAACGATGGAACAAGACGGAAACTGTTTATTCTCGTCCAGTTGGATCGAACGTTGGTCGTCGTCGAGCGTCGATTAGTGGCTCCCGGTGGAAGCTGTATGCTGGTGATACACTCTCGCTTTGAAGAATTCCGGCAGCTCGCATTCGTAGAAAACCCGCACCGTCCTGGCAGCTGCATGGTGCGGATCGAAGTGGACGATCGGGAAGAACCGATTGTGACCGATTTTCAAAGCCGAAGCTCGTTTGCCGGCGCGGATCGTTTGCCTTCGATGGAGGATAACTTCACGTGCTTCGATCATGTGCTGAAAACACTCCGAAATCAGACTGCCGAGCGAAGGGCCCAGCTGGAAATGGCTCGACTAACCGTAACTGAGGTTTTCCATGGTCTAAACGAGCGCATGAAAATGGTGCCCTCGTTGATGCGGTCGTCGAATCCGGAGGAAAAGGTTCCGTTGGTGCGTTACGGAGACGTTTGGAGCAGAGTTCACAACGATCGTCTGGTGATCGGTGTGCCGTTGTTTAACTGCACGTACAAAAGGTAAGCGCTACAGGACACTTTATTCAATTTTTCGTTAAAGCTTTTCTTTCCACAGCATCAGCTTTGGTTTCATCAACTTTGGGAAGAATCATTTCTCATGTCTTTTATTGTGCTTGATTTGCAACTTCATATGTTTCTGTGCATATTCGAATTTATCATATCCGTTCTCCATTCATAAAATCCATTTAAATTGGGAATTGGGAATCTTTGCTGTTGAAACTAACGTAGAAATATAGGATAAGAGAAAAACTTAAAGAATTTACCAAATGACAGCCGATTTGCTAAATTGCAACAATAATCTAAAAACAAATCAATTAAATGATCGTTGTACTTTGTTTTTTTTTCTACTTGTTGAAGCAAATATTTTGTTTTATTTTGCCAAATGAAATCGCAATAGATTTACCCGCAAGACTAAGAATAGCTGCTCAACAAACATGCTATCTACCTTAAAAACTATTTTAAATCACGTTTTGGTTGGATCGTAAGCCTCCTTGACTTTCGAAAGTATGTCACAACTTCCGCCCTCTTCCGTGGTTTTTTTTTTTGGTCATTCTTACGCCACATTTTGAAGGAACGTTTGTCACACTCTGCAAATAGATTGTTCTATTGCGCCTTTGAAGAAGAAACATTTCCTTCTTCCATTCGTGCTGATTTTGTGCATTGAAACGTTGATCGCTTTTCCAGCCGCTTTCCCGTGCTCACATTCTGTTCCGCTTTGTCCCGTCCCGTTTTATATTTAGTTCATTATTTTACTAGCGAGAATGGAAGGTTGGGGGAGAGAACAAAAATCTAACAAACTGCTCGAGAAATCATCTACATCGAAATTGGCCTTTTGCCTTGGCTTTCTAGTAAAACGTCTCTTAACCGCTAATGGACGTATCTATATAATATTGGGAGTTTTTGATTATCTTTCGAAATATGTAGAAAATATTCGCTCTCGCGCCTCGCGTTCATATGGTGTTGTTTCCCCCTTTTTTTCCCCGGCCCTCACTTATCCTAAGCTGTTCCACGTGGTTGTCTTTGTTGTGTCTTTTATTTGTTGCTGTTGCTGTAGGCCGCCTTAAAATCCTGCTTTTTCTTTCCTTTCGCCCATTTTTCTTTACTTTAAGCTTCCTTTCCTAACAGGTTGGTTGTCTTTTTTTCCTGGGGGGGATTTCCCCTAGCTTTGGAATCAGCGAAATGTTTCTCTATCACTAGTAATTTGACGAAATCATGTTCTCACTATCGATTAATCCGCTTCCACATGATACAAGCGGGTCTTTTTTAAAAGATCTATCATCAAGAAACGGCGCTAGTCCTTGAAGTACTCCTTGGCACTGTAGCCGAACAGCTCGAAGTCGAACCGATAGTAGTCGTACAGACCGCGAATCTGGGCCCCGTCCAGCTCGGCGAACAGCTTCACCAGCACGTCGTTGGTGTGCGCCCCCTTGCCGGCGTTCTTCCACTGCGGCTTGATGACGCTGTCGAGCCGGCCGATCGCGATCAGATAGTTCTGGTCCTCCTCGAGCGTCTCGAACTTGGCGATCACGTCGTAGTGGAAGAAGCAGGGCGTGCAGAAGTGCGTCACCGGCACCCAGTGCATGTCGATCTCGAAGTGCGGATGTTTGATCTCGTCCAGCAGGTAATTGACGAACTCGGAAAACGTCGGATGCTTCAGCAGTGACGTCGGCTGCACGTTGTGGGTTTTAATATATACAATTATTTTTATTAAACGCATCCTTTTTCATCACCGACACTTACCTTCCCGTTGACCGTTTTCCGGTACTTCTGGATGATTCGATTGCCCAGCTTGTGATGGTGCGAGTTCGGCAGTGCGTACTGTATCTTGTCCTTGTACGCGCTGACCAGCCTTTCGAACGGATGCCGCACGATAATGAACGATATCGATTCGTTGATGGCTTCCTTCAGCTGTGGAGATGGAGAAAACACAAAACCAATGGTCAACATGGTTAGGGTGATGGGTTATAAAAGTCCAACAGTGTCCTCGATATTGCCAAAGGGATCGATTACAGGGCAGAAAGGAGCTTGGGTCTCTGTTTGCTAACCGCATGAAACGGGGAGGCTAATAACGATACACCCATCCGGTGGCATATGAGCAAGCAAAGCCAAATCCCCTCGCCACGTGCTCTCGTGCATTATCGACAGCGCAATTATCATATTCTGCAGCGGTCGGTTTCTTGTTGTTTGCATATTTTATGCCATATTTACCGACAACTGGAACCTGATAGCGTTTTGCGAGGGTCGATCGATTGAGTGGATGGGAACAGGGACAGATGCTCGTTGTGTTTAATTTTTCCTGACGTGTAGGTTTTTCCATTACGTAGGAATATTTTGTCCTTTTCAAATAGATCAAAACGAACGAAACTTTTCTTTTAAACAACATTGGCTTTCCAATGCCATGACTTAATGTTGCGTATGCTAGAAATCCCTCCCGTTTCCACGAAGGATGGTGTGAAATGAATGCTTCCCTCTCGATGGTTTATTTGGGCCTACCTTTTCCACCGACGGTCGCGGATACTTCTGCCGTGCCAGCTGCAACGGAACGTCCTTCGTTTTCCGCAGAAACTGCGGCGAGTAGCCGGCCATTAGGTTGAAGTTGTACATCCAGGACGTCGAGGCCGCCTTGAACACGTTGCACCACACGAGGTGGTACTCGTGCTGGATCAGATATTCCCACGCCTTCGGCTTGTAGGTGTGCTCTGCGGGGCAAAACGAGCGCGGGAGAAAGAGGGGGAAACCGGAATTAGATCACATCACCATACCGTCCGTCCTGACCGTCCTGACGACAACAACGTACTCGGTTCGTTCAATCGGTACTCGGTGCACTTTTTCTGCAGCCGCTCGACCCGCCGCGCCATCCGCTGCTTCATGTAGTCCATGTCGAGCCGGTACTGATTGTTGACCGTACCGTTCTTGAGGGCGCGCTGGTACTGCTCCAACTGTTGCTGCCGGTGCGCCTGCTGCTGCTGCTGCATCTGCACCAACCGGAGATGGTGAATGCCGCCGTCCGGATGGAGTGGTGCGCGAAATTGCGGCAATTGCTGGCGTGAAGATCCATTGGCGCTGATGGCACCGTACTGTTGGGGATGGGAGAACAGGAGCGGACGGTCAATGATGGGTGAGGAGAGATAATTGAACGGGATTATTAGAGGCACGTAGCAGCGGTAAACCCCGAGGAACTTCTCGCACCCTGTCTTGAGGGAACAATTTGCGCATCGGGTTTCATCCGGAATGGCAACCGTGAAATTGAAACTAAGTAGCGAGCTGGTGGAGACACTACCCGGACAATTGTTGGTACTGTACAGTTGCTGGAATTCACAGTCGGTTGAATTGCAACTTAATGTATTTATTGTTATTTTGTATGAAAAGGGGTTTTAAGCATGTTATTATTTCTTCTTCTATCATTTTTAAATTCTTCTGTGAAAAAGTTGTTTCAATGAGTTGTACAAACTTTTGCCTTGTTTTTTTCGCAATTGTTATCCTTAGGCTTATAGCTTTGTTATGTTACAAAAGTAAAATAATTGCACCATAAACGATTTGCTTAATTTATTTACACAAAATCAAGGTAAAAATAAAGTTTATGACGTCATTGACGGCTTGCGATGGATAATTCGAAATTTATTTTGAAATTAGCATCCTCTAGCCTCTTTGACGAAAAGAAATTTGTTTAAATAATTCAGGTGAATTATTTCTTAAGGAAAATTATTTTATTCCTGGAGGTATATTATTATTGATTGCGTTCGTATGGTCAACGCATTCACCGACATATTATTTAAATTTAAAAATCAACTTCTTCCGGATTGGTTTTGACATGTTTTTCAAATATTTATTTATAATACGAACTCAAATTAGTTTGAGAAGTTCGCATTTTCAGATGTTTCTGAAATTCAAGAATAAATATTTTTTGGGATAAAGAAATAAACATTCCACACGGTATGAATACAAAATTGAATCATTTATCATCTTACGTTCATTTTAAAACAACATTGTGTCTGCAAGGGTTAGATCATCGATTGCAATGCATAGAACTGTATCGAAATCGTTTGTTCCACGGTTGGCTGCCCCGAATCAACTAATGGCATTTTAATGCCACACAACAAATCATTCCGTTTGCGAATTCCAACAAGGTGAACCCAACACACAGCTCCTCTTCTTGCGAGATTTGCCGGCGCAAAGGGGCCATGATTCTGGCCCGTTCCTGTATGTGTGCGCGTGTGTTTCGGCCGTGTATCTCCTGCCGGTGGTTTCGGCGGCCTTATTATTGGTGCCTTGATTACGGTAAAATATGACCAACAGCGAACCGTATGCTGGTGTCATGTGGGTGTAACAGATTGAATCTACGAGTGGGCAATACGGGTGGGATATCGGGGACGGGGACCGAAACGATCGTGCCGTTATTTGCGCTCCGGAATCCGGAACCTCGTCGCTGCTTGGATGTGGCACACATTAGCAATGCGGACGCCTGTAATTTCATGGTTTATGCTAGCGCGTGCCACCCGAAGTGGACTGAATTGGTGGATAATTATGCGGCAAATGCCGGTGCACCTTTGAACGAGGCGATTTGTACGGATAATTTTGTATGGTCTTTCTTGCGCCTGAGTCCTGGAGATGGCAGACAATCAAATTCATTAACCTGGTCGAATTTGTTCCGATGATAAATCTACCATCCCCGTGCCACAACGAAGCATGTGCACGTTGATTATTGTTTCAGACGAATATGAAAATGTTTATACACTTTTCTGCTATTTTAAATGCACAGAAATAAGTTTATCAAACACACAGATCCCACCTATAATATTCAAAGGCTTATCGCCACACCGTGATGGAGGCGCCTGGTTTCTGGTAAAAACAATCAGTTTCCCACATCCGTGATGAACTCACAATGGTCACTATTGTTCAACGTTCTGGTGTAAGCTGCATTTTATTTGGTAAAGCGCTTAATTTTTCAACATTTCCTCGTTTTTTTTTCTTCCGCCGACCCGTTTCCACCATGGCGTGTGCGGTTGATTTCTTTCTGAAAGCGAAGCGATAAAACATGTATCCTTGCGCTGACCTACATAGCGTGAAAGCACCGATGCGCCAGATGTCTGTCAGATGTGCCAAAGTGCAAGTGCATCGCAAAACCGGCACCGACCAAGCGCCCAAGCGCTTGCCGTCGTTGGTGTAGCCAGATGATTTAATACATCCTCTTCCTGCTTCAATTGATTGCTTTAATGGACGTTCGTTTGTTATTTTTTCACCCACTCTGTATCCTTTTACCTATAATAAAAAAGCTGTAGAGAAAAAGAGCGAGAGGGAGGGGTGATTTCGTTCGAACTGGGCAACATGCAAAACCAACAGCAGCAAACACAGGACTCCTAGAGCAGGAGACTGAAAAAGGTGCCTGCAAAGGGACACGCCGTGTTGAGACATCAACGTCCGAAAAGGGTCGATAGTTTTGCTTTTTCCTTGTTCCCCGTCCGGACTCGTTTGGGAAGGCTCGACCGGAAAGATATTGTTTGTGCATGGATGCACAAGCTTCCCCGAGAGGAAAACGACCTCCATAGCGAATGAGTTGGTTGGGTGGCAAGCGTCAGCATATTTTAGTCATTTCGCTGGAATCGTGCCAACTGCCGGTCGAAGTTGATCGACTTCAGGAAGTTGAAGCTGCCAGCCGGGCTGATATCAGTCATGGATGATGACGATGATGCGGGTGTACCTTTGCCGCTGCCTTTGATCGGTCGAGCTCACTGACCGGAACTGTGATTGGATTTCAGAAGCAGGAAACCTGCCCCAGGGGAAAACCGTTCGGCAAAAGGGTCGCTGTTCAGACATTCGCCATCCTCAAACAGTTTACAAACCCGTGTAAATAACGTTGTGCCGTAGAATGCTACAACATAGTTTAACTAAACATGTTTAGCGCAGAATACTTCGGATTAATGGCTTTGATTCTGGTTGAGAGCAGAAACAAACCGAACTGGACTGGCTGCTTCCGGTTGTGTCTGCCGATGAAGGAAGTTTCGTAGGCAAGTAGAAGATAAACATGAAATTCAATTTCCGTTGCTTTCAGTTCATGAAAAACAGTTAATTCGACAGTGGTATTCAGCCAGATGAAAGAATACAGTGGCAATGCGCAAATCAACATTGAGAGTATGAACAAATGTCAATGCCATAACTAGAGGATTATATTATTTTCTTGTTTTTATATAATCGGCATTGTGGTTTGAAAATCTTGACTGCTTTTTACTTTGCTGGTTAAATGGCTATGAAGTTGATGATATGATACCCGACTATAAAATGGAAAGTATATGTTAAACCAATAAAATATGAAATTAGGAAAAGCAAATACTTCAGTTATTGAACAGTTTTCTCAACTTCACGTATTCAGATAATGTTTCAAAATCAAATATCTTGTTCTGAGTCTGCTTGGTTCGTTGGTTCTTACTTCAATCAAATAGAACCGGTCTTCTCGTTGAACAACGTTCCAATGAAGCAGGTTTGAAGAATTTTGGATTAGTAATAAATATTCTTTTGCATACCAATAGAGTTGTGGCTTGTTTGTTTTAGCATACATAAGAAGAAATATAAAAAAGGCATACATACAATAACTAGAAAAATTATCTCTTAGATCTATAAAAAACCATTAAGTATAGTTATAGCGATGTGCTATTTAGAAGAAGGTTCGATTTTTTTTATTCAATCTTTTTCTTGTCCAGTGATTCTTAAAAACTCTAAAATATTGTGCTTAGCAAATAAGGATAAGATTTTAAATATGTCTGTTCAAGTATTAATTTGAACATAATCCATCTTCGTTAAATGTTATCTTACATTACCGTTGGTTTTTTTTCACAACGACTAAAAAAATACTCATCTCTACATAGTTTTGACACAAATGTTTGTCTGAGACGAGAAAGCTCTTCACCAACGTCAACGTTTGCAATCGTCCGCATCTTTGTCATTTACCTGTTCTACTTTGCTCTTCTTGAAAATGAAATGTTGTGTTGGAATATTCCGGTTTTCATTTTCATGTTCCATTTTTAGTATCTACGACATAGAGAAGAGACGATGATGGATTTTTGCGTCCCTTTTTGTGTGTTCAACTGTCATGCTTTGAGCTTTCATTTTGATAACGATTCCCATTCCCTGTGTTCTTCTTCACTGCCTACAACTTTCGATGATGATAGTTATGTTTCATCATCTTCTTACGTTTGTGATCCGTTAATCCCGGGCGGAAAAACGAATGGAACGTAATCTTCTCGGGACAGAACCCACCGTTTCAGCAGAGAAAAGGTCTGCTCCGTTTCGTTTGGGAATGTGCAGTTTCGCTCCACTTCGGCCTGTCCTTTATTTCCACACGCGGAAGAATGTCGATGGCATGGTGTGCGGTGGCAGCTTTCGAATGTTTTGTCGGAAATGTCTTCGCCCTTTTTTTCTGGCGCTCGAAAGGTACAACTCGCCTTTATGGCGTAATTAAGAATGTGACGAATATGGTACCGCTTTGTCACGTCCCTTACTTTCTCGTTGATTCCGTAGAGAAGGATTAATGCCGGGAAAACCACTCGGTGGTCGATCAGAAACAAAAGCACAAAAGACGGTGTTGGTCGGATTTGGTGCATCCTTTTCCGAAGCCCACCAGGAGACTACACCTACCTTAGCGAGGTACGTGTGACGTGCACATACGGAACAATGGGGAAACAATGCACAGACCATCGGAGAGCATAGCGATTATGTGGTATCGTGGTGTATGTATGCGCTTTCGGTTCAGTTTTCCATCCAACAATTCTCACTCCGTGAACCACAACGAGTGTCGTGTGCTGAAGACACCGTGTGTCCTCCTTTTACGAGCGTTTAGCCGAGGTTTTTGCTCTGCCCTTATTTTCTGCCGTGCTGTTATCTGTCCATCTTTTTCCGTTTTTAATTTGCAGGTCGAGTTTCTCTTCTTGAAAGTTTTCACCTTTGTCTGGCAGCTTTTGATTCAAAGGAAAGGCCCCCGTGAGGTTGAGGGTTTGAACACGGATGGAATGTTGCTAGAGTAGGATTTTCCACACACTCACAGCGACGGTGGTTTGGACGATGACGCCGAGGTAAGATAATATAGGTAACTTTTAAAACGCTATAAACGCTCACGGACGCTTGGGAATTCTTGAATTTCAAACGTAAGCAGTTTTTGTTCAACGATGGGGGGGCAAAGGAAAACAGTTGGAGAAAAGCAACTGGAAAAGTTATGCAATCACTTATTGGATTACGAGCACGCCCCGTTTGGAGTCCCTACGGTGAACCATGGTCTCTTGAGGTTGAGGAAGAGGATCGTCATAACGTCAGGCAAAATAAGCCCACGTGTATAAGCCGTGTTTGATAATTTGATACCATAGGAAAAAGAGGAAACAGTTTCTCATTGGCATTCCTCTACACGATGGGACGGTTCTCTTTTTGTTGTATTTCTGTTGCTCACAATTTGGATAGGTCGGTGGTGGCACCTTGCCTTTATGCGTGCAACCAGAAGAATGGCTTCCGATTCCGGTGGTTTCCGACCGCATTGCCCAATCGGAGCCAGCCGTCGCCGACCGGTCGTCGGTTTTCCAGGAAGCTTCGCACCATTTTTGGGAGCACCGAAACCGAACATAACCGTTCATGTTCGAGTCGAAATCGACAAATTTGCATTGCGAAAACCGGTCACGAACCTTCCGCCATCGTCGGACCGGAGGGGTGCGTTTTGTGCGTTTTGGAAATGGCACCCAAAGAGGTAGGGTTGTACGGTTTTCCTTCCCCGATTCTCGATAGCGAGCGTTTGCTATGGGGATTTTGGGGTGCGGGCTGTTACATCCGGACCCGGGTGCCATGTTGAGGACGATGTCGGTTTGTTCATTGCATTTGTCATATCGGCATACCGTTGTCCCATGTTCGAGCGACTTTTCCAACGTTCAACGGTTGGTACGGAAAACGGTCCCCCCCACAGTGAACCTGTTGGCCTCGTGCTCGTTTGTGTGGCGTTTCACATTTTCACAAGCCCGCAGCGGTGCGCAACAACTCATTTGGTGAACGGGAAAGGCATAGAAGAAGGCGTAAAGTGGGGAGCACTCTCTGAAGGTGTGTGACTCAGGCCCCAGGGGAAGTGAAGCTGTCGGGTTTTGTCACCAGAGAGGCGCCAACCAAGTCAATCAACCATTCATTGGGATTTGCAAAGGTCCCTCGAAGGACTTAATAAATGTGCCGAACCATCCGGCCTTTGTGAGGAGAACCATCTGTCCTGTGAGTGGGTGTGTGTATGGAGTGAATTCGCCTTGAAGTACCAGCCTTCTTCCCCATCGAAAGGCACACGAAGTTTGCTTTAGCTCAGAGGTCCCCGAGGGGTTATGTCTGTTTGTCTCTGCGAATCTTGAAAATGGATCCTCTGCGATGCGGATGTGTTTCACTTCCCTTAAATTCCTCGTAAGATTTCAAACTTGTGCTCGCGCGCGTGTGTGTGTGTGTATTTTATTCCCATCTCTCAACCGTTTCCCACCGCGTGCTGATCAAGGGAAAAGTTCCGCTTCCGCTTTTGACAGTGTTTGGCAGGAATGTTCTGTTTTCCCCTGCAGCGGGATGATGTATAATATTGATCGATGAATATTTTATAATTTTCTACTTCAAGCACCGCAACATTCTTCCAAGGCAGCGCCGGAATTCAGCCGACGGCCGGAAGGTAGTGATTTCTGGTTGCTACTGGTTACGATCATGAGTTCAGTTTTCCAGCAACAACACCGGGGCCAACCTCTTGTGGACACATCGTTATCCGCGGTGCGATGGAAAACAAAAATCCACTTGTGAAGAAATTGGAACGGACCCGACCGAGGGGTTATGATGTTGCGCTGTTTTTCCGCAAGCTAAATATTTGTTCCTTGATCCTCGTCCGCGGGCGACGGGAATAAACTGGGGGGAAAAGTTAGCAAACTCTTACCAGGTACATTTTCCATCAATCGCTGGCTGTTGCCAAGAACGATCCACTTGTGCCTCTACGAGAAGAATTTTCCCGCTGAGTGGAAAAGTTTATGGCAATCTTGTCTAGTTATTAAGGCGTATGGTTGCTTTGGACGATATGAACCAACGTGGGTTGAACGTTTTTTTCTGATTTTTTGAAGCTTTTATGAAGAGGTTTTTTTTAAACGCAAAACAAATATTTTTTTATAAAATAACAAATATTTTTATCAATTCATTCAATTCAATCAATTTCGGATAAAAAAGTATTTCAATTGTAACTTCTTTAATCCGATTGGCTTTTCCCAATCAGCTAAAAGTTTAAATAGGATTTACATCATTTAGTTATATTGGATTAATTCTTCTTCACAGAAGAAAGAATATGTGACAAATCCCCGATTGAGGCTTAAAGTGTGGTTCTTATTTTTATTTCAATCTACGTAACAATTGAGAACACTCAATTATTTCATCTGACATGCAATCATTGAAATATGTTGATTTCTTTTGATTGATAACGCAGCAATTGATAATCGCGCTTATAAATCAATTTGCAAACAGTCGGTGCGTGTGATTGGATTCGAACATGCAAATGGAGCTACGGGGGAATAGGGGAAAAATAGGGAAGAGTCATCTTGTGGCACAAAGCTGTCATTTGAACTTCAAGTTTGAATTTGAAATCATTAAAAAATAATTTTAAAGCCATTTTAGGCATAAGTTCAACATTATAAAGGAAGACTACTATCAAAATAAAATTCAAACGGTCCTCAATCATCATTATAGCATTATTTTTGTCGAAAACACTATCATAATACTTCATCCATTCAACGATCCTCGGAAAAGATGCGGGGAAACTATTGCCACTAAATCAAAGTTACGGCAGTGCCATTCCACAAATTGACACTGAATTCTTTATGCGACAATTATCGCCCATAACCGTTCAATAACAGTTTGGTACGCATGGAGACGCATGGTGGAATGTTTGCGTGGGGTGACGTATGTAAATCAGGTTGTTTTATCAGTAAAGTTATTTATTTATTTGGCTGCCCTTTCTTCAACGTTGTGTATTTTTCCTGGTCGCCTAGGAGTTGCTCCTTAAGCAGTCTTTTGAGGAAGCGAAAGGAGAACGGTTTGGCGGAAGTTGTTTGATTTGTAATAATATCGATTATCGACACTCCTCACACACAGTGGAGGGATGGGAAATAATCAGGCCGCTGCTTGTCATTCAGGACAGATTCTTTTATCTGTGTAAATTGGTCATTGTTTTCTTGTTAAAGCATAGCGAAAATACAAAAATGAAAGTAAAACCATACTCGCAGCAAAGGTGGTATGGTTTTCAGAAATAAAAGGTTCATTTCCGGGCACCTAAAACACTCCCAATCTTTCACACTTTTTTCCAATTCCATGCACAAAGGTGACCAAAAAGAAAGCGCGCTGGTAGGAAAGACAGCAAAGATAGATTTCCAGACCTCCGCGAAGGAAAGCGAGCGGAAAAAAAGGTTTCGTATCAGGTAGCTCCCAACGTTACGTGGGCCAGTTGTAACGGATCCCGAAAGGTTTTCGGTCTAGTAAGCAATCGGTTTGGAAACAACGTCCTTCGAGGCGTTCCCCACGGCCCAACGTCACAAGTTCAAGCAGGCGTGCAGGTCAAACCTGCTAAACGTAGCGACAGTTTGAACAGGATCTTTATTTTTTAGTTATTTGTTTTCCTCTCTTTTCGCTCATCCTTTCGAAAGCCTTTCCACGGACCAATTGACATGATGTGATCCTTTTTTGTTACGTAATTTTCGAACTGTATCTTCATCGCTACGGTCTTGTAAGCCACGATTCGAATCCGTTTTTTTCCATAGCCAGTGTTTCTATTCGTTGTGAACGGTCAGAAGCGGCTTTTACCAGAATTACTGATTTCAGTGGGATTTACCTTTTGCTTCCTTTCCTTTTGTTTCTGATTGAATGTCACCGATCCGTGGGATGAATGATCCGGAAAATCGATCAATCTGTCGACTAAACACTTCTAGCCAGCCGTCTGTTATGTTGGCATCCTCAATCCCCGTCCCACGTCAATTAAAGTCGATCACGGAAGCAAACGAAGGTTTAGGTCCACAACTACTGACCACCGACCGCTTTGCTGGTTTCCTCCTTTAGATTGCCTTGTGCTGCCGGGACGAGCCTGGCAGGGCTCTCGATATGTACGGTAAACAAGCTAACATGTTGTCTAAACGATTGTTATCCGGGTGGTATCAACGATGAGTCGATGTTGGCATTGGAAGGATATAATTTCGTCGATTGCGATTTTTGTGTCCTGTTTTGGGCCTTCTGGGATGATTTGATTTGGTTGGTTGGTTTTCGATCGTGCTCGCGAGTCAGAAACAATGCGATTTAAATGCCATTTTGAATTAATTTTCCAAATAGATTGGGTTTGTAAATTGCATTTCGTTTCTACTATTTTTAGAGCACGATATTTATGATATTTGTTTTCGTTTAAAATTAACAAACATTCTTTTTTACACGTTGACTGCCGTGTCACACAAAAAGTGGGTGACAGCAACAATGCTCATCAGCCCTATACACTAACATAGTAGTGAACTTATATAGTAGTAGACTATAAAAATTCCTATAAAGATCCCTTTGGGAAGCCTAGTTTTTGCTTAGTTTTCAAAAATCGTTGGTTCAATAAATTTGATAACCTAATTTTAACAAAAATGATTTTACTAAAAAGCTGTACTAAAACATCGTGGCGGTCAAGTGTTTGCCCCATAAGTAAACGAAAATGAATTATAAAAACTATATTAATATTAAAAACTAATTCGTTGGGATGCTAAGTTTTTGCTTGGCCGTTGAAACCCGACTGTAGAAATTGCCATGGCTTTCATTTTTGATAGTCAGCTGTCATTAGTTTTTGCCTTATATTTATATATATGAAAATGCGTCATGAAAATTATAGTAATTTGAAAAACTAGTTCTATATGATGCGTAATCCTTGCTTGGTCGTCGAAAAACGAATGTTTAATAAACTTTATAAAAAATATAATCGATAAATATTATACTAGCAAGCAGTTTTAGCACACTTTTTTAGAACAATCTTTGACGATTTAATTTGTTGAAAAAAATATTAAACAGTCTGTTTTCGACATCCTGGCAAAGATTAACCTTTCCATAGAATTGATTTTAAATATTATTTTAATTTTCATGTTGTTTTTTCATATATTTATGAGGCAAAAACTTTTTAGAACTAATGACAGCTGGCTATCAAAAATGATAGCGATGGCAGTCAACGTGTTAATTCATTTTGGAAAATGTAAAAATGTGGAAAACAAGGAAGGTTTCCGTCATGAACAATATCGTTTCTTTCTCTCTAAAACTCTCAGCAAGCGGATTCAATTTTCCCAAACCCATTAATGACCCGCTGGGTGCTCCCGCGGAAAAAACAATGTGCCCACGCTGATGTGCGCCTCGAGTGGCATCATTATTGGCGGAGGCTGGTGCTAAGAATCATCATCACAACACGATCCCTAATCGGACGGGGGATGATAAAACTCATTAACTTTTGAAAGTGATACATCATCCGGGAAGAATGATTCCAGGCGCGCCTTACGCTAAGCTCTTGATTAGGTATAAATTAGTCCGCTCTTCATTAGGTGCTGCCGTCGGCGTTGGTCCGTAATGAAATGTGACCAGTTTAATTATGACCGCATGGTTTCATTAATTGTCCCATCGCGAACGGTCGTCCTGGTTCGATCATATTTTGTCACCGGGGACACGGCCCGTTGAAGCGTCTCTAATGACCTTTGTTATGACTTTATTCAAAGGTTTATTTTCGCCCTTATTCGGTGAAGTTCGACGCGTGCCATGAATAATTCCCCGGGCAAGGAGGTTTACTGACAAGACGGTAATGTATTTCCCGAATTTCCCTCCCGTTTGCCGGTTGAAGGTTAGGTGGAGGGAGGGTTTCTTTTTCATTCTATTTGGAATAAATTAAGGTGAGTTGAGCTGAGGGTACACTTACCGTGTACTGGCGAAAACGGTAGAGATGGTCGGAGGTGATCAGGTAGAGGACGGTGAGCGGAATAACTGAGAGGGTGGTAAAGAATAGAAACAGGCGCTTAATGATGCGCCATTTGGTCCTGGTGTGTCCTTTCATGTAGTCGTGCCACGGTTTCGTCCATCGATCGTCCTTCGATCCGATTAGACGCTGCACTGGACTGGGATGGAAGAAGGCGAGACCGGCCGTCTTGGGGCGCGCTCGCTGAAGAAGAAGATAGAAGGGGTGCACTCCCCTGCGGCCCACTGCTGTGGAAGGCTAATCTTCAGGATGCTCGCGCGACATCGGCCATCTGGGGCATCTGAGGCCGGAGCGGCATAATTTGACAGGACCGGTCTCCAACGCCGGGTCTGACGGACGTTGATTGATTGCGAGCCGTGATTAGTGGCCGCTCCGGTCCACTTCCGTTCGGCCGTGCGCACTGGAACCGGAAGGAACTGCCACGGGTCGGTGGGGCATCAGAACCTATAGAGGGAGAGGGAGAGAGCGAGTGAGAGCGAGAAAGTTAGTCCAAGATTGGCAACGATATCATAACACATGATGGGGAAGCCTTGCTCGAAGAGGAAAAACAAACGAAAATCAGATATGGCGAATCAAGAACGTCTTTTTGTATCGCCATTCTCTGCACGCAAACGATCTTCAGTCGAGATAAGATGAGGTGCAATTGTGGCACTTTGGAGTGGAATTCCGCAGTGTTACTTAACGAGGGCGCACTTAACACTCGTGTAGCGAACACATGCTGGACCGTTCCGCGAGGCAATAACGTTGTCGATGGCATTGTGGACGCGATGAAGTATTCCTGATGCCTGAAGTGCAGCACAACATTGTAGCTAATTGTGGTGTAGGCGGAAAACTTGGTGAAAGACGAACCTGATATCTCTTTATCGACGTACAAGTGGCTGTCTTTGGGACACATTTTTTCGAGTTTTTTTATACACTTGGAGAAATTGGTACGATACTGGAAGAACAAAACCTTTACCAAAAGAGGAACCATATGTTCACAACGCTGCTAAATGAATTTATTGGTTTAGTCTTGTGCCGTTGCATAAGAAATGTAATTCGAAAATTTTAATGTGGATAATGGTGTCATAGCCAGAGGCGGGTCTACCTAAGAGCGGACTGAGTGGCCCGAGGGGGGAAAAATGACATTGTAGCTGCGCACTTTATATAAATGATCCTTCATTAAGAATAGAATAAACTCGTCTAGTTTTAAGGATTTAGATCCTCTAATGAACATAGGATCGAAAAGGAAAACATAAAAGATGTGAGCTTCGAAGTAAAGTTTTTAAAGTTGAAAAAGTGTTTAAAAATGTCATCGATAAATTCCATAAAGAAGTAGAACATTTTATAATTTTCATAAAATAAAATAATTCTGAAGGGAGAATGAATGTTGAAATCAAAGGCACAGTATTTAAAATTGTTAGTGAAAAAAACCTGTAAATTCTTTGGTGTGAACATATTTTTAACACTTGCCTCTGGAGTGTGTTCGCTTTCTTGAATGAAGAAGAATAAAAATTATCTTAAACACACGTTAGGAGAAAGCAGGCTTTACAGTTTATCCTTAATTTACATAGAACTGAATTATATGAATAATGGTGAAACTATTCGCAAATCTGCTAAGAAAAATCTGGTGGAAAATTAATAAACTAACCAATAAGAGACATGAAAAACCCAATAAGTATAACTTTTATTAAATTGTGGAGTTTTTTTTTGTGGTATTGGTAAAACACTTTTGAATGAAATCGGTGTACATAGAATTTTAGTCAACAAATTGAGATAGAAACATTTAGGGCAACCGAACGTTCTTCAAGGTTCCCGATTTTCCCACCGATGGATACTACGGAATGGATTAATCCGTCTCTGCTAATCTGTTCTTTACAAATTTTAGTTATTTGCTTTTTTTATCAAAATGAACATGGCAATGCTGTTGCTGTAAAATATTTCCCTTTACGGTTGGTAATGCCAAGGTAAAAGGCAGCCACAGTTTACACCTTCCTCGGGAATGATTTGTTTTACATCGCAATGAATCGTCCAAACTGCAGAGCGTTTGTCGTTGACAACGCAATTGACTGTGGAACGGAACCTTATGCTCATAAATATGCTACTCCATGGTGTGAATTTAATGGTTTTCAAGCGCATGTCGAAATATAACACCAGATTCACGAAGTTGAACTTCCCCTCGCATGTAATTTATATTTGAAAGCCTTGATGTTACGAGGCCCTTTGACTTTTGTGACAAAGCATCGGCTATGGCTGGAGCAACAACCGAAATTGTTTCTCTCTCAGTCGGTTTAGTTTTGTGAATGACTAATAGTTAGAAATTCATGAGTTGTTTGGAAACTCTACCGAAGCATCCAATCGTCGTTGCATTTGTAAACAGCTCACGAAACCTTCGTCAAAAAAAAGAAAGTGAACTACAGAACGAGTGCTTTTTTGTAACGGACCAGCGGTCCGGGGAGAGGATCGTGAACTTGTGGTCGTTAGTTGAATTAAAAATAAATCACTCTTGCAAGCGTGTTTGACCTTTCACAGAATCTGGGATGTGTAACGCCAGTTCGTTCGGTTTCGTAAGTTCTTCCTGCATATTGTGGCATGCGCTAGAACTCCACTAAAGGCGCAGTATTGGTGAGAATTGTTTTTTGGGAAAAATGTTTCGTTGCAACCACGTGTGATTCAGTTACAAACTGTTAAACAGTCTCAAATACGAGCTATGAGTACTAATGGGTGGCGAATGGGTTTCGGGAATACCTACTAAAAGGTTTCCTCAAATAGCTTTTATTGTTAGGTAAAACTCCGAGGTCGAGGACTGGAATCCCAATGCCTGATATATTGATGATTAATGGTATGCCAGTATTGCGACTCAAGCAAGGTGATTGCGGTGTTGTTTTCAATCAATTTACGCCAAGGCTGCTGGAGAGTTCAGTTTGCTGGGCTGCCCCCACCAACCGTTTCGGAGATATCTCATGTTTCCGAATCCAATGTTTAACTGAATGATAGAAACGATTGTGTCTAATCGAGTGTACTACACCGAACGTCCCTGACTAGTTTCATCGTTTGTTCGCGAACACATAAACTGATTATGTCGATGGTTAAAGAATCGCGGGCACCCAAAAACACACACACACACCGTCGAACCATCTACCTTGATAACGGGTCAATGATGAAACCAAACTTAATGGACGGAGCAATTTCATAAAAGTGCCATAGAGCCAGCAAATGATACGAGCACCTAAAAAAGAACCGACAGAGATCAACCCACAAAGGGAAATATGCCTCGGAATGCTCCATGTTTCTGCTGCTCTTCTTTTGTGCGAAATTGCCGGGTCAGTCGGTAATTCACAAAAAAATATAGATGGCCACCAAACACGCACCACGCGTTTGCGCTGGTCAGCATATCAGGTCGACTTTATTCTTTGCGAGGTTTATCTGTGGGCTAGAAAATTAAAATGAAAAACCATACAGATAAATTACACTCGGATTAGCTTGCGGTTGGTCATTACGGATTTCCTTCTTATTGTTAGATCGTTTGGGATGTAAAAAACAAGCATTGTGCTTGAAATGTATGCCTTTCGTGTTTGAAATCTACCACTGTTCCAATGTGCCTCTTTTAAACATCTGCAAATTCTAATGGTTTTCGCCTGAAATTGTTTGCTTTTCATGGCATGTGGCCTTTATATTTGACCAAACAATGCCATTTCTATCGGTTGGGATATAACTCTATTTCATTTCACTAGTTTTTTTTTTTGACTAATTTTCTGTTACATAGATAGAATTTGAAGTTTAACATACCAAAGACTTATTTTACTAATATTAAAAAATTTCTATTTCACACATACAAAGAATTTTATAATATGCCGCAAAGGTAACGTAAATTTCGAATTGACTTGCTCAAACGTTACCTTCACAAATAATGAAGAAAGATGAGATAGAACCTGTTAAAAACCCGTATTCATACACGGTTTATATAGAAAACGAGATAAATAAACCGTTTCTACTTCTACTACTACATAGTACTAGTAATGTTTAAAATTTTAACAGGGCTTAACAGGAAAGTCATTATAATTTTTTCCATATTCATCATCTTTATATTCATAATTCTCAGTTTCAAAGTCTCGTGATGAGATGTGGCAATAAACCCAACTATTTTAATAGCCCGTGATGTTTGCTTATTTCAAATTGACTCTAAGTGGAAACGGAATTCGAATACGGGTTTAACAAGAGCGAAGCCGTAGTCTTGGCAAGGAATCATCGCAAAAGTAAGAAATCGAGAGGAAGTAACGCTAGTATTATATAAAAGAGCAGAAATGCACTTTTCTAATATCATTTTATAAATAGAGTCTTTTTCAATTTGATGAAACAGTGTACTGCTTGTAGAAATTTTACGTCAAGTTGTCGAATCAGATTATTTCAAAAAAGATTCTAACTTTGCCGTTGCAGAACAGTCTAACGTATGCATTAAAAAAAATTTACAAATTTTCATCGACGATAAGAAAAAAGTTAACCAACCTAATTGAATGAAGTAAATTTTATTGTAAAGTTACAGCACTTAAGTACTTAAAAAAAATATTTTGACGGTCAGTAAGGCGGCCATACGGTACTTGGTCGAAACTTTAGCCATAGCCGACAAAACTAATCGTGTAACGATGTTTTTCAGTATTTGTGTGGCTTACATGACCACCACATGACCAAGCTGCTCCACTTGGGTTTTAAATTGTTGGAATAGATTCTACGTTTAAGATTTATCAAGGTTTTATCAGTTGGAAGTGGTTGTGGGACATAGATAGGATTATTAGTGCTGGAATCGATTATGATATTTGACCGAATTTTGTGATTTTCCGAGCACATGTCTTACAGGAGCTTCGAGCCGGTTTGTTTAAGTGACTGGCCTCGATCCGGTCATCTATAAAACAATCTCCATCTTTTTAAGTTTTTCTTAACTATTTGGCCGGTTGAAGCGATATTTTGATCCAAAAAACGGAATGATAAGCCCATTTTTCGTTATGCCTGTCGTAACGGCCTCTGTTGTCATTTGAGGTCTCGCAGCACAGTCAGTGGCCGGACCAAGGCTTCCAAATGAATTTTTTCAAACCTGTCTCCATAAGTGACAAAAAAGTTAAAATTCATATCAGCTGAGTTCGGTGGACAAGAAATGTCTAACAAAATCAAACAAGTTCGTTCCGCTATAATGCTGAAATTTTTTACACGTTATCAAACGAAGTCGGTTTGCTGTTTTGGCCACCGCGGATTCAATTTTAATGATAAAGTTATCAAAACATGTTCTGAATTTAAAAGAAATGCTACTCTTTATGTTACATTCAACTGGAAGTTGCTAGCGTTTCCGTTTTTGCAGGGAAAATCGTTTAAAATTTGTCTATTTTTTTAATGCATACGTTATTTTGTCACTCCAAAATATTCGACTGACTTTCCATAAAATAAAGTGAGTTGCATACTAATGCGCATTAGTAGTTTTGGTCTTTAAAAACGTAACCTAGTTCTACGAATCGCGAACACGGGAGTAAACAAACCTTTACTACCACCGGACTATCTCGCGCTCGCCCCTATGAGGCTATTTTTATTGAGCGTCCCGTAAGCCGCGTTCCCTGTTGTTCCCCCGAGCGATGTTTCATTTCAAGATCGTCCAAGTTTGATCACGCACTGATAAGGCGTACCCCAAGGCGCATTGCTGGGCGAAGGGGAGGCATGAGAGCTTCAAAATGGTGGAGGGTGCGATGAGAATTGAATATAGCCGGGCTGAGTTGAGTGAGGGGCATAAATGGCCGGCAAGGGGAGTTGTGGGGCCGGCGTTTGAAAGAAGACGAGTTACGAAACGTGACCATCCGTGGCCCGGGAAGGGTGGGGAGGGGGAGGAAAAACGCTACCGTCGGTTCGTTCCAACGTGATTGTTCGAAACCTTTTTGCGTGCGGGTGGGGTTGGGTGGCATTGGAGCAAATTGAAATCGACCGAGGTCAAGAGATGCTTATGCTGTTCCCCGTTTCCCCCGGTGTGTGAGGGTCGAATAAAAGGGAGCTTCCATGCTGATTGTAGCGTTTGATCGTCGTTTGCATCGCTGATAACGCTTCGATCATTTGCGTTTGCAAAACAAAAAATGAAAAAGGCGATGGGATTTTAATAGCCTCTCTTTCATTTCCCTTTTTCCGTTTATATTTCCATTTGGAGTTGATCTTTTTCGTTGAAATTTTACCGACCACCGTCCAGGGGGCTTTTTTTTCCTCGCACTTGAAAATAAAACCACTCGGTGCTGATGGCCCTCATGGAGACCGTGAAGCACTAACTAAAACGGCTGAAGGTAGAAGTGTCTCTTCAATCTAGCGTTCAGCTCGAAATGAAGTGCCCGCACTGGTGGCACTAGATTCGGCTGTCGTCGCTTAAGCTTTTTATCTGCAGAACCCGTGTGCAGCCGCGTGTGCCGGTGCATAATGTTCTAGAATGCAATTTTGCGCTTCAATTGGCAGCTTTATCGGAGGTGTGCCACTCCTGCGCCGAGTGGTTCCCCCGGTTTGTGTAGTGCATTCCGTTGTCGGCCCTTGGCATTAGCACCGATGGTTTGTCCTATCCTCCACTCTGCCAATGGATGGTGTGACGGTCGTCCACTAGATTGACTCTTATCTTTGTCACTTTATTCGCCAACAACAATCGTGGCGCGGGTTGATGATGTTATCATCGTTTCTAGTTCGCGGGGGAGGTGCTTCAAGGGAGAATTAGCTTAGTTGAAGCGACATTGCGAACCACCCGACCTGGGAAAAGGGTGCGGGAAGGCTTACGATAAGGGGCGGGAAAGCTAATTAGTTCAACTTCGAAATTCAATTAAAAAGTTTTCCATACACACGCACACACTCACACGTTTGTTGTTGGAGATAAATGCTAGCGGAGAGATGGGGGAGGGCAGAAGAGACTTATGGTTAGTGAAATTTGATGTCGCTTGCCTTTGTTCCGTTTTGATGCCTTTCAACAGAATGGTTAAATGATAAAAACGATATCGTCCGGGCAGGAGAATTTATAAAAGCAACCCAAGATGATATGCAAATTAGGGTTTTTTACGTTGCCCTTTTTCCGCCGCTCACATCGATGGCGCTTTCGATTTTGTCAGCCTTTTTATGCCTTTCAGTGGAATCGGTGGAGGTGGAAAAACATTCTCTCCACCATAATTAATATAGTTGTGCGGGCGTTTCGTTTACGCAACGATTGTGCACTTTTTTGATACTCTATTTACCGATTTCATATTTACTATTAAATATGAAAGCAATCAATGCGCACAGTGCAACCGTAGAGAAGGACTATACTCGCGTTTTTAATTCCTCAAAAAAGATTAACAAGCCCAAAACCAAATATTTTAATGAGCAAAATTGCCAATTGTCTGAATGTAAAAATCACGTCTGTCGAAATGTGCTTATAGCATACAACATTTTATTATGAATCATCTTCCAGTATTTCATAATTTCAATCGTATCTGCTAGAAAATCATTTCAAAAGAGAGTATCAAAAACAAACAAAAAATAGGAGTACTAATAGACATTAGGATAGCGAAAACTGGCTGAAAAAGCACTAGCATTCAACTTCATTTGATAAAAATAAAATATTTCTGTACGATAAAATGCTGTGAAATACACAACGCGATT
Source organism: Anopheles sinensis (assembly GCA_000441895.2). Classification (NCBI taxonomy): domain Eukaryota; kingdom Metazoa; phylum Arthropoda; class Insecta; order Diptera; family Culicidae; genus Anopheles; species Anopheles sinensis. The sequence continues at coordinate 1,641,313 of KE525339.1, read as the reverse complement.
CGTTTTAATCAAAACTCTATCGTGTAGTTCAGTAACGGGTCTGAAAAAAATAATAAAAATTAGTTCAAAAATTTCCGCGTTCTGAAAAATTTGCCCAAATTTTGTAGAGAGCTTCATTTTTGCTATTTTTAATCAAAATATAAATGAATTTTCTAAAAAGATCGAAAGTAGATATGCATATTCCACATATCAAAAGATAATTATTATTTACAAAAGGAAGACATAAAGTCATTGAAATTTCATTAAATGCTGTGTATAGTATTATTAGAGTTATTTGTTAATGTAATGTCTTTAAATATTGGGTAAAAATGACAGTTTCGACAGATTTATCACAAGCCATCATGTGAAATGTTTTCAATTAGTGTTTCGCCAATTGCATTTTAACGTCATGCTTTTGTCAAGTGGTCGCTAACGACCATATTTCTCGTGTTATGTCATTAGTGCAATGTGAATAGCACTTTGTTCATCATATTGCAACGATGCATACTGTCAGCTGCATTTACCTCAAGGGTTACGACGTCAATGAAGTGAGCGTGAAAATTGAATATCGACGATATCTGATATGGAATTGCTATAATTTAAAAACATCAGATCGCATTACTTCGTTGGATAATAATTTTCATTTGAATTCATGTTTTTCTCATTTCGATTGAATGTTTGATAATTTACAATTCAATTTATTATAACCTTTTACAAACACAAATATATTCTCCAAATAGTGTAACACGATACTGTTAGACGTGTCAAGCCGAATGCCGGAAGTATGTTTTATACTACCCCCACACCGCTTTTCCGCTTCATCTGTCGAATCAAGCTCACATTTCCACCAAAAAAAGGTGAGCATCCGTTCGTCCGCACTGTTCTAACCGATGTGTCCCCTTCAATGAACTGTATCGATCTATTCTTCTTTGGCACGATTCCCACGACGTGAGAAACATTACCTCAAACTCACCCACCGACCTACCGCGCCATCATGCGCCCCCCCCCCAAAGTGTGCAAGTTCAACATTAAAGGATTGAATTTCCGCAAGCAACACAACGAAAAAGACGAACCACTACGAGCAGGTGCACCGCCGCGGTCTTTCCGTGGGAGAGGAGCGCAGTTTGCTATATGGCCATGGCGTGTTGCTACAACACGGTCCATCCGGTCGTGGCGCGCAGGCGAGAGTTCTACTTCCCCATGCGACCGATTTCTATATTCCGGCAGTACCGAATAACTATTCGCATCACACTTTCCGAGCGCTCGGAAAGTGAGTGGATCGCACTTGGGCTGGTAGGGCATTTTCATTTTTCCATTTTCCCTTGTGTCAAAGGATAATGATGGGTGCCGTGGTTGGAGCTGCGTTTTATTTTAGTAAATAGAACGTCCGTTGTTTTAGGTCTAGGTAACGCTTCTTCTACGGGATTGCTACGGGATTTTCTATCACTTTGTGGCAGTGCATGAAACGACATTCGCCTCTCGGTACTCATACGGACGGTTCTACCTTCTCGGTGGGCTTCTAGAGGGGTAGAAGAATTAGAGATGTCCTTTATTTACCAACCGCACTGTGAGATAATTTCGCACCACATTTTTTCCCGTTCACAGCAAATAAAAGGAACTAGCGTTTGTGTTCTCTTCTCGCTGCGGAATCTGACGGTAGGGTCGGCAACAACCGGTCGTGGCTGGGAAACACAGGAGTTGTTTGCTATCGGGAAAATGTTGTCATGACGCGCTCGACGATGCTTTTCTTTTCGCGATTGTACCGATTCGAGATGCATTCTAGAGGAGCGACCTGTGAGGAGCACGTTACGACACAACAAACCATTGCCATCACCAACATCACTGAACGCGAGGCGAGCGAGGAAAACTATTGGATAACAACCGAAAGTGATGCTGATTATTACCCTGCATCCGTGGGACAGTGGACAGTTCTAACAACGGACGGTTCCGGCCCGAAAGGCCTAGAGGGAGTTAGAGAAATCACTTACAAAAATAGAACAAAAACACTACGCCGCAACAGCACGTACAAGGTGGGCCGCTTCTTCACTGCGAACTCCTCCTGGCCAAGCCGGGGGGATGATATCGTTTGACACAAGCGCGTGCTCGCACACCGTCCCGATACGGTGCACACCAATCACTGAAGCCGCACGGAGCCAACGGACCCGAGCGGCCGCAACCGCAGGTTGATATCGCGTAGGTCACCCTCCTTGCACCACTCCCCAAGCGACCCACGACGGTGTCCACCACGGAAACTGTACCCCGCGGGTTCCGTCCGCCCGTCCGTTCGTCCGTCCGCGAGAGTTAGTCGCGTTTGTTTGGCGCGTGCGAACCGTGCCAAGTTTAGTCGCAAACTAACCGAACTAACCGTTGCTGGCCACGGCTCTGCTCTACTCTGCTCTGTTCGGTGCGGCGGCGTTTCGGGTGCGCTGCAGTGCCACTCGCTCGCTCGGAACGCGAGAAAATCCGCGGCCGTTTTGACCACCCCTGCAGTGAACGTCGCTTCGTCCGGCTGAACCGCGTGCGTTATCTGCCGTAGCGTGGCCATGTGTATTTTCGGGATACTGTGCAAAGAACCGCCAGTCTGGGGTGAGGGGGGGTCTTCGTTCTGTTTTGTTGTCTGCTGAGCATGTGCAGCTTCAGGGGAAATCGCAATCGAGATGAGCACCGGCCGGGAAAATGAGTATCCGGCTTGGGAAAATGCGAACCAACAGGGGAGTCCTTTCTTGCTTGCTCTCTTCCCGTGGGTGAAGATAAACAAACGGTCGATATTTACTGTGCTGTGCATAACTATGTGAGCATTGTCTGGAAGGAAATCATTGTTTCTTCGTCAGTTGAAATATTTATGTCAGGTTTTTATTCAAAGAATATTTAAACACAAAAAAAATTGAATTAAACTTCTTTCAACACTGACGAGCCACGAGAGGGTTGTAAAGGAATTGTAAAAATATACAAGAAATGTAGATGACAATTTCAAAAGAAATAATCTGAATAGTACAGGCATTGGTAATTAAAAACGTTGAAGTCAGTGATTAAAATACTATTTACGAGAGCATCGAATCGAGAGTAGTGAAAAGACAATTTAATATTGATGTTTAAAAAAACAATTAAGAATTCTTTACTAACAAAACGATTTTTGAAGTTTTTAGTGCAATTTTAAAATAAGGTTGCATTTTGTTATGGCACACATAAAATGTTTGTTGGAAAAATCAGAATCCACACTTACCTCTTGGAAAAAAAACACAAGACTGGTGGAAATGCGGTCCGTTTTAACAATCATGAATTCGAGTACAATTTTATGTAGGAATTGTTACACCAATTGCAAGCCATTCTAGATTTTAGTTTATAGATTGAACTGAAACGTTTAAGCTGGTAGGTAGGCCAGTTCTTTGGCCAATGAAAGTAAGTTTACGTCCCAATGTTTATTCTTCTTTTCGACAAGTCATGGGTGAGAAATTCTTCATCTTTAGTGGCGCAATACAACTACCAAGTCCCATCAATTGAGAACCGCTGTATTAGATAAAGCTTATCTAGGCGTCTGGTGAGATTATTTATTTTAAATATGTTTTGTTAGGGTTAGCCCGTTTCAATGTTTGCACCGTAAGCACAGGTGATTCATACCTACATCAGTTTGTGTTTTACTTAAATATCGAAATGGTAGCGGAATTCGGGGCAAGTGTGCTACGTTAAGCAATTTGTTCTTTAACTCACTAAAATTTGTTTGCTTAACGCTGGCTTTATTTTTAGTGCAGTTTCATACTATTTTTTTTCACTTGTTGTTGAGTTTCGGAAACATAAACGCTAAAACAACTCTTCTATAATTGTTTTAAAAATGGTAAAAAATCACGCACTTTATTGTGCTTCGGGGAAAGTGTGCCACCCATATGGGGCAAGACGGCCACCTAGTGTAATTTAAGGATTTATTAGCTAAATTGAAAATAAATACATTTTATAGTCTCATAACGACCCAAACTTAACTCCCAACTGGCGACGGGAGTTGTCTTCTTGAGTTTCAATTATATGGCAAGCGATTTCACGGTTTTTCATTCTGACCGCTAGAAAACTTCTTTGAGACGATATCACCTTGTATTTACGCACCATCCTGCTTCACTGTGAACTCAACAACACTTTTTCAGTTTTTGGCGGCTTCAATCTGAAGAAAAATAACGTATACAGCGGTGGCACTCTTGCTCCAAAAGTTAACTTTTTTTAAAACTCAGATATTTCCGTAAAAAATTATTGATATTCTTGGCTGATTGCTGCTGAAGATGGCACACTTGCCCCAAATTCCGCTAAATATGTGAAAAATCTTGTTATTGAAACACTCGTTTTCTCTCAAACCGCTTTTAAAGTGGAATAGCGCGTATAGTAGCGAAACCATGGGTATTTTGATAAAATGTTATTACTATTATCTATATATCTATATATCTATTAAATATTTTCATTCATATTTTTGTGGCCTTCATTATGGAGAATGCAATAAAACTTAAACAGCTATTTTATTTTACTTTTCCTAGGAGATTGACACTAACAAACCTAAGACTGATGCTGGTAAATCGAAACCTGAGGCCTGTTTCATACACAACCCGCTTCTATCGCCTGCGCGACGATGATTACAATTTAAAGTCATACGATGAAATCATGGAAATGGAAGATTTGATTGCCAATCCACTGGAATTCAAGCAAGAATGGATCACTGAAAAGGTATGCTAGAAGGAGTGTATATTTTGGATAATTATTTCTTTCCTTTTGTCTTTCAGGACAGTGTGTTATACTCGGAAGAAATGGCAGTTTTTGTAGCCACTTACAATCTTTCGGCGCTGTTCGAACTGGGCCAGGGTGTTCAACTTGACTGCTACATCAAATACAACGTAGCGGCAATGGAAACGGAATGCGACGAGCTGCAGCTTAGCGTAGGACCGGTGGAGCTATCCCAAACGCAACTCTACAGCACCGACCTTTGGGTGCATTTCAAACCGGAAGAAATTAGCCGTGATCTACTCGCGGTTACCTGCACATCCGAGTTTTTGCCGCTGACCGTTTGCTACAAACGCGAACCTACGGTCGGACTGAAGGAGTTCTGTGTCGGACGGTTAGGGTTTTCCGATGTGTTATCGACTATCGCATATCGTACCGTGCTGTACTGCGCCGATAACACATACTGGCAGGGAACGATGATAAGGTTGGATCGGATGGAAGACAAGCGTGTGAAGATTAAACTTTACGGCAGGTACGGTACGGCAATTGCTGGGGCACCTTTGATCGTTTCCGCGGCTCATCGTATATTTCATAACGTTCAACTGAATGTTTCCATTTCAGATACTCACACCAATTGACCACCTTTCTTCGATCGATTTATGACGATTACGAGGAAACCTGTTCCGTTGATCTATGTGCAACGAATCGAAAATCAACAGTTGAAGAGTTAAAACAACATCTTTTGGAAGAGTTACGGACCAAAATCGAACAACCGACCAACAGTGAAGAATGCATGCGGAAGGAATTTTGCACCGATTTGATTTATTGTTCGTTAGAAACACCGATCGAAAATCAAACCATCGATCCGTCTAGTTAATACTGACGAGATCTCTTCCATCGCCATTGCCACGGTTGTCGATTCCAACGTGCACGTTAACCATCGCTGGATTGCGCTGCATCACCGTTACTTCATCGTCCTCCTGGTTGTCCAGCGTTAGATACGGTTCCGGATCTTTTGCGTGCTCGGCATCCTTCAGAATATCTACCTGGATCGACACGGCGGGATTTTCGTTGTCCGGAACGTAGTGTGCATTGCTGGATAGAACGCTATTACCATCCGGTACTAACATTGTCTTCTCGGGATCCGAAAGCAACGGTCCAGGAGCAACGGTGGTCAGCGAAACCACAAGCGCCAACAGCAAAAATACACTTTTCATGTCGATTGGTGGATTACTTGGCTGGAAACAAATTATATCGCAATGAAGATGATACTGATTAAACTGGACAACCCATTTGGCGGGCCTTTTTATATTTCAGCAAGCAAGGGCAGCAATAAAAGGAAGATGATTCTTTATCAATTTATTGGGTGACAACATTTATTTTTGGCTGCCCATTTTGATAACCAGGAGATAGCAGAAGAAGCGTAGTAAAACTCCAGTTGGTAGTCAAGAACTATATTAAATTTTATTTTTCTAATTTCGTTTTATACAATTGAATATTAAATTTGGATTATATACTCCACGAAAAAACGACCTATTCAAATTTATTACAATCTGTTATACTGTTTTGACTAATCTGTTCTATAGTATACCAGATTCGCTCTTCCTACACTGTTAATTTTTTCAACTCCTTAAAATGGGGGTAAAATCTTTTCACAAAATATTTTGTCTAAAGTGGCGTGTGTGGTTATTTGTTTGAGACTAACAAGTGAAAAGCAAGGATGCTTATTGCAGTAATAAGTTTAATTTGTAAACAAAGTGTTTGAAATGAAAAGCGTTCATAAAACATAAATATTTTGATTTATGCAAGAAGCACGCGCTGTCAACTGAATAGTGATGTGCATTGCACTCATAGATGGGATCGAATCTCTACACACCAATGCGGCAACAAATAGAACTTTACTTCCTGAGCGAATGTTCGTCATAGATATTGAAAACCAGATAACTTCCAATTTTTCAAATAGTAATTGATAGGATCTACTTCTTACACGCGATGAGTCACCAAGACGGGTTAATAACTCGCAGAGAAAAACTTCTAGTAGCAATCGGATGTATGCACCAGATCCAACTCCGACCTCCCAACACTATGTTAGTGTGCCGGCAAAAAATCACAATCAGTCATTTGATTTGATAACCACAATCGCGATTGATGATTGCTTATTGTTTTGTCTGATTGTGATGTTGTGAACAAAACATTGTTAAAAATCCATTTCTAATTCTGTAACTGTCCCAGTAGTTAGGTGAATTCACAGTAGCTCGAGAATGACCGCCGAGCAAAGCGATAATATTGCGCTGATAAAGAAGCACATCGGCGAGTATCCCAACTTTCCCAAAAAAGGAATCCTGTTCAAGTAAGTACCGTACGAGCCGGAAGCCCATTTCGTTGATTGATAAACTCTTGTATTATTCAATTTACTAGGGATATCTTTACCGCACTTCGAAATGGGGAAGTCTGCAAAGCCATCAAAAGCGTACTGATTTCGTACGTGCAGGAAAACTGCCCGGATGTAGAGGTGATAGTGGGTCTGGAAGCACGTGGATTCCTGTTCAGTTTGCTGATAGCCGCCGAGCTTGGTGTCGCATCGGTGCCGATACGTAAAAGGGGCAAACTTCCCGGAAAGTGCGTGCAGCAAGAGTACAAGCTGGAGTATGGAACCGTGAGTAAACAAACCGGTGCGGGGATGTTTGTTACGGAAAGGATTGTAATGCTGTTCTTTCTTTCTGTGCTTAGGATGTGTTCGAGGTGCAGGAAGGCAGCATCACGAAAGGCCAAAAGGTGCTCGTGATCGACGATCTGCTGGCAACCGGCGGAACGATGGATGCAGCAAACAAATTGATACAACAGCTGGGCGGTTTGGTTGTGCAGAATGTGGTTATTATAGAACTTACCCAGCTGGGTGGCCGGAAGAAGCTTGAAACGAGCGGTTCCAAAGTACATTCCTTTATACAATACGACGACATAGAATAACGAGACCAAGATTGTTACGGTTAGAGTGTTACATCGTTTAACCATCAAAAGACAGTTAAGATTAAGTCACAAACAGGACCTCAAAGGTTTATAATAATACCAGTAATTTTTCACCGTTATTTTGGATCTTTCTATTTTAATGTTCCTCTGTTTCAATCTCAGGTAATGGAAACCGTTGATATCGAACGATTCTTCGATCGTAATATAGTGAAATTTTAAACGAAAAACGAAATGTTAAATTTTCTAATTGTTTATGTTTTTTAATGAATTTAAGATACCTGTTGCACCTGAGAAAACATATATGTTGCCGTGTTTCCATACTTTGCGCCCTTTCGCATAATTCGTTTCTGTGTTAGTTAGCTCGATCGCTAAGAAAAGAGAGTATGTGACGATCAAAACATAAAATTGGGTAAGCGAGAGAGAGAGCGAAGAGGAACAGCTTTCTTGATCTTTGTGTCTTCAGGTGCCGCGAGCAGCATAACTGCGTCCGCGACAACGGTACCACCAGCGGATGAAAGGCCGAATCTCGCGGTGTCAGTTTCGTACCGATCGTCGAGTTGAGCAGATCACAACTGGCATCGGTTGACCGTGTCGTTCGCGAACCAAAGGTGTGTGTAAAATTGAGCTGCGTCTGCAGAAAACTGAACTACCTTTCTGTTTCGTCGCGATCGTTCGTTCCGTTCCGTTGTTCAGGAGATCGTTTTATGTTGTAAGCTTACGTCTCGTTTGATCTCGCAGTGTTGGTTGTCTCTTGGGAAGGTGGAAGTAGTAGTGTGTTACCGGGCGAGCACTGATCGATCGATCGATCGATTGTTGTTTTCATTCTGCTGTCTGACCTCCCGTTGTTTATTTCTCAACATTTTCGAAGGGCTGCTTGTTGTAGCCGAGAAATTAACAAACGCTAATGGGATCGTGATGATGATCGTGCGAAGATCGACGAAATCGAACCGTCTCGGTGGAAGTGTGTTAATTTCAAATAGGGAAGACCTCACGAACAGAACTCGACCAGTTTGTGAGTCGAAATTTGTGTTGGTAACGGTACGTGACCGCGTTTAAGGAGGAAAAGCTTCAAAGCTTCAGAAGGGGCTAGTTGAGGCTTTTGTTTTGCGGACAAATATCTTCACTAAAAAAACCCACAAACAGGTCACCAGCAATCACCAGCATCATCGGGTATTTGTGGTGCCAGCCACGCCGAGGTGGCAAACATACGCAACGAGCCAGAGAACGTATCGTTCGAGCCGTTTCGGTTCACACAACACCGCTCGCGTTACCCCTTTTTCGCTGGCTGACTGACGACGTGCCGGAAGAATGAAGAAATAAACGTATTTTCGTGGGAACCCCTCCGATCGGGCGGTAGTGAAGAAGAAGACTTTAAACAATGCAAAATGCTGCAGCGGTTCCTTCTGTACCAAATGAGCAGAATATCTTTCCCCGGTCTCGGTGCAGCCAAGACGCGTGGCATTCGGTTTCAAGAAGGAGGTTCTGCAACTTTTGCAATGTGCTATCAAATGGAGTGGAACACCTTCGATTCGAATGTCCTTGAAAAGGAGTGAGGTAATTTGCTACGAGAACGTATCGCCCCTTCAACACGAGGATCCTATTCGAAAGGACTTTGTGCCAAAATTGGCAGTTTCCATTTTGCATTCACATATATTTTTTTTATCTTCAAGCTTTACATGAAGGTTTCAATAATAAAGTTCTTTGGAAAAATGTGGTACCTCGAATAAATTTCATGCTTTAAAATGCTTTGGAATTTTTTTAGATAAGGTAGGACTGTAACGTTGTAGTTTGATTTGTACAACAAGATGATAAAATATTTTTGTAAATTACTTTAGTTCTGGAAATAAGTGCCCTTTTTTAAGTAAATTAGCAATTCACAAAAGTATACCAGAATGAAATAAAAACTGTACATGAAATTACCTCCAGGGTTTTTAAAATGGAACAGTTCCTTAAAAATAATTGGTGCTTTCATTTTAAAAACAATACGAATTAAAATATTTAAAATATGCACTTCATTGCTAATGACAAGAGATAAAATTTAATAATGAGTAACAGATTTAAATCCTAAATGTTTTTGTTTTGGAATTCGTGCAATTTATATTAGCGATATATTTTTTTAATTTCAGTTCTTTTTTTATATAGTAAAAAAGATTTCTAAAGCTGTACAGAAACTAGCATACGTGTTTTGAGCTTCTACTTGTGCATTATATTCACCCGATCCGAGCAAAGACTGTATTTACCAAGCCAATGATCTTAAAAGTAAAACAAGCGGATTGCGCAAACAAAATTCGTTCACGTACTGAAGCACAACAGCTGGTGATTTGTTTCTAAGCTTATTTAATTTTTCTATTCGTCCATCCCCTTGGTGCACATTCCGAAACTCGCGGAAAGTACGGTGAATCATACGGTGGTCGTGTAAGTAGATTCTTCAGCGATCCAGCGGCGATCCGGCGTGTAAAGTTTTGAGCGCAGTAAGCTTAAAAGTAACAGGCGCACAGAACCGCAGGCAGCGAAGCCTGGTCTTGGACAATCCGGCGGTGGCCAAAGGTGGTAAAGTCAAAATGGAGTCGAAACCGAGAAGGGATCGGGGTACGACGGTTGAGGGTTAATCGAGGGCTCTTTCTCTCGTTCTTTCTCACTCAGTCGTTCCACTTCTTCGTGTCTTACGATCGCGAGTAGGTGAGCGAAGGGTCATGGCTTTGCAGGAGGGCCTCCGCGTATGATCGCGGTAAGAAAATCGAAAAGATACATGCTGTGCCGTGTGTGTGGTTCTTCTTTGATCGTTTCGTTGGCTCAGGTATCAGCACACTACACCTGAAGTATGGTCACCATATGGAGAGGCAACCTGTGCCGCTTTGGGATGGATCGGGGAAGTACCACCACAACCACACGAACTTGGAACGCTGGTTACGAAGAGGAAGATGCACAGAACGACGAAGTAACGTCTACCTCTTCGATCGCTGGTGGCGCCTGGTAGTTGGAATGAGGGAAAAATGTTTACTCACCGGAATCTGACGTAGTCATATGGAGGGAAGATGACTACATTTTGCCTTTGGGCTGGAGGACGATCTCGTGGGTGATCGTACGGAACGGAATGGATTGATGCTGCCACAAAGACACACACAGACGATCGATTTGCAAGATCACGATCCTCATACTCAGGAAGATACCGTGATCGTAAACAAATGGCATGCGCAGAGTAACGGACCAAGTTAGAAGTGGTGCATAAATTTGTCTAAATCCTGCCGTAAAAGCGTTAGCGTGCCGTACCGCAATCAGCTCGGTGTGATCGGGTGAACGATTAATCATGCTGTCAGTCAGCAGGTTGCACGTACGACGAGGAGAGAACCGTTTGGCCTATGACAGACTGAGATTCAGCCGAAAAAGAGGTCAAAGCTTCGTGGCAGGGAGAAAAAACGTTTGTCGTGGTGCTTCTTCATATCCTACCGGCGCTTGCGCGCCCCTGTTTACACGACACCGAAAGCGCCAAATGGCAACGGCATCGTGATCGTGGAGGAGACGGCTGCAGAAGTGGAGTTGTACCGAATGCGGACGGATTCAACATCATCTTCATCGGCTTCTCATAATCGAGCATACCCTCCATGTCAGTCGGATGTCTCTACCCACACCCGCATGAAGCAAAGATCATTGTTACGCAAGATGATGCTCGGTGTTTGGAACGAAAGACTTCGATGGGCGAGCAGACGAGGAACCTCATAAAATGAAATATTTGCTTCGATATTCGGTTGAGAAATATGTAACGTAGCAGCCATGTGATGTTTGGAGGTATTTTTCTCGAGAATTATTTGTGGTTTAGAAACCAACTTTACTCTGGTGATTGAATCAGTAAATATACCTTCAAGTGGAGCATCATTATAATTAAAACGTATAACACGGAAGTGTGACATTCCAGTGTTTGGGAAACAATTTTCTTCTCTTTAAATCTCCCATCCAAAACAGAAGATCGAAATCGACCGAGCTCACGTGAGAAAGGAAAAGCTGCACCAGTGATGCTCCGATATGGAAAAGTGATCTGGCGGGCGGAAGGGTCGCATTTCCGACTCCGCCCGGCTGGTTATATCTCGTTACAGCCATCATGTAATGCGCACGGTTCGGTGCGCATACCAGATCATCGGATTGTTTTACCACCGCTTGTTTTTTTTCCTCAAAGCTTATCTTTTTTCACTTCACATTTCACTCTCATTTCCGAACGCTCTTCGCCCCGCGCTCTCGACAGATAATGCCGGGCTCCGAAATCGTTTACTGCACTTTGGGTGCATGCCGGTTTCAATTGTGTTCAACATAACATCCTCTTCCCATTCCCTTTTTTTACCCCGGACGCAGGCTTTTATGGGCTCGTGGAAAGCTTTAGGAAATTTGTTAAGCTTTGCCCATTGATTTGTTTTTGATTACATAAATTCCATGGCCGGTAAGTGTGTGTCTGTGTATGTGTGTATGTGTGTTGGAGGGTGGAAAACACAAAGCTCACGGGTTCCATTAAAAAGGGTGCCGTCTTTACGATGAGATATGTTGAGCATGTTAAACGTAGGTGTAGGTTTGCTGTAACAAAACAATCGAAGAATAATCTTTTTCCACGAAGGCGAAGGAAAGCAGATTGGGATCGTTTTGTTAATTTAGAGTTTCATTTTGGAAAGTATTTACACTATCGGATGTGTTTGGAAATTTTCAAACGCTTCCTTTCCTCCACTGGAAGGCGTTTAAATTGGCGTTCGAAAATTATTTGTTTTCCAATCGGGAGCCGGTCCGTAAGCCATCCGTTTTTTGGGGGAAATGAAAAATAAAACGCTGTGTCTGTGTGTGGCGAATTAGTCAACAGTTGTCCAAAGCCAATGGCAAATGGCGAGAAAATAGTAAAAGAAGCCAACCGATGGGGGTGTTAAGTGAGTATAATTTACAACATGTGATATTTGGCGAAGCGATGCTGGTAGGTGTCAGCATCATCATCACCGGCGTCATCAACAGTGTAACGAAAGCTTTGCAACACGAGCCCAGTTTGCCATCTTTTGTTTCAAAGACATCTTTAAAGTTTTCTTAACGGCTTTACGATGAAGCCGTTCGAATGAAACCAAAAACGTGAGCTCCCAGAAAAAGCATACCGCGAGTGAAATGGGATCGAAATACGAAGACGTCAACGAACGGGATTGGCAGTGGAAGAAAAACACGCAAAAGAGTCGTCGTCTTACTGATGCTACTGATTTTATTTCAACAGGAATATCCGTGGCCGCGCCGTCGCCATCGTCGTCCGCGTTTCGTCCGTTCGTGGTGTCAGTGTTTCGCAGTGTCCGGCAGCACGCGGTGGTTAGGAAATTGTGCGAGTGAAAATTTATTCCTACTGCTGACGCAGCAAAAAACAGAGAAGTGTCCGCGCGCAAACGTGTATTTAGTGCGCGAAAAAAGTGTGCTTTCAGTAGGAGGTGTACAAGCCGAAACAGACGAAGCGATCGCAATCGGGAATCTCTGGGAATAGACAAGGTGGTGAAGCGTAAGACGGGCGCACGATGGGAACGAAAATTGAGTATGTCGACTCGAGCCACATGTACGCGACGAACTACATTCGAAACTCGAAAGCGATTGCGGTTCTGTGGGCGATCTTCAGCATTTGCTACGCGATCATCAGTGTCGTCGCGTTCGTAACACCAGGTGAGTTTAAGGGGACTCCTAGCAAGGTGTGAATTTATGAGTCAAAATGGCGATAATTAGAGGGAATTATGCAACACTCGTCCTCCGAATGGTAGTAGAAATGATCAAAAAGCTCACTCTTTGTTACCGTTGCTTCAAATTTGAGCAAAAATGTTGTGCACGTGACCATATGACCTGTTTCAAACGTCTACCTGAGCAAAGGCGAGCACATTTGGGTTTGTATTGCATAAGTATGAAAAGCTTGAACTTTCCTTGTTGTGTTTTTATCGCTTCACAACAAAAAATAACGGTTAGTTCTGCACAATCTGCACGGTGAAATGTGACCTTGTTTTAACACAAACCGCTGCAAGAAAAAAGGAAAAAACATATGCTTCCTTGAGCGTTAGGTTCATCGTCAACGGGTTTGAAAGTTTAGGTTGGATACGAGAAATAAAAGTGAAATATCGTATTTTTGCATGAAAAATCCTTACTTCTACAAGCTGAGCGATGAAAAAAAAGGGATTGTGCGCAATGATTTTTATATTTTTATATGATTTATTTTAATCGAATACTTCCGTTTTGTTCTTTTGTTGCTGATGTATTTGTTCTTACTTTGAATTCGTGGTAAACATTACTGTTTTGTTCGTGCTTAACTTAAATCGTGATTGGTACAAATAAAAAATGAAAAATTGAGTCCTAATAATCACAAAATTTAATAAGAAAATACCAGATAATTAATGTAAAACAATTAACAAACTTCATGGATGTTGAAAAGAAAGAAGTAATCGATGGGTAGCTACAAATATGTCTGTTTAATCCTCAATGATACAAAAACTAACTCTATTTAAATATATCAAAATGATTGTGAAAACTTTCTTTCATTAGAATAATGAATCCCTGTTTAAAAACTAAAGCAATTGCGTTCAGCATATATTAATTTGTCATGGACTTCGTAGAATAATGTATCAAAAGAAGGATTGCATCAAAAAAGAATTAAAGTTGCAGATAATATGAAAATAGAGGAGTTTTGGATAAAGATTTCACACGTTTTTTGACAATTATGAATCAAAACGGTAAGGGTTTTTTTTTTCTTGTAATTGGCACAACATCGCCAAGTGGAACAGTGGTATAGAAAAGTTACTTTAGTTTTTACAATAAAGGTATTTGAAACACTCGTTAGGAAAAAGAAAAATCATGCTATAAAGCTTTTAAATACCGATTTCATTCTTAAAGGACGTGTTATCTTCTAGGCCCTATATAATTGTTTGTTTGTTTTTAAACCACTTCTTTGGAGGAAGTGGTGCTACACAAACCGTTTAAATGGATCTGATATTCAATGTCCTCTTTGAATAATTTTTTATCAAACAAAAACAATAACGGTCCATTAAGATAACTTAATTCAGTAAGTACACTGAGCTTTTAAATTTATCATATCTGTTGCTTATGTTTGGTAAACTCCGTCATTGTGCGGCATTTAATCGACATTGCAGTGAACGAACCTAGTATCGTATTCATTTTTCACGACCATTAAGATTCTTTGGAAACTCTTAACACGCTTTGCTTTTCGCGCCAGAACAATGGATACTGGAAGCGCTCTGTGTCTTAGTGTGTCTGTGTGTGATATGGTGCAATTTTCTTAGGAAACCCTATTCCACCCCTTTGTCCAAAAGTCCAAAAGGGTCAGCGTTAATGTAAATACGACTCCGCTGGCCGCAGATGAAAAACAAATCCACGGGGGTTGCTTTGCAAAAGCGCTCCCAACTGTATGGAAAAAAGGCAAAACAAAATTCACAGCCACAGCGTGTTCCATTCTTTCGCGCCGATGCGCAATGGGAGAAGCAGTGTTCACATTCCTCAAAACGACGGCAACCCATTACAACCATTTACTACACCATCTCGGGCCGGCTCGGTAGCGTGCTGTGGTGACCTTTAGCGCTGAAAAGTTGTTTCCAAACAACCATTACCTTACGTGGTAGCATCGCAGGCGGCGTAGTATGCAGACTCGAGCGGTCGAATGTTTCCGAGGTGCCGTTGCCTTGCACTTTGGTTCCCCCGGCGAGCGAACGGAGACGAGCGGCGCCACACGCGGTGGGTGACAATTGGTGGACGGTTTTCGCAAGCTAATTAAAACCGGTTGTATCTGTGACTTTGTGTGTCCGTACCATTTGCGATTGAGGAAGAGAAAACTTAATTCAATTCATTTTTTTTTTAATAAACATAATAATACCGGTCACTTTTCGTGGGTAACACCGAGCCTAAAAACAGCTTCTTCATCGGACGCTTCGATCGAAAGACTTCAACGCCGTTCACAACATTGCAGCAGGTAGCGACGAACCCGGTGTGCGTTGGAAGTATGTAGCAATGCTTAAATAATGCTTAAATTAATCATAATAACCATAATGATCATATCGGCGCCGCACAGAGTGCCGCCCTTGCCCCTCCTTACCCTTCCCCTTCATCACTTCCTTCCTCGCGGCTTATGATGCAATAAAATATCGGAGGCCGGAAAGTAAAAGCTTTCCTTTTTCTGCGCATGTTTCCGGCGTCGGGTTGGTTCGTGTTAATAATCATAAATCTGCTAGCGAAATTTTATGTTCAGTTCAATTTACCCGCACCAACTGCACCTGCAGTGCGCACGTCTCCCAGCTGATGATAATTCGTCGTCTGATTAAGACGAATTGAATCGATTGCATTGTTCACTGGCGAAGTTAATTTGCGGGATTGAGCTTTCGATGTACGAAAAATGCGGAAAGAAAATGAAGCTAGCCAGGCGAGGGTAGCAGGAAATGAATGCCGCCCCGCGTGACACCGTGTTTTTCTGGTGGAGTAATTGTCTAAATTTCCTCTTTTACCACTTTGTGCGGGATTTTTGGACGGTCTTTCTTTCTCACCTTTTAACGCCGTTCGGATGATTTGCATATTGCTATGATTTATCGCACGATTTCGCAGCGGTTCATCATCGCGCTGAACTTCGGGTCGATAGCTGATTTTGTTTACGGTTTCGGTCAGGGAAATTTTCCGTACCCGTTTGCTCGAGGGCAGAAGCAGTTATCTAACTCGTTACCGCGTTACGGTGAGGCGAGGAGGTCACGCCCGGTGATAATTAATCATAACAATCCGTTGCTCCACATGCTGATGATAAGCGAAATTGGAAACGATTCGAAGGTAGTGTTGGAAATGTTTTTTCCTTATTTCGGATTCTTGTTTTTTTTTTACAGTTTTTGAGAAAAACTGATGCTCCATTGGAGATGGGGAAAGCAGATCCGATGATCATCACCGATCAAATGTAACTGTGCTGGATCGTTTGGCACTGTTTGGCTCAATCAACATACATTTCCCAATCGTTAGACGATGAACGGTTACCGAAATGCCTTATTATTTGCAATTTTTAGGATGTGAGTTTATCTGCAGGGCATTTTGCGATTCGGTGCACCTAATTTTGATAAGAAAGGGTAATTTATTACCTTACGGTATCGTTCTTGATTTGGAGAATGTTTGGCTAGTAACAGATGCTGCAGCAGATGGAATTTTTTAGAAAAATAAAATAATAGAAATCTTAATTTAACATTTTCTGGGGTGCATCCATCAAATAACGAGAGGTTTTCTGTTGGCGATGTATATTTCAAAATTTTAAAACGCTTCCTGGAACACCCAGGGCAGGTCTTACACTACACCTTTCCATTTTACGAATTATTTCTATTACTTTTCCTTATTTTGCTTCTCCGGTGTGATGTTTAATTTAAAAAATGTGTTCCAAAATAGTGAAAAATTTGTTCTGAAAGAGTTGATAATGTTCAGATACAACAGTTTAATGAATTAAAATCATACATCATGTTATGAAAACGTTAATCAACGTAGTCATCATTTGAACAATTCGATATTAATCCAGCACCTCAGTTTCTGGAGAAGCTGTGTTTATTTGGTTGCCATAGCGCAATTTTCTCTATAGTTCAAGTGCAACACCATCGTATGAAAACAATACAAGTTAATTAAAAATCAATTGTAATAGTGTTTATATAAAAAAAAATAATTGAATTGGGCTAATTTGAAAGAAATGCATCTGAATAAATTTTAAATGTTTTATTGTGTTGAGTTTAACCGCAGTTAGCACACAATTAGCCTACTTTGGAAACTGAAAATTATTAGCTACCTTGCTACATGTGCGATTTACTCGGTTATGCTGGTTACGTGCAGATTTTAGGCCGGTGATATTAGGTATAAATTATGCGTTTTTCAGTAGAAAATCGTTTGCAATAAATTTAATCGATTTTTCATGATTTATCGATCAGTCAAAAGGGTACGAGTGTCACACTTACACAACTAGCCGCACTTTTCTGCCGGGGGCTGGCGGCAGAAATGGCAACGTCAAACCCCCTTTGACCACGGCCCTCCTTGTGCTCGGCCGTTTTATGCAACCTCTCAGCCTCGCAATGTAAAGCTCTCGGAACAATTTGTTGGTTTAAGCATTATGGCTTCGGTCGGATGATTTGCGTCGTTGGAGGCTGGGCTGGGGCAACAAGAAGCCAACATTTCGTGCCTTTTCTCCGCCCGATCTCGGTGTGGCCTTTCATCTGGAGCATTACTTTTACCTTGGGTTTACCGAACAAAAGGTGAGAGTTTGAAGCTTATTATTGCCTTCGAGTTGGTGTGTTTTTTTTCCAGCGCATAGAATTGCAAGAGTTTTCAACGAGAAGGAACGGGGAAATGGGACCAGGAAAATGACTTAAACTAGCGCACTGGAAGAAGAAAGGTTTCGTACTCCCGCAACCACTTCCAAGCAGAGAAAGAGGAAACCATAACCAGATTGCTCCGATCAGCGGTAATCAATTGGTTGTGTTTATTTATGCCACCGCCTTTGGAAGGGAAAAAACTAAACGCCACCGAGGAAAATCGAAGGGGTTTTTTCCGCCACTTCTCGTTGCTTTTTGCACTCTTGACGTGCAAAATGAGACTGAACATTTTGGCTTCGGCACACTGTAATGTTATCCAACCCGGCTGGATGATTTCTGGTGGCGCACGTCGGCATGTCAAGCTCGGTCTCGGCTCGGTTTTCCGTGGAGTCTGCAAACCCCGTGAAGGATGCAATGCAGGAAGTGCTCACGGCGCGTTCGTTCTGCTCACTTTCTGGCCGACAACGTAATTGGTTCCATTGACACACCGGGGTAATAATGCGCGGCGAATGGATTTGCTTGTGGTTGTAATGTGGCACGGGAGGAGCATTTGCTTCACCTCCGTTCGGGCGGCGCTCTGATTTGCACGCTTGCAACATAAAAGCTCCATTAAGCGAAACCTATGTAACAGATTTTAAATCTTTTTGTAAGAAGAAAATAAGTTTTCAGTTATTTCAGGCATGGTTATTGAAACATTCCCAAACGCATATTCTAATGAACTTAAGCATTATAGCATTATTCGAACCCGTTTGATTGTACAAATTTATTTCTTTGCGTGGTAAAAATAATAGGCGGTATCGCATACTGATTTATTTAGTTTTACGATGGATCTTGAAATTCGTCTGTGTGTGTAACGATCGTTTGTTCTGATTTCAAGGACCATTTATTTCCACGAAATTGATAGACAAATGCATCCAATTCATCAAAAATGAACGCTTGACGGCAGATTAAACGATGGTTAAATAAACAAATCCGTATGTGATACCACCAAATATCATCGTGAAATAACGTATGCATTAAAAAAATAGACAAATTTTAACGATTTTCCTTGCAAAAACGGAAAACGCTAGCAACTTCCAGTTGAATGTAACATAAAGAGTAGCATTTCTTTTAAATTCAGAACATGTTTCAGAACTTTATCATTAAAATTGAATCCGCGGTGGCCAAAACAGCAAACCGTCTTCGTTTGATAACGTGTAAAAAACTTTCAGCATTATAGCGGAACGAACTTGTTTGATTTTGTTAGACATTTCTTGTCCACCGAATTCAGCTGATATAAATTTTTAACTATTTTGTCACTTATGGAGAAAGGTTGAAAAATCATTTTGAAGTCTTGGTCCGGCCACTGACTGTGCTGCGAGACCTCTCATTGCAACATAGGCCGTAACGGCAGGCAGAAAGAAAAATAGGTACTAATAAATTCCGTGTTTTTGGACCAGAATGTCGCTTCAACTAGGCCAAATAGTTAAGACAAAATTAGAAAATATGGAGATTGTTATACAGATGTGGCGACCGAGGCCAGCCACTCAAACAAACCGGCTCGAAGCTCCTGTAAGACATGTGCTCGGAAAATCACAAAATTCGGTCAAATATCATAATCGATTCCAGCACTAATAATCCTATCTATGTCCCTCAACCACTTCCAACTGATAAAACCTTGATAAATCTTAAACGTAGGATCTATTCCAACAATTTGAACCCCAAGTGGAGCAGCAAGTGGTCATGTAGGCCACACAACTACTGAAAAACAACCTTACACCATTGGTTTTGTCGGCTATGGCTAAAGTTTCGACCAAGTACCGTATGGCCGCCTTACTGGCCGTCAAAATATTTTTTTAAGTACTTAAGTGATGTAACTTTACAATAAGTTCAATACTTCATTCAATTAGCTTGGTTATCTTTTTTCTTATCGTCGATGAAAATTTGTCTATTTTTTTTAATGCATACGTTATCAGTTCTTGCCAAGAGTAAGCCTTCTGCTCCTTTTTTTATCTTTTAAACGCTCGGCGGAGTGAATACTCTGGATTCCAAAATGCTGAATATTTCTCATCAATTTGTTTGTTAGCTCATTGCATTGGGTATGTCTGCAATTTTTTTTGTATATGAAATTAATTCAGTTGAGGTTGGATGTATTAAATATATATTGTTTGATGTTTAACATAAAAATACTCATTTCTTAATACGCACCATGACGTAAAAAGTTGGTTAAAACCTCTGAATAGTAATAGACGCAATTTCAAATTAAAGTTTATTCCAATTACTTTCTTTGTTTGAGAGAACTTTTGAATTTTAAGCCTGAAACAAAAGTCATTAGCAATTACTAAACTCGATAATAAATTTAAGCAAAACAATGTTTAGTAATTGTTCTCATTTTCCTGTTTTTTTTTTCTAGAATGGGTTGGCGATGCAGACTCGGACATCGGGGGTCGGCTTGGCCTGTGGCAGATTTGCCAGAAAGATGATCTCAACGACAGCTGTAGTGGTAAACTGGAAGAGCTTCTGGAAATGCAGTCGATCGCGTTTCAGGTGAGTTTTAATTGGCTTGGAAAACTAAATAGAACCCCGAGTTGTGAGAGTTTTCCCCGAAAGAAACCCCGTTAGAGCTCCGGAAATACGAAAAACCGCATTCCGTGTTGCGCTTTCATTAGCAGACGCCTGAGACTAGTTCTTCCCGGGGGAGAAATGTCACTGACACACCATCGCCCGCCCAACTCCGAAGGTTGGCCTCGTTTCGCTGAGTAGAAGGTAACCTTACTTCGGTGTATTTCCTCTGTCTTTTTTCAGGTGGCGACCGTATTTTGTGGCCTCGCCGTGGCCACTTCCGTGCTGGCGATCTGCTGCCTGCTGCTGATGGTGTTCATGAAGTCAACGACCGTCTTTCACATTTGCGGCTGGATGCAGATGCTTTCCGGTGAGTATGGGGGTCCACGAGAAGAGACTTGGAATTCTTGAACGAAGACTGTGGAGCTCATTGGGACATGGCTAGGACTGGCCGGAAACTGAGCCATCTTTTTGTGCTTCCATCGAGTAATTGTAGTGTAGTATGGAATTTGGACAGGAATTCGGAGGGAAGTTCCACCAGCGAGACTTCGCTCCACCAAAAGCGTCCACTCGATAATCGATGGGAATAGAGGGCTGGTTCCTAGACGAGCTGTACGCACGCCGAACCGACCACCATCTTCCTCATTGCGTTCGTTAGTGGGAAGAAATTATAATTAGCCCCATAAAGCAGCGATCGACCATCGCTCGCTAATAGCGCTCGCAACAGCGGAAGCAATGGAAATGGTTCACAACCAACCGGAAGATCATCTCGGTTGAGCGTGCGATCTACAGATCGTGTGGAAGCTTGGATTAATAGTTCAATCGGAGACTTGCCGGAGAGATAGATTGCTTCAGTGGTGGCTTTTGCAAGATGAGGCACTTAATCGCCACTCCGAAAGGAGTCCACTCGATGGGAAGCTATCAAGCTCAATCTGCCCATCAAACGTGGCGAGAGTGTTGGGTGAAGGCATTTTCATGTTCACTTATCGTTAGTGCAGAAACAAGACCTCTAAGGTCCACGCGGACGCAACGGAATTGGTGTATCTAATCCGGTTTTTCTGCGCTATCAACCTTCGCGGCCACCTTTTTCGCCAGCATCGGGCGCGAAACTGCACTCGATGCAGCTGCAACCGTTTCCCTTCACTTCAGTCCGCTGTGAAGGCCGACGATCGTCAACATCGATGATGATGATGATGATGCTGATTAGGCCGTCGAGATCGTGGTCGTACATTAAGAGGTAGGGTTTGGAAATCGTCATCATCGAAAGCATCGTTGGCTTCTGGTCCAGCCGGTAAACCGGTTTCCATCTCCGGTAAATGGCTCCGGTATGGGTACGCGGAGAAAGCTTCGACCGTGCCGGAAGAAAGAGAAATGATCGATTCCCGCTTCGCTACTCGCACAACCCGAAAGGGAGTGAACGTGCTCTCGATGGCCTTCCCAGTTCCCTCTAGGTTGGAATGTCCGGTCGAAGAAAGCAGACAATCTACCCACGCTGGAAGTGGGTCATTGCCACCATGTTGTTGTGCCCTCCAACAACCGGGTGTTTGGGCGAGATGATCCTTGTTTTGACCACTTTTTCGCCCTGTTGTTGTCGTCGGGTTTGCATGTCGGACATGCATGCGAGAGTGGACAATTTTTCCAGCAAATCGATCGAATGGAAAATGAAAGCATCAACGCGGGGGAAAAGTAGCTTTCTTCATCGACAGGAAAAGTGATTCCAAACCAGTTGGTGCGTCTTGGCCACGACTCTCTTCCTAATGCCTCAAAGCGAAGTGGTCGATCTAGATTTCCAATTTCCGCCCGTTCGGCACTGACCTTTATCTCGGTCGTCCGGTCTGCTGAAGATCGCGAACCCGACCAGGGAAAAAACAAGTTTCCAGTCGATGCCCAAGTTTGTTGACTTCACTTTGCGACACAATGTCGTGCTGGGTAGGAGTATTTTGCAGTATGGATTTTTGTTAGGGAAAGTTGATTTGAAAGTAAAATAATCTCTCAGACGTTCGATGGCGATCGTCGTTAGTTGGACATGGGCGTTCTTAGCGACGACTAGCAGTGAGTTTTTCCAATAACATGGAAGCACTGCAATCATTGGCGCAATAAATGTTTGAAACTCATTACTACTTTGTTACATTGCTGGACTTTCTTCTGCTCCATACTTTTACGATCAATAAAAATTGAAACATGATTTCATTGCTTGCGTTACGCGTTCATCATCATCATCTGCCAAGCGTAGGTATGGAATTGCTTGATCGATCGTCCGTTCAGATTTATGGCAAACATCCTCTCGCACACGCACATTTCACAGTTGCGTGCCCGAACATTACGTGCCACGGTTTTGCCATTTTACTGCCCCCTCATTTGGGAGCAATATGACTGACCGGGGGGTGATTTGAGCCGATGCAGTCGTTACGGTTACACTTTCGGCCTTTATTTACTTTCGCTGGCTGACCCAGTCTTGCCGGATAAATGGTAAACGAGATTTCAGGCTTCACGGGTGCATTATTTGGAATTTTCGGTCGTTACCGATTGCGTATCCTTCCCCTGATGGCGGACTCGAATCGAAGGCGATCCAGTACTTATAAGATAATTTCGACGAAAGATATCTGATGTAAGCGTCCCTAAGAAATGAAACTGATGTGCATAATTACTATGATTTTTAGAAATGGTCCCAATAACTTCGGAAAAGCTTTGCATAAAATACAGTTTCCTCTCGGCAACGATTGCTGAAAATGCCTACACAAACATTTGATTAAATAATTCAATAATTTCAACATAAAACGCTTAGACAGCTTTTTGATGTACATTAAACTCATTTGGTTTAATAGAAAAGCGAAGGTTTTTGGTAATTGATTCAATAATTTTCGAGGAATACATTTCTTTTCTGCTTTTTCATTTTCGCCAAATAGTGCAATAAGCTTAAAATGTGGGACAAAATGTTCAAAAAAAGGATCAATACCTACTACTCAATAAAATTTAAAAATTTGATTTTTTAAAGGTTTGAGTGATCCGGGAGCAATAATTATTTTTCACGATAAATGGTCTTAATGCCTGCAAACTGCATAATGCCAATGACTTATAATAGTAAGAATTTGTTTGGTCAAAAGAAATATGTTTTCTTTGATTTGTGCTACTAAACCATGTTCAAATCATTCTTCCCTTTTTCCTAAGCCAGTTATTTTAAGGGAAATTCTTATTGAATATAGATTTATATTCGCACTGTTGAATACTTTGAGGAAATATTTTTAAGGTGGTAAAAAATCGTTCGAAAGTTGCAAACATGTGGCGAAAGTTACCAACTCTGGTGCGAAAAATAGTTGCAAAAAGTGTTTTGGGATAAGGGTGTTTTCCAACTGGAATAAAAAAAAACACAATTGAATGGAGATGTTTAGTTTGATAGATGGTCTATATCTTCAAACCATTTTTTTCCCCTCTCGCGATCTATACAATATTTTTTGCAAAGGTTTTTGTCACGATGATAGACGGCAAAGGTACCGCAATTTGAGCAAATTGTACAGTTTCTTTTACAGGAAATACGTAAAAGAAGTGCTGAACAAAATGAGGCGTGGAATTTTGTTTCCTACATCAACAAGGACGGGGATGGATCAAATTAAAGATGATGCAAAAGTGATAGTTTGATGAGCTGTGGCAATTGTAAATGATACTTAAAAATAAAAAAGAAACTTAACGGTTCCGCTCCCGTGCACTTCGCTAATCAAATCTCCATTAAGCGAAGAAATCTGCGTATTTGTACAAGTGCCCATTATGCGCTCAAAGAAATAAAAAGAGACTGCGAAAGAAAGACTTTCAAACGTGACGACGGCCGGTTAATTTTTGGCTGAGTGTTTTTATTTTCCTGTTTGGCTTTCCTCTAAATGCCATTCAAACGGATGATGCGCAACCGAGTTGACTGCACGCTCCGGAAAGTGACCGTTTCCGGAAGAAAACGTTACCAGCGCGGGACAGTTATAATTGCGGTGTGTGTCTTTTTATTTGCTCGCCAGCGCAGTGGCGCACAATTTGTGATATTCTTGTTTTCGTAGCGGCTCTTGTAAGTCGCAAACGGTGCGGTACTAATTTCTCGTGTGTAGCTGGCGGTTTTTATTTTATTTTATTCGCCGCGACGGACGGAATGTGGTAACACATGTGAAACTGGGGAGGGATAACTAATGCGGTGGAACCTTGAGCATGCACACGCCACCATCGAGATTCCCAACTGAGGGCCACTGTTTACGCCCCGTCTCGGACCGGATGGATGTGATGGTTGGCGTCGGTTTGGAAGAAGAAAGAGCCATAAATGTAATGTATGCAAATTTTCCTTCCCGCCACTATCGCACTCGTCATCAGGTGCGTTTGCGCTACGGTTGAGCTTTAATGGTGCAAACTCGAGGGGGCCATTATGTGTGCGCAGAATCCCTCGGTGGACAGGTGAAATAACTACAAAAACCTCTCTTGCGGATCACTAAAAACTCGTGGTCGAATGGGACTGCGTCATGTGTTTTACTGAGGTTTTTAATCTGATGATTTCACAATCTGTGGCATTGTTTTCTCGGATGTGCCACACCAAAGCCACGATGTGCTTGGTTGTTACATTTACGGGAGCGTGCATCATTCGGTCCATAAATCGGTAGAATGGCAGTGGTTTGTTTGCCTACACGAGTATCTTGGGAATGCAGTGCTTCTCTAGGGCCGGGCAAATATAAGTATGAAGAACGATCCGTTAGCTTTCAGCGTGCAAGAGTAGTGTTCAAATGTCAGAGGGTGCATCGGCATGAAGTAATATCCCCGCAGGGGACCACACCAATGAATTATAATATTGAGTAATGCAATTCTACTCTTTCGATTGAGTGCTCTAGGCGTAAAGATGGTGCATGATCTTTAGTAAGCAATTTCTAATAGCATTCACAATTCTTAGATTCTTATGATATTTACATATTTTCTAATAAAAGTTCTAATTTATAATCATTTCAGCCCTCTGCATGGTGATTGCTTGCGTTTCGTTCCCGTTCGGGTGGAACTCGGACGAGTTCCGTAAGGTTTGCGGCCCCGAGTCGAACCGTTTCGAGGTTGGTCTGTGCAGTTTGCGCTGGGCGTACCCATTGGCAATAATCGGTAAGATTTGACTCAAGCCATTTACCTCAAACAAATCCCTTTACGAGTTTATATTTGTTTGCATCTTTTTAGCATGTATCGATGGCTTTATCCTCGCCACGTTGTCTTTCATTCTCGCCACGCGACACGTCCGCTTGCAACCGGAACCGCAGTATCAAAGCAGTACGTATAAAGGTTGGAAAGGTCAGGTGATAGCGTTCCACACAATTCAGTTGATCATCCTATTTTCTGTATTTTTAGGGGAAATCAACAATGCGTACGTGACGGACGCCGTTAGCATCGCCGGCTCGAGGAAGTCGTTAAATCTTCAACCAGTGCTCCTGGTGGCGCCTCCACACATGTAAGATAAAGGAAAACAGATTCTGAATTTAGTTCTTTTGAGAGGCAGTCTTAACTTTTCATTAGTGAAGTGTGTGGGGGAAAGGAAGTTTAATGCATTCGCTTTATTTTGGAATATAAAAATGTATACAGGCTGCCTCGCGTAACTTCGGCCTCGCTTTACGTCGTTTGACAAATCGTACGAAGCTAGTTTATAGAAGCATGCGTTGTTCTTCGCTCTTACGATTCAATCCAATTTGTATGACACAAGATTGGAACATAGCCTTAGAAACCTTGAAGTAGGTATTATAAACTTAGGAAGCATTGACATTTTTGGATCCGACTTCGCTTTAACGCCGCTGTCACAGTCACATAAGACGTCGTAAAACGGGGCCAGCTTGTAATTGCAGATCCAAAGAAAAGTTCCATTATTATGTAGATTGTAATTATGGTTTATTTTTTCCAAATGTCACTCGTACAGGGGAGGTGACCCTCGTACAGGGGAGGGTCCAGTCTCGGTTGGGATCCGAACTCATGTCGTCGAGGTCATGGGCCGATTTTCTAACTGGCGCTACCGTAATTTATTGTTTTTGTGCTAGTAATCGTTATTTTGTTCGATTATCCAAATTATTTGTCAAGTATGTCAACAAGAGAGAATTTTGTCACATTAGTTTTATTAAGTTTTATAGTCTGTTTAGTGTTTATAGTCAACTAAAATGAACATTTGAAGATATTTCTATGAATGTCTAGAATTTGAAAATAGTTCATAAAATTATCTTCCAAAAGCTATGAGCCATTCGAACGTGATTTTTCTAACGTAATTTTTCATTATTTTTATTAAAAAAAACATGTTCAATGCCTTTAAACCGCAGAAATAGTTGAATATTTCATTAAATATTTTGCGTTTTGTTGAAATAATAATAAATATAGCTGTGAATAACCTGAGCAAAATATCTCGTTTGCTAGGCTCACTGTTAGATTCCTACTCCGGCCTATCCCCGGTAAAAGGCGTCAAAATTGTTATTTAACGTAAATCAGACTCCTCAAGAGAAAACAATTGTCAACGCAGGTGGAAGCAGCAAATGGATTTTTTTATACATGACAATTAAAGCTTTCATTCATTCTTTACTCGATTCACAATTTCATATGAGGCTTGGCTTCAAAAACCGGATGATTGGGCATCTGTCGCTGACCTGATCCCGATAAAAAAATTTTA
This sequence comes from Anopheles sinensis, assembly GCA_000441895.2. Taxonomy (NCBI): domain Eukaryota; kingdom Metazoa; phylum Arthropoda; class Insecta; order Diptera; family Culicidae; genus Anopheles; species Anopheles sinensis. The sequence goes on along the minus strand of KE525339.1, from coordinate 1,614,178 downwards.
ATTAGGTTACTGCAGCTGAATGTACATACTGGTATCCATGTTGTGTTGTTTATAAAAAAAAATACAACCTACAAACAAAACGTCACACGTCAAACAAATTAAACGATATCTAAAGCTGTAAAGTATCATTTGAAGAATTTATATAATTTATTTGATAAAGACCTTCCCAAAACCTCTGATTAATTATAATACTTGAGTTCCGATAAAATCAATTCTTATTTAATCCGCCTCTTATACTGTACTGTTTTACCCAAGTAACTCATGAATACTAACGTTTGTGCTTATATTTTTTCCAGGGCGCATCATATGAACGGTACCGACACGCTGTCCAGTCGAGCTGCGAGTCGCTACGGACACGGTATGCGGCCAGACTACCACAGCTCGCTGCATCAGTTCCAGCTGTAATATACACCATACCAAGTGCAGTGACGTTACATTGCACCAAACAATCCTTCAAAATGCGCGATAAAATGATCACCAACATCGCGATCAAAAACTATCACTATTCAATCCTCAACGCGTAACGCCTTAGCGTTACGTCAAAGGTTGCCCATCCATCCAGTATGGAGTCAGGTGCCCGCCGTCGAATAGTTGATTTTTAACTTATTGAATTCTTCCTCGCATCACGTTGTTTGAGAACGGTGCATGGAGTTAGTTTCTTTATTTTAAAACTATTTGACAAGAGACCGAGCGAAAGAGAGAGAGAGAGAAAAAAAGAAGAAAACAAACGATCCCAAAAGTACGACGCAAAGTGCAACCAACATTTAAGTTTAGCTGAAACGATATGGTTTTCTCTCGCCTTTTTTCTTTTTTTATTTTATGTTACTTATCTTTTAACCGTATCTTTTATTCGTTAGGGTTATTGTTTTTTCGGATTTTAGCGAAAAATAGATATTTTTAAGCATTTACCAATCAGAATCGAGAGCGTAATCCTTGGATATATTATTGAAAGAAAATATTTACCAAGAAATTGGTAATAAGGCAAAGACAAAAAGCTTAGTTATTTGACGAATTGAACAACTTTCTGTTAGTTCGTCTTGAAGATTATATTTGAAAGAACGTTTTCCTTAATTCTGCTTAATACGGAAAAACACTTGAGGGGAGGCTGTAGAAAGGAACTGATTCGTGCACTCAATATGAAGTAAAATGATCAAGTGGATGATTTCTCAAAGTGCAATTCTTTTCCACAATTCAAACATGCACATAAAAAGCATTGAATATTAATTTATTAATAAAACGGATGAACTGATCCGTTTGCTCTCAACTATTTTTTCTTGACAGGTTGTTTGTAGAGTTCTCCTTTGAGGCGTAATTTGGTTCGATAATAAAATGGGCTCAGACATGAAGGACCTCAAATTAGAAGAAGGCGCTTTTCCTTCTCTACAAATGCTATTCGCTACATGTGGCCCTCCTGGTGTAGTAGCATCTCTAACAGTACCTACTCAATCAAAGTATCAAAGATACATTAGCTACCGGAGACTTAGGTCGTTGAGGTTTGAGCTTTGATAGGAAATTATAAATTCTCAATCTTGTGATATGCTTTCCAATGCTATGGGAAATAGTCAACGAAAATAAATCGCAACATTTTCAACTAACTCAACCATCAGCGGCCAAGACGACATATCTGCGGTCATTACACGCTACGTAGTAACCGTCTGACATACGTGTCATAATAAACAACAGCCTTCCTCGTCGTGACGGTGATTTTCATTCATAAAATCCCACAAAACGATAGTCGATCGTGCTCGATGAAACAAGTGCTCGAAATCGAAAGCGATTAACGTCCGGTTTTCTCCCTCTACGTTGACCGGAAGGCGGTCCGCCTGACACTGGGCTAAACCATGACGTTACTAAGGTAAGCCCAACGCAAGCGCTATGAGAAAATAGCTCCACTCCCTCGGCATTTGCACAAATAATTACCCAGGGGGTGCTAGAGGTGACGAAAGGTACCGCAAACACAGGATTGAGTCGGAAACAGGGCCAATCATGCCCGGGATCCTATCTCGTTCGAACGCAGACGAACTAATTGCCTGCAAAGTCGACGCCAGGGCAGCCCGTGGTGCTCTTGAACTTGCCACTATCGCGCGTGGTCGCGGTAATTAGTTCGATCCAGTCAAGCAAAGGGAAAGGAAGTGACCCATCAGCCACCTCGGGGGGAGCTTGGGGAAGTTGTTGCCGTGCGTTACAGCTCGTAGCATCTGCGAAGCCACGTGCCCTATGGCGTGTTTACTCAAACTGGGCCCGGGTTCTCGTGGACGCGTACTGCTCCGTTCGTTAGGGATCTAATTGCTTAATTGCCGATCGACGATGATGAGATTTTCATACAACTAAAGCACCTCCTACGAGATAAAAAACTGTTTCATTACCGTTTAAATGCTGCAGGCAAATTGTCGACGAAATTCCACCTCCCTCTTGGTGGGATTTTGTTGCCAGTGGGCAAAATAAATAAGATGTAAGTGAACCACGTGGTAAAGGGACTTAAACAAACAGCTTAGTGCCGTTATGATGTTGGCAAAGTTTGGAAAGCATGTTGTCAAAACTAGGCCTGAAATGTACTTAACACTTCAAAGAGCATCTCAAGGGGCAAGATAATTTCCATTAATTACATGTCAGAGCACGGAAGGTCTCGTGCCCTTTGGTTTGATAAAGTAATCAACTGTGTCAAAACCAAGTGTTTATGGCATTACCAAGCTTCTTAAATTGAAAAAGATGTTAAAACGAGCTAAATTGGCAAACGATACTGTTATCATAAAGATTAACGAAGACGATATTGGTTGGAATATTTTCACACATCGCTATTTCCAACCCAGAAAAACACTTCAATCCATCGGTTTAAAAAAATCAGAAACATTCAAATTTATTTACAAATGAATAAAACGTTTATCTCCTATTTACATCTGTGGTACACGTTCGTGGGATAAAATTGCATAACTAGCTTAACACGTTCTATTAGTTTCTAGAGTAAACCTACGATTATCAACGAGTTGCTGCACTGTTTCGCGTGGAAACAATCGCAGTTTAGATAGCATCTTGTTCCGTTTCGAATAATTCCTTTCGTCGACCAAATACTCCAAATACTCTTCCTAAAAAACCGTTCCCTGCACTTTCGTCCACATCGGTTGTGATATGTACACGCGCTAGCGTCCTATCAGCTAGCTAGGTGGACGAGTAAAAATTAAATGAGAAATATTTTCAAATGGCTTACGGAACCCTGTGGCGTACCGATTGAGCAAATAATGTTTCGTCTTCTCTGCGTGGAAAACCAGAGCTTATTCTATACTGGGCTGAGCATTACTTTTTTTCGCTTTTCTTAACATTTTTTTCCATCCATCCTTTTGACTTGCGGTACATTTTAGATAACTTTCTTTTTAACTATTCCCTAGACGATAGATACTTTTTTTTTAATTTCCAAAGCTCTAACTAATGAAAGGATGTCTTCCAGTCGCGTATCTTAGTAGAAAGAACAGTTTTGTTTCTTCCGCTGGTGGTTTCTTACAAAATAGTAAACTGAGCTAGGCGGTAGTGGATAGATGTTGAGTTGTAGACTGAATACAATGGCAGTGCGTAAAACGGTTGACCGCTTCACGACGACCCTTACCACTATGGGGTGGAAAGAATAGGGAACCGGAGAGTTTTACTCCACGAAGTACAATCCTAAATCCTTATCTGAGCACGCCTTCTGGCAACGCTCGGTTAGAGGTAAGTAGATAGACGCAGGTAGCAAACGACGAAACGTAGTTCATAAAAATAATAATCAGCAGTCTCTATCACCGTTTTGGAACGAACGGCAGTGTGACGTACCGTCGTGGATACTGTGATGGGCAGTTCGTTCCAAGGAAAAGTTGAAAATCATTGTATAGGAAGCTAGTCGATCGTTGTTTTTTTCCTTTTGCATTAGAAAACAGGGGTTGTGTTGGCCTTCTCAAGCATTTTCCCCACAGTGATTGTCCTAGGCGGGTGAATCCTCCTCCGTTAGTAGACTTTGGTCCTTCGGTTGAATGTACATATGATGATGACTTTGCAGGAGGTTGTGGTTGTGCAGCAGGTGATTGTTGTTGATCGCGTGCCCGTCGGTGGCAACCGTGCTGGAGCCGGTGTCGTCCACCTCATCGGAAACCGTCGCTACCGTGCCGTTTGCCTTCAGCAGGATGTGGCTGTCCCGGTGCAGTATCCGCTGCTGGCCGTTGTGTATCAGATGGCTACCGCGTCGCAGCGATCGGCGACCCATCTCGAGCAGCTCCGTCGTCGGATCTTCGGTGAAGACGAAGTTCTTGTACGCCCGCACGAAGACGTAGATCATGGCGAAGGCTCCGGTCAGTATCATACCGTACGACAGGATGGGAAGCGCCGTCGGAGCGAACACCGTCGCCAGGTAAATCCAGCGTCTGATGGGAGGCGTTAGCTCGCTAACACCCTGCACATGTGTGATAAGACGATAAGACAATTAAATATTTTCCACCCATTTTAGATCCACATTCCAATCCTCCTACCTCTTCAAGCCACATGATGGGAAATACGAAATCACGAAAGTCTTTGGTTGCCATCACGTTCGGTGCTTTCTCGACTAGAAGATTAAGCTGCACTCGTACCTGACCCTCCAGTGGGACGCCCAGTTTCTAAAGAACAGAAGGCTAGAGTTAGTATCTTCCAAGAATAAGCAACCTAACGTTGGAAATACTTACGGGTTGAATTTTGAAGTACGTTTTGTGCTGCTCCTCGTTCGGTTGCAGGCCTTCCACGGCGTCCAGCAGTTGCGGATCGGACTGGAGGAAGTGTGGGTTCGAGATGTAGACAGGTGCTCCTATAAGAGATAACGATATTTAGACGTTAGACACCTGATTATAGTAGGAACTCCCCAACCCATTGTTCTCACCATATTGACAGGGACTGATGTTCTGCAGCCCGTAATACTTCTTATACTCCGAGTGATCAAAACAGCTGTTGTTTTCGTTCGGTGGCCCGTAGGCATCCTCCGCAAGTGTGTACAGATCGGCCGCAATGCCTATCGAGGTGAAACATTTAGAAATCCGAATTAAGACATGGAACCAACCCGAGCGAGTTGTTCTCCCATACATACCATCCTTCTCGACCGGCTTCCGGTAGACCAGTGGCAACGTCCGGCACAGATCCTTATCATAAATGTACACCCTATCCTTGCGGGTGATGTCGCGTGGTGGAAAGAAGCTACCCTCCGACGCCTCGATGCTCCGGCATGGTTCGCCGTCCCAGTGCGGCAGGTGGTCCAGTCCGTTCAGCTTGTCGAAGTAGCCGAACTTCTCCATCCCGGTGTGCCCGGTGTGCATCGTCGCGTACTCGGTGAGCGTGCCGTTTCGCTGCACATTTTGCAACATCCCGAAAGGTTTGGTGCGGGGTTTTTGAGGGTTTTTCAACAAAAGACGACAAAATGGTTGGGGTTTTGGTTTTTTAACGTTCGAGCAATAACAGAAGAAGAAGAAAGAAAAAAATGGAAAAAGAAAAGAAAACGGGACGGTTGTTTGGGTTTGTCAGAAGCGTGTCGGTGAGTGGGGAGGGACGAAATAGAGGTATAAACAATTATAGAAAACAAAAAATTAAAAAACACATAAATAAAAAATGGGAAAACGGGAGGTAGGTTTGGAGGGAAAATAAAACAAGCAAAATGATCGATTAGTGAATGGTTTAGGAAAGAAACACAGTGTTATGGATATTCATCAGCAAGCAAGTGAAGGAGGGTGAGTTCCAAAACCCATGAGGTGCACGTTTAAAGCTCAAGATAAGATCACTTTCCGGAAAAAGGAGTACCCTACACAGTTTTTGCTCTTCAATGGTTAGGTGTGGCTGGGGTAATATGAATCCCTGAGGCAAAACGTACTTTGGTCGCAAAAAAAAGAAGTCACCCTGCAAGATTAAACTAAAATATGCTCGCCATGTAAGATTGATAACTCTTCATCAACGGAATAAAAAATAAATAAAATATAAGCAACAAACATCACCGTTTCGAACATGTTCTGATGATTTTTGCTGATTAAGGAACACATAGTTCTGTTAATAAAATCAGTGCTTCAAACTGCATTTAAAAATCTCGGTAATTATGTAAATTTCCCCGAATTTTAGCTAAAAATATGTTCAACTGTGAACGAGGGTAGAATTCACCTCATTGAAAGGACAAGGCAAGAGTGTTATAACAATCTGAAACAATTTCTAATCATTTTTAATAAATATGTTATCTAATAAAGCTATTGAAAACGGGAAAAAATCCCTAATAGGTTTCTAGCTTGAATCTTGAGGAACCAAATGAATTGATAAACTCCACTATCACTAGAAAAATTAATTGAAAACTCAAAAGTTTTCCTTACGAGGTGCGTTTTAACCCTCGTACCGCTTAACCTACGCTACATTTATCGCGTGTCGATATTTACTTTCCCAGTTCACTTCTTGTTTCGTATAGTTTCATCCAAAAATGGTTGGTTGCACAATCGGTAAACGTCTGGAAACGGAAAATTCCTTCCCTGCCAATCGTTACCCGATGGGAAAGTAGTTTTGATTTATTAAAATTTGTTCCCAGTTTTTTTCAATTTTATTTTCGGAATGAAAAGGGGAATTCAAACCCGGAGTGACCGGAAAAAAGTTATGCCATAATTGCGGTATTCTAATAGCCAGCGTGTTTTCCCACTAAACAAGCAAAACAATCGGCACGCACTGGACACGCTTACTCAAATTGATTTCCTTATGCAATTCTCGACGTCGCGGGGTCATTTTCTATTCCGTTTGTTGGCACATCAATTACGGCGTATTACGATAGAATCCCCGTTATGATAGAAACGCGCGTCTCGAACGGTCGATCAGGATGAGTTCCCAAAGGGGTACGCTACGCTGTCTCGTATCACTTAGCATACTTAGTAGGTGGAAAGTTTTCGCACACTCACACACACGCACCTCTTGCTATCAGGGTGATGGACGCGTAGGTGAACTAGTTAGGCAGCTGAACGAGGGATCGATAGTGATCTGCGGAGAAGATTCTAGTGCTTCCTGCGTGAGGGACTGTTTGACTCCCTCGCTTCGGAGGTTCGAATATGTGAACCGCAGTCGCAGCTTGTTTTGCCAACACGCTAATAAGGGGGATTTCTCACGCTCGCTGATCGCCGGTAAATCAACAATAAAAAAGGTAACTGTAATCGGCGGAGGCGATAAACATTTATAATTTGTTTTCCATTTCCATTAGCTTGCAACGGGAGTGATTGTTCAGGTCGTGCTCTCCATAGCACTCGTTTAACCGGGCGCTCCATTTGGTGATTCTATTCAAATCAATCGCCATCGAACGATCTAATGCGACTGACTTTTATGCAGTGCCATAACTTTTCCCCATTAGAATTGCAATCGGTGGTCGTAAATTGTCGGAAAAAGCGGAACAAAGCTTGAACAAAGAAAGCTTAGACAGTTATCTCGAGTTCCAGAGCAGCCTTCATCAGTGCACGGATAAAGTTATCGGATAAGGGAGGAAAATTGCGGATCGGGGGAGAACTCGCCATCCTGATGGCCGTAATCGAAGCGCAGCGTGAGCCCTGTTAACGATGATTCATATACATTGTAGTGTGAGTTATTTTATCGCCCTCTTAATCAGCATATAATACGACGAAAGGGAGAGCGTTTGCGATGGGGCCCGGAGTGGGAGGCGAGCGACCGACTTGTAATAATCATTTGTTTACCTTTACTTCTACATACAGGGTATATGAAGGGTGGGATGGGAGTCTCTCGAGGCTCACCTTCTTACGGTAGCCCCCTCGAGACAGCATCCCGCCCCGTGTGGGTCGGGCCGACTTCAAAGAACGGCTGCTATCCGCGTACTTCGAGCCCTCCGGGCCGCTTCGGAGTAGAAATGGCAGAAATACCCATGAAGCCACGGCTCTTTGATACGCTCCATCGATTCGATGAGGCCGCCCGTGATTGCCCGGAACCCTCCGGCACGATGTTAAACTTCTCCTTCGTTTCTGCTCGGAACGTTTTAATAAGACTGTCCCGAGCAACCTTGATGGTGGGAAATTCAGTGTCTCACTTTCATGCATATTTTGCACCTCCAAGGTTCTTCCTTCGTCTGCCATCTATTGCGCCGGCGTTTCTCGCAAATTGATTAATATCCTTTTGATGGGCTTGTGTGGGTTTGTTTTCCCTCCAAAATTTAATAACCATTAATTATTTCGATCTTGGGGTGCTGGAGGCATTCAAAGTGTTGCCTAAATGAAAAAAGGAAATTCTTATAATTGAATTTATCGTCTTATTAAGATTTTTGATTGAATGAACTTTTTAATGGCTACCTAATTATTATTAATAAGACATTGTACTAAAATACCCTTAATTGGTCTTCTAAATAATAAGGATACAATCACATTGTTTTATTGATTTTTAAATACTTCCGTAGAACTAACTTTTGGAAGCATGAAATTTGATACTTTGACCAGTGTCAATTTCGTTCGTCGCCTCTGGAAATTAATAACACAAACTGTGACATCCTCAATGACACTCGGGAGCTTCTGCAAACACCGACTAATCCGATGATTAATGACTCGACAAAACAGTTTGGCCACTTAAGGATGCGATTGTTTGTGTGGCGTCTCTTGTGTTTGCGCCAAGAGGTGAACCCGCCCAGATCGCACGGATAAGATCGAAGGACCACCGTTAAGCTGTCAGATGGCACAAATGCCTCGACAAAGATCGGTTTGCGGGAGTTCATGTCAGTCCATTAGTGAACCAGCGAAGCGCCAGCAACAGAAGTACAACAGTTTGTCTATCGCAACGGATCAATCGGGTGCAGGAAAGAAATCATCAATGTCGTCTTGTATGCTAAAGTTCAATGCCAACGGAAAGTGCTCAGGTTCGATCTTCAATCATTAGGGTCCTTGGAGGATTACACACCAATCTTGTAAGAAATGCCCTGGTGAGATAAAAACCTCCTACAGTGATGTGTTTACATCGACAGAGAATGTACTGTTAATCACATTGCAAAGAAAATGAGGAATCGCAATGAGCGGGAAAGGAACAGCGACTGTGGAAGCATTTGTTATTGCATCCCCTGCATGATACGTGCCTCCCCATTACGACATACACATGCTGTAATCGATAATTGATAGGCAGACTTCCTACAACAACTCGCGGTCAGGGTCACGATCTCCGATGGGGGTTATATGTATGCTGGCCGGTTGTTCGATGCGTATCTTAACGGTGTTATCTCACAACGGGTCGCTGCAACTCGATCAATGGGAATCGTAATGATTTTATTATAAACTGGTATAAATGGTGTAGCAAGCGATATGTGCTCATCATCGATTGCACATTTCCCACGTACGTATGATGAAAACAAATATGGTATGGCGCGCGTGAAACTGGAGCAGTGCGTGAAAAAGTTCGCCATGATTCACACGCACGTCGGATACAAAGTATTTTGCTGATCCATGATGTTGGGGCCACGAAATCGGACACCGTTTCCCCTATCATTTTCTCCTTCCCACCATGCAAATATGCGTCGCAATTATAGTTGAAGTATGGGCGGCACATAAATGCACACCTGTCGAACATGGCGTTTAACACCACGAAAAGTGGCAAGAATGCGAGATGTTAACTTTTCATAATGTGTTTGCGGGGTGGGGGAGATTTCTGTTATGCCAGAAAGGTTTCTAGAAACTGGGAAATTCCCCACATCCACAGAGAGTGAAAAGCGAACAAAAAAAAAAAACTATGGCGATCACTTCCCAGCGGTGTTCAATTTCTAGTTCCCACTGCGCACGATCAGAATGGCTACTAGCGATCGGGCAACAATGGATGCATGGAAAAATGCGGAAAATGAAATCAAGTTTCCTCCTGTGCGAGAAGTACATCGGGTGAGACAGAACTCCTGATTTGCTTATGAAAAAATCTCCAACACATGGCGCCGGACACTCAATCTGAGGTCCGTACAAGAACGTTGGAAAAGTCAAGGCTTTCACGAGCGAATGGATAGAAAAGTAAGGTTAGGTTACTCAGGAAGGCGTTAATCCATGAAATGCCCTTTGGTGTTTGCGAAATCTAAGCACGTCCCCGTAAGGTTCTTGCGGTAAGCAACATAGGAAAAATGGATTTAGGAATCGCTTGTGGTTCGGAGTGGAACTTTTAGGAACGTCGCAGGAAATGTCGGGAAAATGGTGCAACTAATAAGGATCCAATTGACACTGGAGTGCATTGATGAAGATGATGGTGATGTTCATGATGATGATGATGATGTTGATGATTGAATGAAGACATCGATGAGATCTGTATTACCCGGGATGCCTGCAATGCATTTCGAAAAATGGAGAGAGAAAGAGAGAAAAAGAGACACAGAAAATTCTAAACAAAAAGAAAAGAAACTCCGTAACCGTAACAAAGAGTGGTTCAGTCCACGCGAGCCTCTAGACTACTTCCGGATAAGACCTCTTCACCGCAGGGCAATGCATTCCGAACTTCCGATGTTTTCTGGTGGATCGGTACCGGCCATGTTGGATCGGGTGCTTCAATGAACTTTATGACTAATGACGACGCATGCTGGTAATCGCCTGTAAAACCTCCCCCCTCTTCTCCGACCGGTAACGCTAATGATGATGCTCATGGTCGTATGGATGCGATGCCGATGATTTGATGATTGCGAGAAGGAATGTCCAGGGGTATTTTTGCTCATCGAAGTCTAGAGTCTGTGCGGAAGCATGATCGGCGGGAGAGTTTTCGTCGAGGACCGAATGTCCTCGCCTTCGGAAGCCATTCGGTAGTGGCGGTGGTGATGGAAAAAGGGTGGACGAAAATGACTTACCCCATTCAGCAGGCCCATCTTTTCCATGGGCCGTCGGTTTCGGGGGTAGAATCGATGGGCCAGACTGACGAGCGTATCGTCGTAACCAAATACCAGCTCGTCTGCCGTCAGTGAAATGAACGGTTTGTATTTGGTCGCCGTTAATACGATGGAGATCGCCTTCGAGACAAAATAGCTGAGGTACTTGCTTTGGGTCGAGATAGTCTGTTGAGGAATGAATTTTGTGATTAATTTGTAAATAACCTAAACATCTTCTGGATGTCTACAAGCATCAACAAAATAAATGTGTTTAGAAATAAACGACTTACCAGCAGTGGAATATTTGGTGTCGTAATTCGGAGGTTCTTGTCTACGCTAAGCTCAGGAACAAACTGCAGAATCTTCTTGTGCTGGTACGTAACGGTGTAGTTATCGTGAAACTTGATGTTCACTTTCTCCATATCTTCCCTGGTGAGTTGGAAAACGAAACCGAATGCATCACAAGGTGTGTCATTAGGAAGGAAGCAAACAAACTAGACACCGATCGACAGGGCAGGACTACATGCAGGCAATACCGGGTGGCCCTGATCTTCCCTACACCGTCATTGAAATCGTCACTGTACTGCGAACTACGTCAGGCCTCCCATTGGTCAGCAGGCTACGGCAATTAGCTGTCTAATAAACTAATCCACCAGTGCGGCGTCTTACGCGAAGTGGGGATGCCTTTGATGCGTACTGGTACGCTTTGTCGTGAAGGTGTGTAGCGTGGTGTGGTATTCCACACTACAAAGTTAAAACTTGTTGTACTTGAACGGGGCCGACGGATACATTGACCGATGAACTCCTGGGACGGTTGAGCTGGAGGCAATTAAATGACTAGGCGATGTATTTTGGATCCCAACACTCATTCTAGTTTTAATTTGGTTTCGTCGAAGAAGGTGTCTTTACATAATCTATTTCCGAACTGATACGTTTTCTCACATAATAATGGGAGCTGATTGTTAGCTTCTATTCTAATAATTTCCTGAAGGAATATTTTTGCGAATTTAAAGATACTAATCAGCTACTGGGCTTAGAATCTCGAGATTCCATGAGTCGGGGATTTCTGGCCTTTTGTTTTATTTCTCTCTTTCGAATGTCGATGACAACAACAAACAGTCGTATTACCAGTTGGAATGAATTAATTGCACCAAAGTACCAGTTTCTCTTCTTTGAACCGGCGTTCGAGTGTTCTCGTGCACTAGAAAACTCTCAGGGCAACCGTACCCCCATGCTTACGGAATCGGGAATATCCAGTATTTTGTACAACACCCTTAATGAGTGTTGAGTGGAAGATAGCATCCGGTAAGAAGGGAATTAAAAACGTGATTATTAACGAGGCCCGGGACATGGGTTTGATTGAGATTAACGATCAGCGTATTTACCGTCAATTCTTCGAATTGCTGCCGCTCCCATTGATTGAGGATATAAATAGACATCGGTGTACTAGAAGGTACACTGTGCTCCAGGTGCGCGTGTAATCTATTCTAATTTGGATCGTTTCTGGACACTTACCTGTACACGAACGGTCCTACTTCAACTAATTTTGGCTTTTCACCGGCGAGGAATCCCTCCGGATTAGTAACGTTAAATATGTACACCTTAGTAAGCCTAGTGACGCCCGGTCGCTGCCAGTAGTGGAAACTTATCGTACCGTTCCACAGTCTCAGATTCTGCAAGAGGAGAAAGGAAAATAAAGATTGTACTAAAGCTTCTTGAATTGAGACCTTGATTAAATCAATCCTTACCTTCATGATGAAAATGTTCAGCCATGGAACGGAAGATAGTACAACGCCAGCAATGAGTGTGACAATTCCAAAGATAATCACCGCCACACGATCTACGAATAAAATAAAGAAATTTCGTTATAACGAGCAGAAGTACAAGAAAGAATATTGTCTACGAGTTTTAAAATAATGAAAAAGGATGGAAAAACTTCCTAAAGTATTCAATGGACTTTAAAGCCAATAAATTTTAGAAATAAAACACTCAAGCATTTCTCTGAAGAGATGTTTACTGAAGAGATGTAAACTGACTGGCAGTTTCGACCATTTTTTAATACTTATTTCTCGCGAAAGCATTAATCAACCATAGGGCCATGGTAGCTGACAGTCCTTCACCATGGCCTAATCACACCTGTCGAAGCGTGATTGATGAGTAAAAAGAACCGACATCGCCCTACGCCAGACGGTCAAGCAAACCCGTTCCTTGTGTTGCCTTTGTGCATCGACTGGTGCATTTGTGCAACGGAGCCAATCCAACGCCACCGGCAGGTTAAAGGGCAATTCAGCAATGGTACAATTTAATTACCATACGGGGAAACCACAACCACAGAACCTTCCCTCGGTCGTCATTCAAGAACGTCCTAATCCTAGGACTGTGTGTTTCTAAATACGGAAAGGGTAGTTCGAGATGGAGCGGAAGATTAACCAAAGAAACCACCTCCGGAGCTCCACGGGATATCACCGGACAGACGGAGAGATGACAAATGTCTTGCGGATGAAGGCAGTAGGCACTTACCAGGAAGTGCATAACAACACCACATACGTCATCCGGAAGAAGAACTCTCCGTGCTTTGTGTTGTGTGGAAGGATGTTTGCAAGCGTTAGATGCAGTTGGTGCATACAAACGTAAGCGCACGCCGGATGCACTCGATTAGAGAGAACGAACGTCAGTGGGGATTTTCCCACGGATGTGTGGAAGACGCCCTTTGGAGCCATTTACCACATACACAGAGGGAGTTCACATCTGTTTGCTTGAGGTGGATATTCCCTACCGATGTAAAATGGAAAACCACTCAGGTCAAGGATCATAAAACAAATCTCGGTCGTCCACTAACGAAATGTGATTGCTTCTTTATTATTGTTTTAAACATTAAAGGTTTTAATGGTGAATCAGGTGGACAAACAATTGGTTGTTATATACTGGTTCAACAAAATGCATAAGCAGGTTTCGTATCTCTGCGGTTGCAAGTGTGCTTTTCGCATACAATTGCTAATTTCATTTATGTGATGCAATCCTAGGCTTCAACAATTGTAGTTTTACACCATACAAAATTGTATCCCTCCAACACCTATGCGTGTTAATGAGCAGGTATGCAAAATGCCACATCAACCGTCGTCCTTCGCGCAGGGCACTCACGGAAGCGATCGAGGCATAATAAAGTCCCTCACTTCATGCCCGGCAACCGTGTACTGCAATTTCTCCCACACCACGACCGGTTTATAGAGATTGCTATGGAAGAGAGCATTGATTTCAGTACACCACCAACGATTAGGAAAAAACGGGGCGTCCCTTAGTCCTTTCGAACTTCACGGTTGGCCTGCGGGCCGCCATCATCCAGTTGACCTCCAGCTGGAGAACTTAATCGATGCTAATCCAAACGAACGCAGCTCCCAGCGCGATCGGAGGCCTATAATCATATCGGAACACCCTCGACGGGACAGCCGATCGGGTTGGGTTACCGCCGTTAAAAAGGGCACCGTATGCCCTTGCAACAGGTCCACGTGTGGTTGAACGTGTTCACCGACCGTGTCCTCGAAGGGTCCAAGTTCCCGTTGCACAGGCGACAGCTACAACGACGGCACCGAGCAGGAACAGTTTGTGATGCTGGAGGGCTGTGAACTGCCCTCGTTACGGTAACCTCTGGTCGGGTTTCGACTCAGTTGGTATTGCCCTCTTCATATCTACTAGAGCGCATTGCGTTAATTGAATAGTAATTACATCAGCGTCTGCTGACCGGAGTTTCAATCCCGAACCGACAACTCTTATTGCTCGCAGATTAAATGTCTCACGTTCGGTTGGACACGACGATGACGACGACGAGAATCAGGACGAGTGCAAGTTGTCTGGCGTGCGTTTGAGGCAGCTTCAAACTGGTACCGAACGCAGCATAACGGTTGGGTGCGTGATTTTTCGATTATATAATCGCACGGCACCGCTTTCTACGGCTCTTCTGGAGCCGAGCTAGCTAGGCTTCGCAAAAACAGGCTTTAAACAGGTCAGGTATTGCGTGGCTAACCCACGGCGGGATCCAACAAATCAAACAAGAACAAATGCCGCCTTCCTATGCATCCTTTTTCGGTACCTCGAGAGGGGACCCAGCAATGTTGTGGTTCGTGATTATTTGGCAAGTGAAATGAGGTTACCATTGAGGTTTGCCTTTTTTCTCGAGGTACATTTTAAGGTCACAAGGCTTCTTAAGTGTTGAACCATGTTTCATTGGTTAACGCAATAAAGTAGGTTGTAAATAAATATCGTCACTATCGTATCAAGATGATATTCATACAAGGTCTATTATGATTGTTGTAGTGGAATAGTTTCAGTATATTTTTAGAAAAAACAAAAAATCTGCTCCATAATCTACTTAAGAAAAAACATTACACGATTTGTGGTTCTCTAGCAGATCGTGTAAGTTAGCTCAGCGGGTTGCTAATCACCCTGTTTAACTCTCCCATATTCCTGAAACACTAACCCCAGACACTAAAGTCAGTGTCGGAGAAGGTCCATGATACTCTCGGCCTGTCCGAGTCCACCAGAGGTGTTTGCAGAAAATGCAGCAAACGATCACGTTACCGACGATCGTGTTGAATGCAATCGATTTGTGTGACCTACCGCTCGGACTCTCCTCCATTCACCAAAGGCAGCTTAGAAGAAAGGCCAGTTTCATTACGTTTCATCAGGGCTCGACCTAATCGAACCTTCGTTGGTCACGGCGGACGGAGGTATAACACCGTGCCCGAAGAATTCGCCATATGGTGTCGAGTGGCCGGTTTTATTCCTTTTTTTCATCTCCACCAACTATCTTTCTCCTTGAACGGTGTCAAGTTAAAGCCTCGGCGTACGCGTGTGCATCGTGTGCTGGAAATGGTGCTGGCCGCCTCTGCATCCTTCTGTTTTGGAGTCGGAAAATGTCGGCCGAACGTGCACACCGAGAGCGGGTGTCGATCGTCGGCGAGCAGTTATGTAAGGTGAATGAATGATCGGACTGCTGCAGAAACATTTTCCACCGGACCACAAACGGCAGCTGCATTGACCGGTTTTTCCCCGGAGACTGGTGCATTGGGTTAGCGTCCGCTGGCGCTCTGGCCGGTTATTCGGTTTTCAGGTTAAAGAGCCGATGCATTAGATCGATCGGGTGATTGCTCAAGAATTTCCCGCGCATGCTTTAAATGGTTTGTTTACGATTTAGCTCACCTCGTCGCGTTACACCGTTGAGGTGTGTGTGTGTGTTTTAGTAGCAAGATTTCTCACAAAGTTCATTGCACGAAGAAGTAGCGGTGATAGTGCCCCGGTTGGTGATGAAACTGTGCCAGAGCCACTTAGTTGATTGATTCTTCTGGGGCTTTGCTCTCGTGGCCCGATATGAGGTCGAGTGAAAGTGAAAATGCAACTATTATTTACATTATTGTGTAAACTTGGAATTTTTAATATGAAAAATTGATACATGGAAATTATTGAAGTATATCTATTTCCATGTCATCATTAAATTTCCTTTCATTGGGTGTATTTATATTTCATATTCAGTAAAATTAAAATAGATTTAAATGGATTATACGATTTTATTCTTATCTGCATTCGATCCGACATTTGTTTTTTGAACATGAATCGGGTTAAAAGGAAAAACCGAGTAGTAAAGAACAGCTGGCAAACAGTAAGTTGAAGAAAAAGTACATTCGATTCATCTCTAAAAATAACAAATATTTACAATTTAAAGTAATATTTTAGATTATTATAAATGTTTACTTGAAATTTTATAAGATTTACCAGATTATTATAAATTTAATATCAGTGTTGTTTGTTAAAAGCTACAAATTAGATCAAGTCAATAGTCCAAAAGACCCATCAGATTTAAACTAGTATTATAAATGACCTTGAGGTATTTTCCGCCAGGTTTCAAACAAAATGCCTAAAATAAATTCAATTTTTCCTCTCATGTATCTTATTTTATCGCCAGGCCTAAGGAGACGAAAAAGAATGTAAATTTTTTCGTTGAGTCGATACTTAAGCGATGCGTTATGTATTGGATCTGTGATTGAAAAAAATAATCTTGTTGTCAACAGCGTATGTTTACCTATTGTTGTTCGTAATTGTACTTAAAAATGGCAGTGAACCATCTGCGCTTAAGTAGCTTGCATAAAATGTATAATTAATTATCCAAATATGTGCCCTTCATATATTAGACAATGTTGCGGCTCCTGACTAGGAAAGCAAGTACCATGGATAACTGGAAGTATGTTTAAATTTAACAATTCGCAAATCGCAGGAAAAGCTGCTAACTCATACGTCAAACAGTTGAACCCTAGTTTGGCTTCCTGCAGAGTGTCCCGAAAGTCCCCTGTTACCGAGTGACGACTGCGAGAATCGGATATCGGACGTGTCAATAGAGTTAGGAATTGCGGGGGCCCCGGAGTGTGTACACACACAACCCGCCAGTTCCCAGCGATCTGAGTGAGCGCACTTTCGCATCGCTTGACGCAGCCCATCCTTTGCGCCAGAAGCTCACGTTGTCCGGTCCGTCGGTTCCGTTTGCTTGCGATGATCAAATATTTGCCCGTAATGTTCATCATTTCGAGCGGACTTTGGAGCTTCCCGACCATCACCGGTGGACCGGTGCGCTGATGATCGCTAGCCCAGGAACATTAATGTAATGAACAACCGTCATTAGCCGTAATTTGCCGAAAGCGCAGACCGTCGGCCAATTCGCCACGGTCGAAATTGAGCCAGAACTTTACCGGACTACCCGAAATATGACGCCAAAAGACCCATATTGGATACCTAATAGACGTACTGAGCAATGTGAGTACCTGGCCGCAGACTGAAGGTCAATCCACCAGTCCAACACCTCAGTTTCGGTTTCGGGAGGCTGAGCAAATATGCGTAGAGTACGGAGAGGAAAATCATTCAAGTATCCGGTCCATTCGTCCCGTCCGATCGTCTGGTCCGACGAAACACATCAAGGGGCGCACTTCACCCATACATCATAAGGCACCAGACGGGATCGGAGATGATGCCGATCGGTGAGCAAATTTTGGCAAGATGTTTGAGTTGTTTTTTGCTGCTGCTCCTATTTACCAACGCCGATGGTTAAGGAGGAGAGAGCTGCACTTAGCTAATGCCCGCCAAATGTGCGCAAAGGGGCCATACAGGGATGCTGGGGTGTTAATTTAATTCTACTGATCATCGCACCCGTGATGGTTCATATGCTGGGTCGATGTTGATTTGATTAACGTTCTCGCGAGTCATCTACCCGTGCCAAGGAGACCAGAAGGGAGTAGCGCAAAAAAGGGGATTTTCCAAACTGAAGCATCTGTAACTGTGAAGTGTTTGGGCGGGTGGCTCAGAAGCAGCAGGATCCTCCACCCCCCTTCAACTCGAGGGCTAATCGCGGCTGCCAACTGAGTCAAGAGCATGTTCTCTACGCTTTTAGCGTCATCTACAGATTTTTTGTTCCTTTGCTTCTCTGTCCGGAGGATAAGGAACGGTTGTTGTTCCATTAATCGACTATGACAGGTGAAACGTATCCATGTCTAAATCAAGCTGCCGTGCGGGGTTGTATAACCCCTGGGGCAAACGGCACGGATTAAGACACGTACCGCCCAGAGTTTAACAAACCACCGGTTAACGACCGGCAGGTATGTCTGAGACCTTTTAATAAGTGCCGGTGTTCAACTTGTTTTGTTGCTTTGTAGCAATTCGATAATGATGGTGGCGTTCTAAATGTATTATAAGGATAGTCGTATAGAACATGACTGCGAGCTCAATTCATCGGTTAAATGTGCGAATTGTTTGGAGCAAACCGACATCAAGGTTGTGTGAAATCACGATTTTCCTGATGCCACTTATTGTAGCACTGGGATAATTGATTTGTTATCTTTGCTCTTGTTTAATCCATCCTTGGTTTGAAATTAAGGGCACTTTCTAAAATACAGATGTCAACCTTTAATTTGTGTATTGACAAAATATTGAATCCACTTTGCCATTTCGAAAATGGTTGTTCTCGTTTTTAATAATCTCGGTAATGCAATAATCCCTTGGTAAGCGCGTGTGAACATAAGCAGCTGCCGAAAGCAACATAAATAATAATCAATCATGATTAAGTAATAATGTAAATTGGTACACGCTTGAAAGGCAGTGTTCTTATAGGTAAAGCTTAATTTATCGTAGGCATTAAATAAACCATTTTCCATCCAAAAGGATTCACATGCATGTTTCTCCTTCATCGCAACTATGGAGGCACTTGGGAAGATGGAGATGGAGGCAGATCGCAATTCTCCCAAGCATCCTGCAAAAGTAGGCAGGACAAGCTCGAAGGGACGACCTGTGCCTCGGCAAAAATTGCGCCTACCGAGAACACCATCGCTGGTATCCCGTTGCGTGTAGGCAGAGCCAAGCGTCACCAAGGCTCGTAATTTTCCTTACTCATTAGTTTAAGGCACGAGGAGCGAGATGAAAAATACAGTCTTCCTACTGCTCAAGGCAATGTTTCACTAGCGATGCGTAATTTTGGCCGCGAAACTGTACAAATGTCTGTTCCGCGGCAAACGCTGCAGGGTTCCGCGTTTGAATTCGCGCGAAAAAACGACCGTTTCGGAAGAACACGTGGGTTTTTGGACATTTTATTTTGTCGTAGCCATGTTTTCAAGACTTGTAGCTTTATAATTTGTTTCAAGTACCTTACAATGTTAGAATAATTTCGAAAAAAATATATAAAAATAGAATAAAAAAAAGTATAAAAATAAAACATATTACTAAACCTCAACCGATTAAATATGGAATAAAAGGAAATGCTCCACTTACTGTTGTTGAACTTCGCTCCCTGAGAAATGAGCATCGAAAGCGGCGTCGGACCGCCCTGGCTGGGCGGCAGACCGAACAGCTGATTGCTAGCATTTTGTCCGACTTTGAAGTAGTTTTTGTGCAATCCCATCGTATCCGGTGTTGCTGTGTCGTTCCGGTCGCACTACTGCCGACGGGGTGCGCTGCTGTGGGCTCGGGTTGGCGCGGTTCGGCCGGTTTGCGATGAATGACGTCGCCGGTTTGCTCGTTGCTGATCGACGGAATCGGTTGGCGGAGCGCATCTACTACTGCTGATTCTCGGGGCGCTGAGATCTGAAACGGAACAGGAACACAGTTACGGTTAGGGTTGATGATGTTACGATAAGATTAGATAAGGAAGTGTGAAAGATTTTTTATATTGAAATAATGATAACCCCAAGCGCATAAGCAAACATTCAATCCGGATGAAACATCATCGGGGCGTAGATCGCGGAATTCGAGGTCAGCCCGGTTACATAACCCTGCCGAGCACCTACACCGTCCCCGACAGTTCGCACCTTTTTTTCCGGCAACGTGAGAAACATTGCGTACACTTCCCATCCGCCGCCGTGGATGCTGCTGTGCCTTGCCATACCTGGTCCCGTTGGAGAAAGCAAGAGGTACTTGCACACAACAACAAGACCACCAGGAGACCGGCTCAACGTACGAGCATAAATTATACACCACCTCTTCCTCTTCCAGCGTGCTTGACCCGAGTGCGCACCAAAAATGGACCACTCGTAGCGTGGTCTTTATGTTGATGTGACCTTGGCTGCTCATGCCGGGAGAAGTGACATCAACTCACACGAAAAAAAAAACGAGCCGATAGCTAAACGAGCGCGAAAACAGGCACTTCAGCCTGTTGAGACCGGTGTTTCTTTATTATTATTAACATTATTATATTTCCATTAACTCAAAGTTGGCCACTTGGTGCCACTTTAAGCGGGAGCGTATGAAGACGTAAACCTTTTTTCAAACTGTCAGATTGCTTGCGATCACTTTGACACTCGGGTAGCCAGACCTGACCTGTGATGTTTATTCAATCAAAAAGTGCCCTACATCCTTACGGGAAGAGTGGGTGCTAGTTTTTCTGCCAAGAGTTTCTTTGGCCCCCTGGGAAACTGACTGTCGTAGTCGTTCGCGTTGGAATGGCTCAATTTCGTGTGTTTCGAGCAGATCATGCCAGCTTGTTTGTCAGCCCAAAACAAAAACCTCGCCGAACAAAGGACTTTCTGGGTTGAGATAAAGCGAGGTTTCTTCACATTTTGGTTCAGCTCTACACTACGTGATCCTCCGGGGGTCTCGTCAGCAAAGTCGACAGGTCGAACCAGTGCCCCCTTGTGGGGCGTGTTGGCGAAAAGGTCACCGCAGAGACGCAACCACCGAGCGTGGACCGGTTGACCGTACACGAAGCCCGCGTAAGCCGACACTAAGGACGATAATTGCTACGGTAGGATCATAATTTCAGGCGATAAGTTTTACAGTTTTATTCCGTGTGCCTGGTGTACCCCGATGCGTGTTCTCACCCTGACCATTTATAACAATTTCTCCGCCACTGCAGGCAATGGCGGAAAAAGGGAAGACAATAAACGAACGCTGGTGGGCAGCAATTTCTGACCCGCGCCAACGTTTTCGACTATTGATTGTAACGACGGAGGAGAAGGATAAGCAACGCCACGCCGTCAAGGGACACGACGGTGTCGTTAGCTGCTCTTACTGGGTGAAGGTGAAAAGCTTTTGCTTTCTTTAATATCATTTTCTCCAAGGCGAGGTCCAGGTAAGGCTCGGTGGTGTTGGCGCCAGGTTTGCGTGACGATCACTGCTTTGCGAGAGGGTAATTTGCCTCTCGGGGCCTCTCTGATGAGGCCGTGGCAAATCTTTACGATCCGTGCCGATCCTCCGTAGCTTCGGGCGCGCCGAGGATCTTAACCTTGTTGGGAGGAAGCATCGTCAACTACTCCACCCAAAATACCCGTGGCTTTGCATGGGCGTTGCGGTGACGGTGTTGCTGATGGCGGTACTTTATGGCACGTCATGGAAGAACCAGTTGGTTGCTACTGACTAATTAATTAAACCACTTTTTTTGCATGTTACTTACGAACGCGGTGCTTTTTTTTTGCTTGCTTTTCCTCCCCGTATCGATTACGACAGACTTCATTCGTTGGAAAAATGATCGGGATGGTCTTGAAAATTCATCCGATGCGCAAATTAAATCTCGGAATATCCCCAAGAGCCGAGACGGGCACCGGGTGGTGGGTAATTTGGCGCAATATGGTTGATTATAATAAGGCAGACGTATAATGTTTGATGTTACACGAAGGTGTACGGCGTGGAGGCGGAAGAGGAGGAGGAGGAGAAGTTCATGTATTAAAAATAAATCTATGTAGGGGACGATGGGGCAATAGTATTTTCCCAAGTAAAATGTTTTATTTCTTGCTTGAACGTATAATTTGTTTAATGCTTTTCGACGTTTGCTTAGCAAATTGAACATAAATAGTATTTGAAAAAAATATGTACTTTAAAAGAAATTTTTAAAACATACCTCCAATGTGTCTTGAGGACAATATGCCTGGACAAAAAGTGAGTCTTAAACGTTTTTCAACTTCGCCAAAGTAGTAGAAGAAATGAAACATTTTAAGTGTTTTTTATAGTCTCCTTTTGTACAGTGACTCAATCCAATAATTTTTATACACTGTACTAATAAATAAGGAATTAAATAAGACTCAGAAGAATAAAAAATCATATGTATTTTAGAGATTTATAACTTCAAGCGGAAAAAAATATGGACTAAAGTGGTTAATTTTCTAACATAAAACAAACTGTTATACGCGAATTAAATTACTTTAAAATTATAAATTCTTATTCTTCTATTCGCACATATTTAATAAACATGTACTAGCTTTGACTTAATCTTTTCTCAATTTGATGCATTGTTGAAGCCAACCATAACGTGGTACTTTTAGTTTTCTTCAATTTTTAAAGATTTTGCACACCCTTGTACGTACTTTTAATAAAGAATGCTTGTTTATATTGGAATTGGATCATATAGCCCCGTGTTCTCCTATAGCTTACAGGTGCGTGAAGAACTGCGTAGAAACAGTTATCTTTAGTTTTTGCGTTTGCTTTGGGAAGCTTTGTTTTTAATCACTAATTAATTTCCTCTCGTCCGTTGGTTGGTTGGCTAATGTTACGAAATTTAAGAACGTAGAATTTCCTGGATGGATTTCGCTCGAACACCGCAATACCATGTCTCAAACCCATCCTCTGTCGAGGATTGCATCATGCTGGGAAAATTCAAGGCCAAAGTCCTCCCTTGGTAGGCAAACAGAACGCCACCTCGCGATGCTCGATCGGCATTGAATTTCCCGCTGATCCATTTTCCATTCCACCACCATTTGCGAACATTTGCACATGTAAACAATTTCCGCAACGCCCGCGCACGAACGTACCCCGCACCGGTTGCGTGCCTCTCACCAACCCGATGGAGTTGGCGTTGCGTAAAGGGAAATCCGCAACGGCATGAAATAAATGAAACTCCGAAAGGGTTGCTGGAGTGGAGGGGCGGGTTGGTATTTAGCTTGTACTGACCGTCACTATCAAGGGTCGCTTCCCGCCTGATCGGCCAGGTCGGCAATGCACTTTTCAACGTTCGCTGCCTTCTCGAGCCTTGATTTTCGTTTAACCTTTGCTGCTTTCTGTTTCTAGTGTTTGGCTTAGATTATTCAAGCACTTCTGGTGTGTACTTCGGGCAGCGCAACGGTTCGCTTGATTGCTTGCATAGTTTGCGTATCGGCTGCGTAGTAATTAATCCTTCGCCAGTAAAAAACCCTCACGCGGGTTAGAAACGGTTTTGCGGCGGAACAATTCGGTTGCCAGTTCTCGGTTGGCGATGCAAACAGTTTCTTGTTTTTCGTTTCCTTCGCTTGCTGGTGTGTTGGTTTTTAATTGAAATCTCCAAGAATGCTTCCTTCACTTGTCGTCTTACAGTCGAGTTATAAATCTTTGTGCTGGCAAACGGTGATCCACCAAAGATACAGGAAACCGACTGCATTCCGCTTCTTAACGACACATACAGCGCTGAGGAAGCATACAGCACCCAACAAGAACGTCGGCTAAGGTCTAGTTGTGCTCGTAAAAATCCTTCAAAATCCTTCAGTCGGTCGAAAAACCACTCGAACGCTAGAATACTTTACTGCGCTGCGTTTCGATTTCTGGCACACATGATGGACCTTCTGACTGGCCTGTAGGCCATTTGTAGGCCACGTTACATAAACGTCTGCCCGACTGAAATGGCCCATACCTCACCGCTTACCTCTTTCCCCCACCGATCGAAGTCATCCAAACCAGCGAAGCCATCGGGGCAGCGTGCAATTATTGTAAACTTGATACTTGAAAGCAAGACGCACGGTGGTGCGTTTGCGTTAGAAAAACCGAAAGCCACATCCATCGTCCACCGTACACTTATTCGCGCAGTCGTGCAGGCCGTCTCATCCGCACACTCGTATCGATCGGTCGAATCGATAGGCGATCGGCGCGTGGTAGATTCCTCGGAGAAGGTTCGTCACGATGGCGCATGGGCTCCACATATTTTTTCAAATGTTTTGGCCACCGTCTCACCTCCTTCGGCCGGTGGGGCAGGGAAATTGTAGCTTTTTTGTTTAGCAAAGTCGCTGGTCTTGTTCGTATTATTTCGCGCAACCCCGAATAGGCACGCAATTGCGCAATCATAATTGGGCTTATTAATGGGAGAGCTTTGTGCGTTGCAGCAAGCGCCAAGAGCTCCGCAGCATTGAATCAAGGGACTTTTCTTTTCCCTCCCTACCTCGTCGAAAGGGAGGTATTTAATCAGGAGAGGGGCACGGTGGTGCCATAGCCAGAACCATTTAGCAATCCACAACCACTCCAGCACACGTCGCACGCTCGTGACTTTTCCTTTCGTATGGCGAACCGTGGTTTTGCTCTACATACTCGCGCTTCGTTTGTTTTAGGATCGGATTGGAGAAAAGCAAAAGCAGATTGCTGCGCGCCGAACGCGAACAGTCAGCAATTAATGTTAACACCTTTAGGCAAAGCGCAAACGGGGGGAAGGTTTGGGAGGGATTTTTCGTGCGCCCTGGATGCGCTCCGGCGGGCGTTGAGATTGTGTGCGCATCCCCCATTGCATTGCACGGTGTGCACTTTCACGGTTCGCTTCCCCGATTGTGGACACCTCGCGGAACATTGTTGCACCCTTTGTCAGGGGTGGCCACATGTGTGGAAGAAATCATGGGAAGTGCCACCGGTGATGGTCCTAATTATGTATGATAAACGATCGCGGTGTTATGTATAGGTTTTCATCCACCCTATTCATTTCCCACCCGGTTTCGTTTGTTGTGTTTATGCTCAAACTATAAATGTTCGATTTGTTGCATATTGTTTGTGACACGGGAATACATTAGCTTTTGATGCATTAGGCACGCAAACTTAAATACCCGTCATTCACCATTTAGGCTTCTACTTTAATCGCGTTTAGTTCGTCGAGGCGATTTATAAGAGGATCGCCTTTGCTGTAGCCAAAGAATCCTGCAGTACCTTTAAGGGAGTTTCGAATCAGTTGAAAATTTCTTCTAGATTAGACCGGAACACGAAGATGATCACATTTTCAAATAAAAACACCAAGACGGGTGAGCGAAAGATTTAAAACATAATGTTTGTTAACTGACGTTGAAACAATTTTTATTCAGAAATGACTTTCGTGCATCGATTACACCGCAGAAGATTATATTTCAAGAAAAACCAGGCGTTTTAAAAATATATGCGATATAAAATATCCCGTTATGATATGAAAAATAAACAACGAAATAATACCAATTTGTGCTCAGATAAATTCAAAGAAAATACGCTACTATTTTTGTATCCTGTTTTTTATATCTTTTATTACATTCACTTATGGATCAGTGAAAAAAAATGTGTTAATTTGAGAAAAAAGATACATTTTTAGAATAACAGCAACCAAAATAGCGGTCATTGTGAAAATAAAATATTATAACAGCCATTACAATCTTGAACATGGTTAGAAGTTTTATAAAAAATGTTTTAAAACAATTGATTTGATTTAATATTTAATAATAAACCAGCATGAATGCTGATGGTAAATAAAACAAAACAAAGAATAAAACATTTTTATGCTAGGAGTAAAATAATGTAATAAAATCATGATTTATTATATTATAGCTTTAAAAAGAAAACATTGGTGTTTGTTTTATTTTCTTGCTTCAGTTCTGAATGAGAAATGTGAAGACTGTCTCCCCGTAATTGACCCCAAACGGGCATCAATTCTTCCAATCGCATTCGATCACTTTCGCTTTCAATCGCCTTGCGGTAGCGATGCGATGCCCGTTTGCCAACCTTTACCTAACGTCTGCCAATTTGAATCAACAGCCGGGTTTGTGCAGCACGCTGGACGCATTCCGTGACACGAGCAACGCGCATCGTGATTATTACAAATCTACGCTGCAACGGCTGCTCCAGAGGGCTTAACCTTTGCGTCTGCGGTGAAAAACGGTGGAGTAGGAGAAGACGCCGCTACTCCGTTGGGTGCAATGATTGAGCATGAAGATGAAAAAAGCAGCACCACCTCATCGGCGAGCGAATAAAATGGTCTGTGTCGGGATTGCGTCCAGCACGCGGGGTAAGGCTAGGTTAGGAGTCGTGAAGAGGGGGCATATGTGTGAATGGGCATCAGCATCACCATCGCCTTGTACACAGCATAAGACGTTGGGCAAACAATTGAAATTTGCATAATTGATTTCGTCTTCCTTCTCACGCACTCTCCCCACCGGTGTGTGCTTTACACTTGTCTATCGCCGATTCTGGTCGGAATTTGGTGGCCATCTTTTTTCGATTTCTTAATGCTAAGACATAACGCAGTTTCGCTTGTACAGAGCAACGGATTGTATTGGTGAGTATATCTTCTTGTTTTGCAAAAAGCAATTTGTTCTTGGTTGGCTTATGTTTGTGGATTAGATGTTTTTAATGTTTTCCTGTTCTTATACGTTTTTTCCTATGGCTCGAATACGCAGTTTGTTTCTTGCGAACTTATGTTGACATCGTTCCGGCGAATTCAACTTTAATAGCTTCTCCTCTGGATCCCCTTTTTGCCTCTGCTCCATCTCCATTTGATCTCAGTGCGCTGCGGCATCTAATGAGTCGAGGTTAGAATACGGTTGTAACAGCGGCCGGGTTCGGCTTTACTGAAGCCACTACAGCCGGCCACTAATGAACTTTGCCGACTTTGACTCTCAGTCAAGTTCACTTGCCCGGTCGTGTGTAGGGCGCAATTGCTTTATGACTTTGATGGCGCTGATAAACGGCGGCGTAGTGAAGCATAGGGGCAGCTTTTTCAAATATTGTTCCTTATACCGTCATAAACTTTTCATCGTTGTTTGCGTTTTGGAGGGGTTTAAGGATGTTTCTAGCACATTTCACGAGATTGCTTTTGCCATAGTGATGTTTTGCATATGTTTTGCTTAGCTTTGACACCGGAAGTACTCAACCTTGAATTGACCGAAGTACTTGACGTTTAGTGAATATTGTAAAACAGGTTTGAAATCAAGATAGATACAATTTCGATCTTATCTATAGGAATTAAAACTTCGTTTTGGAAATGTAACACACGAAATAATTTGATTCAGAAAGACATTAAGACATTTGTTAATTTTGAAATTTGATCAATTGCTATCACATCAAATTTGTTAAAAGTTGACAAAAGACATCGAATCGGAGAAAACACGACTAAAAGGTGTTGTTACCAGGCGGATTGTCATGAGCACGTTGGATTCCATGGATTACCACCAGTTGCGTGATAGCTTGGCACGAGCGCTGTTCCTAGGAAAGCTTTTAATTACACATTGCCTGTTAGAACTTGTACAAACTGAGGCTATGGGTTATAATTGCTACTCACAGCCCATGTTACAACCCCTTCATCATCATCATCATCATCATTACTATCTTTCCTACGTGAGGGGGATTTTTGAGGCGAAGAACCATCAATTGAGAACCAAATTGTGTTTGTTGTGTTGCGATTAGTTCTGTATTGATTTTTGACGTTTCCGATATTCATCAATAGCCAAGACGATGATCAGTTTATCGATCAACGAATGAGTTATTTCCCACCGTGTGTAGCCTAGTTTTCCCAAGGTTCTGTTATACGGGCTTGGAAAACTGCCTTGCCGTTGTCACATTTTTCCGGTTGCAGAACTTAGCAGCCGTTTCGACATTTCGTTCCCTTTACGCTCCGTAAGCGCCAGCGCTGCCAAACCTTGGCATAGACATCACGGAAAGCACGAAGCGGTCGGTGTTTTCGATTGCCAACTTTCGACCGAGTTCCACGCAAAGAAGCGCCGGAGAACCGCTTGTGGGTGATGCGGAGGAAAGACGAAAGAAATAGTTGATCTACACACGCACCTCAGCCGTCTTCGTTCTTGCCGGCCGAAGGTGGATCAATGTGCGAAATGTGTTTTATGTGAACGAAATAGCGGTGAAAAAGGCTAGGTTAGCGGTTGAAACAGAACCAAAACAGCGCGCCCGTCCCGGGTGTATGGCGTGCGCACTCACCTTGGGTTTATTGAGTGCAGTATGTTGTTGTTGCTGCGGCGGTGCCGGTGGCAGCATTGCGTCGGCCATTTGCAACCCTTCGCGAGCCCTCGAGTGGAGAGGGCCCTCGGCCCAGCGGCAATCGCTGACGGTGCAACACCTGCATTACCGAACGGAGCGTCTGCAGCGGGCGGGGACTGCAACGGCACCAACACCACCATTGCAAAAGGAGATTCCGTTTTGCGCCTTCCGTTTCTCGACACGGGGCTCGGGGCTGGACACTTCTCACTAGGGCACAGGGCCCCCGAGGCCTGGAGAATGTTGGGGTAAGGTTCGGCTTTTTTTATGGACCGTGGCTTAGTTCAAAATCGGGTTGACAGAACGGTGTAGAAATATCACTTACACCAACTCGTTCGAAAATTATGAAAACAAATACTATCCTTATCCTGCTCGCAAATCGTTCGACCGAAATCAGCGAAACACAAACCCATGGCGAAGGGTGACTAGCATGAAACGGTCCACTGTTAGGTCCACGAAACCAGCTGGCGTATGTTCAACATTCCGTTAAGACGTGCCAGCGAACGGAGTCTCGGAGGCGGACGCGTGAACGTGTTTATCGTCGCCAGCCCAGTGCCATCGGGCAACTAAATGCCACCTCCGGACGGCGGAACAAATGGACCTGCAACGATCACCGATCAATTGGCCTTCCGGCGGGCTGCTGCGGGTGTTTTCGTTGATTGAATTTAATATACAACAGTACCAATAGCGCCGGCTCGAATGGGGAGCATTGTTGAGCATGTCTCTATCGCTCGCCATTTCGGACGATTCCGTTTTCCGAATCGATCGGAGGGAAAGCAAATAGATCGTGAATGGGTGATTGAGCGGACGTGAGAAGCCGTAAGAAATGCGGCTGGATGTTGAATTGAGCAAAATGTAGCTCGCTTAACAAACGGCACGGGATGAATAAGCACCTTTCGTGTGCTAAAATTATAGCTCAATCAGTCCATATTGAGCCGATGTGTTGTCTTTAGGTGCTATCGGTCAGCGAAACTATTGTCTCCCGCAGCTTAGGCTTCAAATTGCGTTAGTCCAACGGCTTTTAACATAATGACAAATGAGAGAGATTATGCTACTTAAGGTTTTTGTTTTTCTGTTTTACTGTCAGCTCTTAAGTGTTTTTCTTTAGTGCAAATTAGTTCAGCTTTCCTTTTCCCTGCCTCATGGTTTAAAACAAAATACTATTAAGACTAGATAAAAAATGACATAGCTTGTACGTCAAGGACTTTCGCAATTGTTTCTCACAATTCATGATTAGAAAACCCCACATCGATTAGCACAATGGAGACTGGTAAGTGGAAAACTCATAGCATGACAGCGAACATTTTCCGACATCAACCAACCAAACCGAAGGAAAACGGAAGAATGACTGCTTCCGAGCCGGAAGCGTGAGTTGCTAGAAACGATGCTAGATTAGCACCAAGTGACAGCAGAAAGTGGGACATCAGCTGACGCTGTGCTTGCGGCTTTTTGGAGCAGTGAGCGCCACCATTTTCGAAAGTGCCAATTTGAGCCAATCAAGATGACGTTGACCATCGAAACAATTAGCCATGTCCATGACATCCTCTCCGGTGGCGTCTTTCGAGGTACGGCGTGCTGCCAGCCTGGCTGCCAACTCCCTGGTACAAAAACAAAAGACGCTCAAGAAAACTCCGAAAAGAAAGAGACGCGATCCTCTGCCGCATCGCATGCAGTCGTACGATCGAAGATCGAAGATTCGACCGTTGCCAGTTGGAAGCAAACAAACAACAAGCCACACACATAGCACGCCAAGTGTGTCTGTGTGGTTGGCGCGTGTAGAAAGCAAACAAATGGCCTGAACTGGCAAGGCAGGGATAGGGGAGGGCAGGTGACATGCAGGACAACGGCGCAGGTTGGACCTTTTGCATGGCCGGTGTCGTCTTGCGCTGCGCAGAGAAGCTGCCGCGGACTCGCGCACCCTGTCATCAGTGGCATGGCGTGGCGTGGCGTGGTCACGGTTTGGCAGAGACCTTGACGGGTACCTGAACGATGAAGAATTGCCACGCCACGACAAGAGGCTCCCCTTGTCGATGCGAGCGTGTGTTCGGGCGTCTCGTGCTGATGTATCCGCCCAGCATTCGGGTGTCCGCACGCCCGAATGGGGGGTTTGTCTTATAGGATAAAAACCGGATACAGACGAGCGGTCGGTTTTTGTGAAGATTCTACTCTCGAATGATTTACCGTATTTTGCGGATTATATTGCGTACTGATGTGTAGTAGAGGTAGAGGTGTAGTGAGGCTTTGGTGACAAATTTGTGGGAGAACACCTACCAAAACTTGTGAATTTTTGTGAACCTAGCTTTTATGAGACCAGATTGAGAGTTAGATCCTAGTACGATTCAATTTGTGTTAATTTTCATTAGATCATGTTGATCAAATCAATTCCCTTCTGAAATGTTTTGCTTTGAAAGCATTTATATTCAGTTTTTCTGAAAAGCTTTGCAATTGAGGTCCAATTATTTGCAAAACTTATTATTCCAATTATTTGGATATTGAGTCCAATTATTTGGATATTTGAAAATCTTATTTTAAAATAAACCATAGATCTCCTTATTGTTTGTTAACTAAGAGAAGGGTAAAAACATAAATACCTATCATTGAACGATTTTTTAAATAGTTTGTATACTATAAGAAAATAAATTTTGACAGAGAAAACTGTTCCATCCAACAATTTGTTTTTTTTTGTTTTATAGGTACTGATTTTCACAAAGAGTTGTAAATAATTTTATTAAATAAGAAAATAAACTTCGACTGAGGAAAACTGTATTGCTCCAACTGTTTTTAGTCGAATTTTTGTTTCGTACACTCAAATTTCGTTTGTTTGTGTACAGTTTTAGCCGAATTTGTGTTTAGTACCGCAGCATAACTAAAAAACGGTACAATTATGATAAACTCGTTCTATAATATTCGCACCTTCTCACCGCACTAAAGTTGCTTTATAACACTTTTTCTCTTCTCAACTTATTGAATGGCATTTTCCACTTCAATTCACGCATTCAAAAAGCCGCTTTTTGAATCTTTTTGTGTTCGAACGTCTAACAATACAATCGGAACGTTCTCAAGAACAGCTCGGTCGGCTAATTTGCATACGAACATCAGTCAATTTGTTTTCCTGGCGGAATATTTACTCGACTCTCGTTCTTTCCCCCCGCCCTACGATCCGTTTCGGGCCGCTTTTCACGCGCTCATCTAACTTCTCAATCTTTGCAAACTGGTGGCGGCAGTAAGCATGATGGATTCTTTATTTTACACCATCCACCGTCCGGGCCGCCCGGTCCGCGTAGTTGATCCTGCCGTGCCTGTCCGCCTTGATGGTCAAAAGGAGTAGGTTTTGTCATCGGTGGCCTGCACCGATGCCAGCCGGAGTCCGCCGGAGTTCCATCCATCACCGCGAAGGTTACGGCGTGCGGTGTGCGTCTTTCACTTTCCGAGCGGCCATTAGATCGGCCGGCATGGACGCACACATACACAGACATACACGTGGGGCCAGGTCCGGTGCAGCGTCCTCGGAGCGGAGTGTTTGCATGGCCGTGGCTTTCCTCCAATGCACGCCAGAGCTCTCGGATCGTTGGCAGGCTCTAATTGAATCAATTACACCACGTCTTACCGGTCCATCTCTGGTCCGATGTGCGCGTGTCCTCGAACATTTTTTCGGTTTCAAGATCGATCGATTCCGAGTCAGGTGGGCTCCTCGGACTCGTTTGCCTTCGGAAAGAAAACATCAATATCGGCAATTTGTGACGTGACGTGCTTAATTGTGGTCCCTTTTGCGTACGATTTGATCTGAAGTTTTCACCGATGGCCAAAGCGATGTCCAAAATGCTCGAGCCCGTGAGCAGACCACCGTTACCAGACGGCCGATTGTTTGCCGAAGGTGAAGGAGAGTGTGTCTTGGCCACCTTGGCCATGATGGGCGTACTCAGGAGCCCGCGCGGAGAGAGAGATGCTATGGAGGCTGCGAAAAGGACAGACGGTTCGGAGGACCGGATCGGTTGGAAGGGTTGGAGTCGGGGCCAGCAAGTGGTGTGCCAGACCTTGTGCCAGAGACTCATGTGCGCACGGTAAGTGTCCGGTGGGTATGAGCATGCGAGAGTACAACCGTTGCCCGATGTTGGTAGGTGAAGTTGTTATTACCTTCGGATTCCGTTGAAGTGTAATCGCACCTTGGTGGAGGCATATTTTCTTAGACCACAGCACTTTGGTGATAGAAGCACCCAAACACACACAAACACATACGCGCACAGTGGGACACCTTTACATGTACACTAGTAAGTCACACGTGTAAGTACACATTGCACATTCCAATAGAAAAGTTTGTGACTTCAACTCACAAAATGGTGCACCGTACAAACATTGACGTTTATGATCAGATTGCTTTGCCAATTTCAGGATCTCGAACTTAAGCTCTTTCTTTAAACAACATGTACACTGGACTAAACTCTGCTGGTCCTAGCGCCAAACGTGCCAGAAAGGCACTGAATTTGCGAACGGTAGATGTCATAGTTGGAGCCACTACATCGTGTTGCTTCCACGAGCTACAATTTCACAAAGCGATGCTAATTGCCTGGCCCAACTTTAGATCGGTTGACTTCCAGATTTACGTAACCAAACGCCCTGGATGACATCGGCCGAACTCCCTCGAAAGTGACCAACCAAACTCAAGAAGTATACCTGTGTGTCCCTGAAAACTGAGAGGATTGTTGAACTTGATGACGCGATCGGTGTTTTTCATCAATTCCGTTAGAAACACCGTAATTCTCCGGTACCAAAATTAAATCAAACCAACACGCACACAGTCTGGTAGCCGTGCATCATCAGGTGCGGCGATCATGGATGTCATTAGACGTCGTTAGTGCAGTACGGAGCAGCTTGACTCAAGAAAACATATTGGTCCAGCTTAGCAAACATTGCGCGCATGGTAGAGGTCAACTTCAGCAGGTGGGTTTATGTTTGACCAATGATGTGCCGTGTCCGATTGAATGGCGGGACTCGTTGGAAAATTTGCCAACCACCTGCAATGGTGAGGGTAGTAGCCTGTGTAGCTCAAGGTCTCTGTAGTGAGTTAGTGCTATTTGATTTCTACTCGCTGAGGCAAGAATTCAACTGATTTTTAATAACTCAATCCGGCGTGTTTGTCTCTTCATCGAAAGAAATCAAGAAGATATTAATTTCTCATCGTATTTAACGGTTACTTCAACGAACAGTAAATTTAGCGGTCACTTTGAGAATCGATAAGCCTGCCCTGCTAGTGACAGTTAGTAGTCAATAATTTCAAGGCTTACTGGTGAAGTCGTGGATGATCATCGAAGAAGAAAGACAAAATCAAAAACGAGCAGACCTCACCCACCGGAAGCGAGTCGACATTATTGATTACCATCATCGCTTACCGATTAAACCGCGCACGCGTAACATAAAACGACTTTAATCTCGTCTTTATCGCTGTCTACACCGTGGTGCACCATCGTCTACGTTTTCGGGAGGTATTTTTCAAGCTCGAATTCACACACAAACACTTCACGCTGGTGTACAATGGCGCGAAAATGATCGGCTGTCTCGCGCACAGGATCGTTTTGGTCGTTCGTGGTAAATGGGCGGAAAATTGTCTCGAATTTATAGCGCAATTTTGTGGCTGGAGCCGAGTCTTTGTTTTTGTTTTGTTTCTGTCGCTTCTTGTCAGCAGCAAAGTCACCCATGGATCTGGAAGTGTCTGATCAACGGGCCATGGTTCGATGATTTCCGTGAGAGGAGGACTGGTTTTTCCGGATGTGTGGCGTGGAAGAATGTTTGGGCGATCGTACAGCGGCAATTTGAAGAGGATTGTATGAAGTAAAATGACACGAAATTAAAGCGTGCTGTTATCAGTAGTGATGGTGTAATCTTTGTAGTAAAATACAGCAAGTCAGAGTTTCAAAATTGGTTTCACAAATATTAAATTGTGCAGTTTGTCGCGGACGACTTAGCTAAAATTTAATAACCATTGAATGCTATTCTATTTTAAAGCCGTTACCACCAAACTTTATCTCTAAAACAGGTGGTTTTTTTTCTAAGCTACCGAGTTTTGAACTAGCTTTCCAGTATCAATCTCTAACGCATCTTTGTCTCTGAATCAATACTTTTGCCTCTTACCGTAAACATAAAATTAAAACAGGTTAGAGTTTTTTTTTAACATTTTTTTCAATTACCATGAATTTTTACCAATTATTTGAGTTGAGTGGATTTTTAAATTCGCACAAAAGTGGTGAATTCAGAGATTCACACTTATTTTTGTAGCTACTAAATGTACACTTTGCTTTGTTTGTTTACAATTACTACCGTAATTTTTAAAATTTAGGCAGTACCAAACTTTAAAATTTGTTGCTAATTTTTGTTCATTCCTTTGCTTCGAGCAGTTTCATAAAATAACATTCGGTAAAAAAAATAATCTTCTCATTTGCATACATTCTAAAAACCACATTTATAGATAGGAACAATACTTTAACACGATGACAAAAACTGATCAGTTAGAGACAAACTCAAATGCATTAGAGACAGAAATTGATGCGCTATTTCAATCAAGGGTGGCCTAGAGGGAAAATTTGTTGGCAAAAACTATAGTTAAAACAATAATTCAATCGAAACATACATTTAAAGGAAAACAAAACAAATATGAAAACACGACAAAAATCTGCATGGCACATGAATCATGGATTTACAAAAAAAATATCCACCATAAAAATGTCAAGTTTTGAATATGATTGCACATTATCCTTAACTTACAAGATCGTACCTTGTCGCTGGTTTGATTCATAAGCTTCTCTTCTACTCGTTTCCTTCTTTTCTTCATGTTCAATCTCTGATTGTTACTGCCAATGCACTCGGGGCGCGCAAGCAAGAGCGGAGCAGATGTACGTCGGGATCGAATCGGTATGTTTGCGTTTTCGGCATGCAACTGCGCCTCGGCACGAGTCTCGCTGTTACATAACGGCCAGACCAAGACCAATGTGATGCCGATTGCTAACAAGCGTATCCCCGTGGATAAACTCGTCGCTCAGCGAGATGTTTCGGTGCCGGTGTTGACTCTTTGGCAGGGCTCTTCTTCGCCTCCCCGGCGTCAATTCACCGAGCGCTACTGGCTTGATGATGCGCCTTGGCATCGTTCAGAGGACTGCGCACCAACAAGTTTCGTGCGGTGTTAACACTCTGACGCGTATCATTTTCCGATGAAGCTGAAATTACACCTCGCAGCATCGGGCTGCTGGAAAATGGTGAAGGTAGCAGTAGGCCATTTTTCCGCTCCTGAATGTTAGATAACACAAAATCTCCAAACGCGGGAATCCATCGAGGGATAAAACGCTTCAGCGGCAGAACCTGGTATTTAGGAGCTTAATTTGTTACGCTTCAGCGAAGGGAAGGATATTCAATAAATTATCCACTGAATTGAATACTGGCCCGGCTATAATTTCTTCATTTCGAAGTCATCGTGCCACCGCTGAAAGCTAGCTCCACCGAAGGACACACATGACGATGTCCATCGACCCGCCTGGGGAACGCGCACTTAGCGTTTGCAGAAATGCAGCAGCGAAACCTGCGGCATTCCCTTGGACTGCAGCCGAAGAAGTTGCCCCGGACCGACGACCGGACTGTTCCACAAACCTGCTGACTTAGAAACCTGTTTCCGAAGGTGTTTTTCACCCTCGGTGCGGTACTGAAGGGAAAACCTCCCTCTCCAGCATGCTCATGCTGTTTTCGGAGGGCAGGTTTCGGGGCAGGTGGGCGTTTGACAAATGTAACTCGCTAGCTCGCGGACTGGGCCACCGTTCGTGGGGGCGCCAATTAAAATTAGTTTAATTCAACTGCTTCAAGTGCCACCCAGGGCAGCATGGAGTTGGAACCACTCGCAAAATTCAGTATCAATCCAATCGGAGGAGCGAGATTCTGTTACACAAACACTGGTGCTCAAAAATCGCTGCGTCTTACTTTGGATTGTGTTTGTTGCACGGATGGATGCATGGAGCGGGTTTAGCGGTGGCTGTGTGTGGCGTACCGTCGCACTAGCTGGCCGATCCGGCCCGGAGGCGCTTACCGAGCGTACGGGTTTTCCCTTTCCATGCCCGGAGCTACGGAAAATATGTTTATCTGTTAGATCAGCGTGCAGTTTTGCTTCCATTTTTCGTCATCGCGACTCCGGTGACACTCCGGAGCTGTACAATGTGCAGCCCGATGGATGGCAACCCGAGCCGAACGAGCGGCCCGATGCTGCTCCTGTGCGCTTATGCAACGCCGTTAAATGGTCGGCCAATCGGGCAAAGTCGCTAGCGACACAAAACATCCCGACGCAAACGGATTGCATTCAAGCGGGCAAGTGTAAGAGGAGAGGCTAGGTGAATGATGCCGCCGGAGGATAGGTCGCACTTTATTATGCTTCTAATCGATCTTGTTTGCAGCGACGACAGCAGAAGCCCACCACGCCGGCGTCGGTGGCGACATTCTATTCCATGCGCCACGAAGCGGTGACTTTTTCCCTCCCGAGCGTTTTTCCGCAAACGGGTTTGATGCAAATGCGAAGTGGTTTACCGAGTGGTGGAATATTCAATTGAACGGTTCTCATCAGCTGCTCACGTTGCATCGTTGTACGGCAACCAAGCCCTCGCCGGCACGGGAGGGACTTGCGACACCGGTTTGATATAAGCGACGAAACTGGAGATGGACAACTGTGTTAAGGATGTCGATGATTGCACGGCGCTTGCTTTCTTTCGTTCACGCGTCCATGGAGCGATGGTCTGGTAAGTTTATGAGAAACGTTTACCATCTTCTCAACTCAACCCCTTTTTGGGCGTGAAGACGAAACCTGAAGAGGTCACTTGCCAGTGAGGGCATGGGCGAGTTGATTAAATGGTTTTAAGTAGTTTTCGCTGCCGATAAATATGTCGATGGCCGTCTTCAGCTGATATTTTCTCTGTCAATTATCACGGCATGAAGTAATCTAAGGGTAGTATCATTTTTATATTTTAAACTCTTCATTCCTTTTCACAAAAACAAATCTTGTCACAACTCCTCGTAAATCTAAATCAGAAACATGTTAAAATGTATAATTGTTCACATCTCTCGCTAGCCAAAATTAAATATTATTTCCTTACAAGAGGGAAACAAAATGAAAACGACAAGTGCAATAAAAGGTACGGACGTTAAAAGCATGTTCGTTCGCAGGAATGAAGCACGAATTCGGACGAATGGAGTCGCCATCCTTAAGATCATGTTCACGTTTGACATTTGAACTGAACGTGTTGTATGCGAAAGAACAAATAAAATAAAATGAAAAAAAAACCATTATCCCAACTTACTTGGAAAGTGTAACATATGACGTTGGCGACCATTTCGCGTTTCGCGAAATTCAATTGCTTTTTGTGTAGCATTTTGGTTTCGCTCATTTCTGCGCTAACCTTGGCGCACTTGTGCCGTGAACCTGCCCGGAGTTCGCGTATCACCATTATGAGCAGGAGCAAGCAAGGACAAGATGTTGTCTTTCTATTTCGGTGTCTTTTGCTTTGTGGAATCGCAAATTTGGCGGTTAGCGTTGATCGTTTTAGCTCGGACCGAAAGAGATTCGTGTGGGTTGAGATTATTTTTGTTGTTTTATGATGTCTTAAGTTTGAACGAAGTGTCGTCATAATGTCATTCGATGTTTTTGTGCTGACTTTTCATCCTTCTTTTGAGCCAATTATACCGTTGATTGCAGGGAGTCTTACAAAACAAGGGAAATTCATTTAGCAACGATTAGAAAAGAAAATTCTAGTTCACTCGTGGAAGAAACTCCAAAGAGATCAAAATTCCTTACAAAATATTTATAATGAACTTTTTGTCGGTTTTACTGGTAAAGGTCTTCAAACAGTAAGTCCCTATAAATTGGGATTTTTAATTTTTATTTTTGTACAAAAACTTTCTCTACAAAATATTCAAAATTATTTTGAATGAAAATATGATTTCGCTTTGTCGTTCATCTGACCAAATCAATACCATGCTACGGGGTTGGAAAGGACGAGGAAAGCGGTCGATTAGCAAATAATACGGTTGAAATGAATCCCTCACGGTCGGCTGGCGACGCTCGGCCATCGCCATTCGGGAGACGCAAGCGCTCGCGCGCTGGTTGTGTTTGCCGATAAGGTTTCGAAGTCGTTTTTACTAATGACTGTCATCATTCGATGGGTGTCCCATCGGTCATAGCTGTCATCGATAGAGGCACGATGACCTCAGCGTTTCGCGCGACTAAGATGCTCCACCCTTCCGTGTTTGCATGAGGAAGAAGTGGAAGAAACCGTAATGCCTCGTCCGGTCGCGTTTGGAACTCCAGCATAGAGTATTTTCGTTCTCGTTTGTACCAAACGCGTACGTCACCGGTTGGGGTTGGCTGTAGATGGTACCGTTCGTTGAATAATTTTACAATTGATCAGTTCGATTTCATCTCGGAAAGTTTGTCTGGAGTGACTTGAGGTGTTTCTGTTTGGTTGTGAATTGTAATCTTTTTTCGAGCAAAATGATGTCATTACCCGGGAATAGCAATATATTCAAAAGGAAAAAGGACTTTTGTTAAATTTTTTCCCGTTTTACAAAAAAAAGGGTAGTCGTCGCTTCAATAGCTATAAATTTCTCATGGATAGGTCAGTACGTTATCGTGGCCAACCGCACGGTCCAACGCGATTCATTCATTCAGAAAACCGCAACGCTCGCAACAGCGACGAACCCCTCCGCATGCCATCAACTCTCGCTGTCCCGCTTTTCGTTCGTCGGTTGAACAGAAAATACACCTCGTCAATTACAGATAGCGTACGCCGCGGGCCGGGAGCATTGGGGAAGATTGAGGATAAGGGCCCGCAGAGTGTGCCGTTGAGTAGACGAGACACTCTACTCTGAAGAGTCCCTACGATTGCGGCTGAAAAAGCACTTCGCTCGAGCATTGGAAAAAAATGTGTTGTTGATACTTCTGTGAGCAATCAAATGAAATCTGGTCAGTTTTTCTGTACTTTTGTACAGTTTTTATGTTGCAATTTTCCACTACAACTTCGGTTTTTGCAACATACCGATAATTTTCCCCGCTTAACGAGCATCGATATCAACGTTTCAGCTTCACGTCTCATCTTCAACCAGCAGAAGCTCTCCTGCTGGGCGGCAGCGCATCACCAACGAACGTCCAACGGGAGCGTAAAGCTGCCATGAGGATGCGATAATGCAACAAACCATCCTCACCGCAGGTTCGTCGCCTGATCGGCACTTTTCGCTTCGAATTCAATTACCTCCGCTGGCGGTCGGTTGAAGTTCAAGCGGGATCCTTGGGCCGCTCGCGGTGCGCTATCTCAACAAAGGCGTGTGATCTTCTGACCTAATTACCGCAGGACGCATTCTTTATGCCGCCACGTACTTGCGGTTGGGCAGCGTTGTTATGAAATCTCGCGTCGAAAGAAGGCGATGGAAACCGGACGCGGGCAGCTGGAAAAGGACCGGGGTTGGGCTTTCGCTTTCAAGACAGGTTTACCGTAAGCAGATGGATCGCCCTCCGGCGGATGTCGCGGATGCCATCGGTCGGTGCGAAAACCAACGCATGCGCGAACCGAGCGCGATTGACAAGATTGGGAAGAGCGTAAAGGCGTAACGACAGGGATGGAACTTGGCGTGGAGGAGTTTTTGGAGTCTTGAGGTCACTAGTCAACCCTGAACGAGGCAGCGGTACGCGAATCGGTACGATTCATCATTCGGAAGAGGCGGTGTGTCCTTGTGGGCTCGGTATGGGTTCGGATTCCTGTTCAGTGTTCGTGGGTTTTTTTCCCTCCTTTTTTCATTTTGATACGCAAAATCCTAGCGTTTCGAGTTCAATGTTCGATATTGCAAAATATTTCTACCCGTCGACGCCAATCGAGATACGGAACTTCCGAAACTTGATTTCGGCTAGACGATACGAGCGAAGCAGGAAGAAAGTAAAATCTACGCGGACGGCGAACATCGCTAGCGTTGAAGAGGCTCGGCGACGGCGAGGGAACCTGATGTAGCGGTCCAACAAGCCAAGGTTATCTCGATTTCCCAGTTTTGAACCCGTTTATTGGATCGTGGGCGATAGGAAGCGGCGAGATGTGCGGATCAGGTTGGCGACGTTTGCAAAAATTAATGATTTTTGGTTTAGTTTTGGCATTTCTAGCTTCCCGAATGTTCTGATGAAGACGGTTCCGGAAAGTTGTCTTGGATTTTTGCGGCTTCAACCAGTTTTTTGTTCTAACAGTTTGTGTCATTTTGATCTTTGCTTGAATTCAAGTGTTTGTTTATTTGAATCTTCGAAGTGTGTTTTGATAAGTATTTCTTATTTGATATTTTGCTACGGGATGATCTGTTCTGTTCTTTGCGTTTAAGAGCATAATTCCCGTTTGTCAATGAATGATTTTCGCCTGATGATTTAAGGAATATTTATATCGAATTATTCCATCTAGAATTTTCTGCATCATCTATTTTTCTCTTCGCGAACCGTATTCTATTAGCATAATTTGTGCGCCTTGTGCGGCGTCGTGAGTGGTTTGGTTTCCCGGACGCTTCGCACAGAAACGGGCTTGTGGCCGCGTGTAGCCGTACGTACAACACGTGATGGGACCGGTTTCATAGTTCGTCAACGTGATCACCACAATACCAGTCGCATAGTCCACATGGCACACGATTGGGGAATTTCTAGCGGTTCCATTTGTTTACATTCGCTCGCCGGATGGCACTGCCGGAACTGTTTCGATGATGCTATGTTCTCCGGTGGTTTACCGCGTTATGCGAAATGATTTCATTTGACAATGTTTACCCGTGCCCTTCGGGCTTCGTGGCCTTGAAGGAAAATTGGAGGAAAACTTTCAACAGCTCGTCCGCTTACTCGCCTCGGGGGTGCGAAGGGAAAAGAAAGCAAGCAAGCCACTGGACGTCCGTCACATTTCGCCCTGCGTTATGTTCCCTTCCGGTAACGGTTTGACGATCGCGTGCAACCTTAGCGTCTCGTGCCTCATGAACTTGCCTCTATTTGCTTGGATGGCTAAAAGTGAAGCCGTTGCACTTCGGTACTTACAGCCGCTTGGTAACCACCGGTTTGCCTAAGCAGGGGTGGGTAAATGTACTTTGTGCGTCGCCACCACGATTAACCTTCAATTGGGTTTTCTACTCTTACTGCCATCGGGAGGTTACGAAACCTGGCCCAGCAGATGGGGCGAGACGAACCGCGGGTTGACAAATCAATCCAATCCAGCCACGGCGCGGCTGATCGTAACTTTTCCGCCCAGAACGAAGGGCACGGCGAGGATTATTAATTTTTCCTTGCCTTTCCGCCAACGGGACGCTCAGCGCAAGTAGTCGTCGTTGAAGGTAATGGGCTCGTTCTGTTGACAAATGCGATCAGCAGGTTGCATAACCGTGCGTGTCTGATGCATTAGAGGTCACGAAGTAAAGAGTAATGCAATTATTGTGTTCCAAAAAATGAATCACTGTTTGGCTTGTTTCTCCACAGTCCTCCAACATCTTTTAATGTAAATTTTTGTATGTTAATTTACACCTTGACCGGAGATGTATCCATTCCTCCTTGTGTTACACAAATCACTCCCACCTTAAACACATAGTTTTATATCTAATACTAATTACTTGATGTCAGGCTAACTAGACGACGGTGCGTTGCGATAATTGTACGTTTCGATATCTCGGGCGTTACCGGGTGACCCTACATTAGCATAATGCCATTAATATTCGCACAAGGGTCAATTAAGGGTCAGCCATCCTTGCGAACAGAAACGATTTATGCAAATAATTTCCGCATGTCACTTTTATCATCGGTTGTCTATGAAGTTGTTTTTAATTTTGTTTTATTAAAAACACTTAAGCACAAGATTGTTAAGAAACGAACAACTGAATCAATTTAACACAATTTATAAAAAAACAAAAAAATGATTGCTGGAGGAAATGATTAATAATACATTTAAATGAAAATACGTTGAAATAGTTGTTAGCAAACCTACCGTTCACAGAAACGAAATGCCTTATTTTCTTCTATGCCACAGGATAAGTAGACCAAAGCCGATCAAGGTACACGTTCCACCGTTTCACACCCTGTCGCGATTGACTAGCTTCTTATCTATCCCAACACGGTAGGAATGCTAGACCACAGCACCGTTTTGACACAAAAATTAAACACCTCTTATTCGTCGATATGGATTTTCCGGAACGCACTTGTAGTGAAGCACTTTTAAACGATGCGTTAATATTTCACAAGCAAAATGTGATCCAATTTTAATGCAAAGGTTGCACTGTAAGCGTAACTAAATCCGACTGTACTAAATCACCCAGGCGTTCACAACGGACTATAGTCAACACTGTTTGAAGCATCTCACACACCAGCACTAGATCAGCGATACGTTGAAAATTCAGGAAAAGTTACTTGATCCCAAACTTTTAAGACGCAAAGATGCTTATTCTATACGCAAACAATGAAGTACGATCACTGACGATCACTACGAAAGCGTTGTTTTGAATGGAAGTGTAATCCCGGTTGCTTCCAGAATCCGATTGAGGCCACAATCGGGATAGACCCCGGTTTATATACTCCGTTTAATTCAGGATAGGCACTAGCAGCAGCAGCAGTAGCTTCACTCAATCACTCACCTCGACCGAACAGTGACGTCCAGGTTGGGATTTCCCCGAAACAGAAAACCGACACAGTTACGATTAATTAACAACTTTTCAAAGTAACGAACCAGCACTCGACTCACTGACGGACTGTCGGGAAAGAAAGCACACGGGCTGTTGTGGAAAATCCGCGACCAAAAGAACGCCACTCGAGAGGCAGGATCCAGCACTTGGGCTCAGGTGCGCGCAGAACCTGCGTCCACTCCTCGGAACGGCAAACGGCTGAATGAACGAATCCGATCCTGTCCAGCCTACGCTCCGGCTTCGTACTCGCACACACCGAATTCGCGCGACTGTTACTGCTTGGCCTGACTGGCGAGGTTAGCACCTG
This sequence comes from Anopheles sinensis, assembly GCA_000441895.2. Lineage (NCBI taxonomy): Eukaryota > Metazoa > Arthropoda > Insecta > Diptera > Culicidae > Anopheles > Anopheles sinensis. The sequence goes on along the minus strand of KE525339.1, from coordinate 1,570,904 downwards.
GTTCCTGGCGAGCGTACGTACGAACGAACCGCCAACGATTCACTATAGCGGCGCGGCGCAAACGTAAGTGCTTTAGGTTCAGCAAAGCTCCTCCACCACCGCGTCGAGTTTGGGTCGATTTGCTCGATGTGCCTGAGGGTAAAGGTTCGGGACGTAAGAACGATCGAGCGGAGTACCCTGCACGCGAGCGAGAGGGAAATGCAAGAGCCTGTGGTGGTGAAGCCAACTGTGTGTGCTAGAGCAGGGGAGAGCATCTGTTCGCGCCCCACTCAATGATCGAGGCGGCGGCCGTAATTGCATGGGTACTTAGAGCTTCAGCGCTGGGCTCAGCGTCTCGAAGGCAGGCAAACACATGTGTACATGCATTGGAGATCAAGATTTGGAGCTTACATCGCGCGAGTGAGAGAAGGAGAGAGAGAGTACTGGTAACTCAGTGAAAATTCTCCACTGCTTTGCGGTCTTCTGCTTTGCACGGTGTGGTGAGTATTTGCTAGCGATCCTGATCTCCACGCGAACAGGTGTGCGCTGGTGTGGTGAGTTTCGCTCGATCGTAGGTGAGTGACCACGCTTTGGGCACTCGTGGAGGCGCCGAGTGGTTTTACGGACCAGTCCGCGTAGTTCCTTCCATCCGAAGATGTTGAGAGCGATCGCACGGTCATACAAGCAATGGACATCGATGCCCGCGGTGCGTCATTGTTCCTCCTCTAGCAGCTGAGGGGAACCTTATGGAGGCAACCTCAGGTTATCAGTGTGCGAAACCAGTAGCTCCAAGCAGGGGGGTGATTGATTTCGGATGGCGTACGGTTGTTGGGCCATTTCGGGTGGGAAATTTACTATCCGGTCTGTGGGTTTGCGCGTAAATCGAGGGAAGTTGTATATAGCGCCGTTAGCGGAAACCTTGGGTGGCTTGTGCGTTGGCTCGTCGCTTCCGGGAAGAGGCGATGCCGGTACTGTCGCTACCTTCTAAGCTCGCTCAATGTGGGCAGATTGATTTGCGTGTTGTGTCATGTGTGTTCTTTTCTATCTCGCGGATGTTGTTGCGTACGCCCAGGCGCTCGGCTTCACGTTGGTCTATTGGTTTGTATGTACGCGTTGGGATGATCGGTCAGGTGTCATTTCTGAATGGTTGCAAGGCTAGACACATTTCTACGATGATTGATAGGCCAAGCGTTGCCTAGCGTGCGTGGAAAATTTTCCATATCGATGTTCGTTGTATATTTGTCTTACCTTACCGTTTGGTATTCCCCGCAACAAACTAAATGATAACCCTTTTTACCAAGAACGAATAACTTGTTGAGATTAATAAACAACATCATTCCGAGGATGTATGAAAGATGTTTGGGATTAGGAAAACTTTGCCCTAAAAAATCCCAGAAAAACATCCTCCTGGAAACACACGCCTTTATCTTGCACTTCAAGTCAAGAACAATAAAAAAAATCATAGAAAACTCTTCCACGTCAGCGATTGGATTCCACGTGTGCATCTGCAAACAGGAAGCAATTTTATAACACACCCCTATCAGTTTGATTGGTAGTGATTAAACAGCTTTCCCACAAGTTTCTTTGTCTAGTAGCGTCAATTAGAAAACGTGGGCATACAACATTTTCTTCCAGTTCTGATTATCATTTCATGCGGATGTGTTGTTTTTTTTTGCTACGGGTCGATTTGTAAATCGTTAGATTGGTGTTCAATTTTGCACGTAATTTGTAATGATAAGGAGTATTAAGTCATGCAAATTGCTGCTTCCGTCAAAACGGTTTTTTGTTTTATTGAGGCTAATGAACACAGACTTTGAAAGCAGTTTGAGCGATTGTTATTTTTACAGAAAAAACAATCTGGGATCATTTTCTCCAAGAAACGATCGAGTCGATTGTTTTGCCATTTTATTTCTAATTATTTCATTTCCTTGATATATGAAGCAAAAACCTTTTTCCGATTGTTTCAAACCAATGTTCTTATTCTTGCATTCAATAGTCGATGAAAAAACTTTCAATACACCGTACCGTAAATCCTTCGACTGGTGTAGGCGGGTAGGCCTCCGTGATGGTACTTTCGCACAAAACTCCTGGAGCCGAGCTGTTTAGCTCGGTCGGATTAAGCCAACCCGCCAATCCACGGGGTCAGTAGGACCGGCGTGCGCAATGTAGGTCAAACGATCTTGCGCGCGAAATGTTATCTAACGCACCGACTCCGATGCAGCAGCAGCAGCAACGTTTCTATCGGCTGTGACTGCATTTGTCCGTTGGAAGAAAAGTCAGTGCGAAAGGCGGCACATGCGGCTGCCCGGACCGACTGGTGGAGAGAATGTTCGAATGATGCAAGGTGGCGAGTGCATATGCTTTCGTTTGCGCTGCAATTGTGGTACCGGTGGCCGGGAAGGACGAGCGTTCACGCAGGCGAGAGTGGCGTCGCAGCGACGAGGGTACTGGTTTTCTGGAACGAGAGTTCGTGCCCCATCCGGAACGGTGACTGCCGTGGTGCAGTGTTTTCTATTTCGCCGGGTTTGTTTCTTTCGTGAATGGTACGGTCAGACACGCATATGCGGTGATAGAAATTGCATCGATAAGACGGCGGGCTCGGCGGGGGTGAGGTGTATGATTGACAAATTCAGCAATCGCTACACTTTGATTCGAATAAAGCGTTTCAAGGGGGCTTTTACAGGAAATGTTTTGCAAGGTCCTTTACGAAGCTTTCACGCAATGCTTTTCAGTATTTTGTTTCAAAACAGCTAGTGTTTATGACACTCTTTTCAGAATGCTGTTTTATTAAGTGACAACTAAATTAATTTTTTTTGTAAGTACATTCACCAACAAGGTCCTCGAAGCTGGCAAAATTTTTAGAATTCATCTGAAATATAATAAGTTTTAATTTATCCCTCCATGGAATTAAAATTTTCACTTTATAAACTACATTTCAACACTGTGGCAAAGAAAAATATTGTTGCTGTAACAATTTATTTTTTAAATTAAATACAGAGGATAGAGAAGTTATAGGTTAACTTGTGAATAAGAAAACCAAAAATACAATAACTAGTGAATTTTGAAATTCACTGATTGCTTAAACTCTTCACGGTTCGGTTTGCCCATGCCAAATAAAATGTGAAATTATTTTGAATCGATTTCTCGAAATGGCAAGGGTATGAAGTTTAAATGATATTTTATCCTAATACAAAATTAATGTTATTTAGAAGACTTGATTTGTTCTGATAAGGGCGACAGCTCTGGATAAGTATTCTCAATCCATGCAAAAATTGGGAGTGCCGTCAAGCTTCTCCTCATATTGCCTTATGCTGGTATGAATATGGATTGACGTTTTGAAGCATTTTGTTCGATTTGCTAGTTTTTACAGTTCGTGCAAACATGATTTGATTTGATTAGATTTCGTTTTTGAATGATTTCGATTCACGGATTTCCAGATTATTTAGGATAAAATCAAAGTATTGAAAGCATTCGACTTGCAGTTGTGTTACGAATTTGGGAGGTAAAAAATTATTTAAAGTAAGTTTTGCCGCGCCAAATATTTAAGTAAAGTCTAAGATACTTCCTTGATAAACTCCTGTAGTTCTTGTATAATTTGAGAGGGAAGTATTAAAAACTTTCTTGAGGAATTATACTGCAGGAGAAGTATAATTTGAGGGTATTAAATTTGAATAAATATTGCTTTGTTTAGATGTGTTTATTTTTTTCAATGCAGTGAAGTGTCTTCATCATTACAATGCCAAAAAGCTGTTCATTTTCTGTTCAAACTATCTTGTTTGACCATTCAAACCAGAAATCAGTTTGTCGGTTTATTCCAGTCCTTGCGTTCTCCAGACTCATGTCTATAAAAGTGTATTTTAAGATTTTTTTTTTTAATTTAAGAAGAGAAATGTATTTTGAGAATAATAAACTATAAATAATTATACCTTTTTTCTCCGTGCATAACAACCCCTGTGTATAACGACTCCCAGAAAAAATATTCAATGTTCATGAAAAAATAGCTTTTATCGCCTGAAAAGTTACTAATCATGTACAACGACCCCGTTAATCTGATTTTGGTTAATTTGGAACCAAAAAAGGGGGTAGTTATGCACGGAAAAATACGGTACCTAATGGTATGGAATCGTGTATGTAAGTTTATCATTATTAAGAGCATAAGCAAATTAAAATCAAGCGCGGCGAATTAAAAATAAACATCGATCTCTTTTATATTTGTTAGTGCATCAATATTACAAAAGTATCAATTGTGCAAAAATAGGTATTTTAACTTAAAAAAAGACTAAAATGTGACGTTCTGTGTAACTTTTCTTAATCAAAACACAATTCTGGAAATTCATGTTTTCCATACGTTCATATCCTTATTTTACTTTCATTCGCAAATTAATTCACAAATCTATCACGCATCTGATAAAACAAGCAGCTTTTTTGAAAAATAATAAAAGTTATTCCATCATAAAAATTTGTAAATGTATGAGTGAAAAGGATGAGCCCCTCATCAGGGTTCCAAGCACCTGCTTAGTTTGCTTACCCTATGATTCGCCTCTGGACATCTTACTTTAATAGTATTGTTTATGTATTAATAAAAATTGATTTGTTTGGTATGTATCGAAACTGGAAAATAAATTTTCCATTATAGTTTAGCTTAGAATTGATTCTTTTGAACCAAGTTCGTTGCACGACAAGAAGCTGAGGCTGACGCAAAAAAAAGTTCCTTATTTCGGGGTGATTTGGTACGAAAAAATGTTTCCTCACCACACGACATCATGGTTCGCCGATTAGATGGCATCTGCTCCGTGCGGTCGGCGTGCGATTTGCATGTGCTGCCGGCAAGTCGCCGGTATGACAGCCGGCCATGACGCATGTTGCAAACGCCCCAAAGACGCTCACCGACCCCCGGGCGTCTCCCCCGCCGGGTGGAGGGCTAATGCTACCGCCAACGAAATCGAAAGTAAGCCAGAGTCGGAGTAATGTGGCGCAAAGGAAAAAAAATGGTTAAACAAGAAAAAACCTAAAGTAGGCAAGTGTACCGATTTTGCCCAACACTTTGACAGTGCCCCCCATCTCGCGAGGCTCAACCACACACGGTCCGTTACTCCTGCCGGTTGCTGCCGGTCTGAGGCTGCTGCACCACTTCGAGTAGCCCACACCGACTTTCGACACCACCAACACCACGTCGGAGGCCGGCGGCGGCGGCGGCGGCGGCCAGCGGCGTCGTCATCGTTAATGTTGCTGGCGGGTAATGAACGGCCGTAATGGCATTTTCCTCTAATGCAAGTGGCTCGCGCGTGCCACCCGGTTCCTCTGCCGGTCAAATTAATACCGTGCCACCCGAAACCGACCAATCTGGCGTGGCGTGCCGCTGCGTTATATCACCGGAGTTTGGAGGCGCGAAGTCCATGTTTGTGTGCGTGTGTGTGTGTGTGTGGTGTTTGAGGTTAAGCAAAGATGAACCGATGGGTGCGACCGATTAAGGCTACTTATCTCCGACGATCCGTCGCTCTTTAGACCGCCACTGACCTATGCGCGATGTTTCTGAACCCGAAAACGAGTCCCTTCAAATCGACCGTGATGATCATTCGGTCATTCAAACTGATTTAATTACTGGTGATTTATTTTAATGGGTAAATACACTCTAAATTTAAATTAAATTGCCTTTAAAGGTAGCATGCTGTATATTTTTATACTATAATATTTATTGAAAAATTTGTGTAAAGATTCAAGCAGATGCAAGTGACATCAATTGTTACTTTTCATGAATTACATCGCTTCTCAAAATGTTAAAAAATAATCGGTTTATCCGCAAACACGCTTGATAATCATAAACAAACAAACGACACTCCCATCATCACCGTGTGTAAGAACCACACCGCATGACTCGCCTGATACCGATCGAAGCTTCTTCTCATAACAGGTTTGTCGGTGTTTTGTTATTTATCGGTGCGACTTTTTTGTTGTCTGCTTTTAACACCTTATCCTTATTCGAGAATCTTCCAAATATATTCCGGTCGCTAGCGGAACTTTCAAGGATATCGGGAAGTCTCGTTAGAATACGTTAGCGGCGTTTTTTTAGACCATAGTGGATGGAAAAAGTAATTTTCTTTAGCAAGTTTTGGTATTTGGGGACCGATTTTACAAACATCTACTAACGAATACGTGAATATTCCACCATACAGTTTTTTCTACATTTTGAAAATTCAATATAGAAGGTAACGCATCAAAAAAATATGCTAAGTTGAGAAATACAAATCATTCGTGACCTACAATAGCAGAACTTGTGGTGGTAAGCAATTATCAACAAACCAAAAATCTACACCGTTGTTATGTTAAAAATGATTGAGGAAGATAACATCAAAACCGACTTGTCCAGGACATGTCGACAGAGTTAACAATAAACATGAAATAGGTCTTAAATACCAGTTCGAGGATGAAAAAATGTCCGCAATTAAGAAGTTCCCTGAACCAGTTAATTATCTAATCTGTTATTTACCATTTCAAAACACGGCGAATGCAAACCAACCAAACTTGTTTATAATAAAATGTTTGACCTCTTTAAAATTGGTCATCATTGGATTCATATATTCAATTGTTTTTAAACGATGTATTTTTAATTTAAGTTGTACAAGTCCTCTTTGAATGTTAAAGAGGACTTGTACAAGTAACCAAGAGTGTCGAAATATAAATTGAACAGTGTAGATTCATGGTAAATAATCATTTGTGGTTCGTTTCTTTATGTAAATATTAGTGACTCGATCGAATACCTAAACTCTTTTTATAACTTTTAATATAGGACGCGTCATTAAATATCAACGATCAATACTCACAATGAAGCATTAGTTTGCTTGTAAATTTAACTTATGTCTAGTTTTATTCGCTGTTTTATGTTAAAAATATAACAAGAAAAAGATATAAAATTATTACGGAATACCGTTTTAAGTATAATGTAACGGGATAACATTTCCTAAATGGGTGACAACTGCATTACCCCAATTATCCTTTTTCTGAGCGTCGTTGTTATAATTGGCATTCAAAAGCTCATCTACCCACGCTTTGCATTGCGCAAGGCACAGTCCTTTGCTTTGAATATACACCAACACATACACACACATACAAATACGTGTAGTATCCGCGTGCGGCGGCCGAAAAATAATATCTACCGCTGCGTACTTCGTTTGCGCAAAGTTCAAGATCATCTCTCGCTAGCTCTTTCTTTCACTCCCTTTTCGCTTCCCCCCAACTCGCTTTCTCGCAGCGTTTCTTGGGTGGGCGAAAGCCCGCGAAGACTTTGGTGAAGTTTTTCGGAACGACTCGCCTGTCCGCCGACCGGTTTTTCGGGTAAGCCGCACGCGTCCGCGACTCAACGTCAACGTCGACGACATTGAGGTAAGTGTCGTCTCTTTGCTTGGTTGGCTTCGCTTTCCTGCGCATTGTTCCTATCCCGCACCCCCCGTGGTGGCCACCGGTTAACGGGAGGCTGTGGCGCACGAGTCACCCAGACATGATCATCACATTATGCTGCGCTCGTGGCTGCATGTGTCATTTTTATGAGTGGTTCATGCGCGTGTTCGTCGAGGGATACAGCTTTCGAGACTTCGCGTTGGAAAGAGATTTGCGTTGGGGTTAACCACCAATAGGTCACGTCGGGCAGTGGGTAACCGTTTTGGGTGCTTTACATCTCGCTCCTCCGGTGTCTGCTATCTTTCGCCAGCTGATCTTTGCCTTAACTCCACCTTACACCGGCTAGTCGGATGATGCTGGAGGAAATGGTACACATTTCGTTAGCCAAGACATGCTGGCGGCTTTTTTTGTCAAGGTTGCCGTTTATGCACCCGAGTAGATACGTTGCGTTTCACTTGTGCGCAGCATTTCGCCGCCATAGGGCAAAGTAATGATGAAATATTACGTGCTACTATTACTCTGGGCCACGTTTAACTTACTTTAATTAATGGATTTTTGGCACATGAAATTGAACGAGTTTATGATAGGCTTGTAATCAATTCGACCTTTGATGAGCTGGCAAACACAGTAGGTTCGGTTTTGATGCAATGAGTCACACGTCTTGGGACAAGTTTAAGGAAATGAAACAGATGAATTCCCTCCCGTAAAACCCACGTCCTTGGGGGGAAATAGAGGTAGCGCGTGGTTCCCTTTTTGCTCTCCTTGGGCTAGTTTCCTTGAAAGAATTGGAGTCTTTTAAACAAGATCGGTTATCTATAACTATATTGAGTCAGATTGTTGAAACTTGGGACTTTTCTTCATCCATTGACACACTTTCGAAATATAGCTTTAACAAAAAACCTTCTTCCAAACGACTGCCAAAACGATGTTGATTGCATTATTTGAATATTGCATAAACTAGGCCCGGAGTGGCCGCAGATAATGAGCCAAAAACATTGGCAAAGTGAATGTGAAAATTACTACAAAACTGCACAATCCTCCGTCGATCGGTGTTTGCACGAAGAAGTACGAAAACTTGCCGTAATCACATCAACTGCAGTTTAACAAAATTACAATACCAATACGCGGGGCCCGGGGAAGGCATTACAAATTTCCACACGCAACGAGCGGGCCATTAATCATCTAATCATCCGCGGAGCCCGGCGATGACCTACAAAGCACGCACCAAGTCGAGGCTCCCTTCCGTACCGAACATCTTCATATTGGGGTGGCGGCGAGCCTAATGTTGCCCGCGTCGTGCGCAATAGACATTTTCAGCCAAACCCGATATACAGGCAATCGACCTAATCTTTCATTACGCGCTGGGACAAATTTCTTCGCCCAAAAAACCCTGCCTCCGATGACGAACCTTCACCTGGAGGCTCCTTTCTATATCTCGTAGCATCGGGTGCAGGCGTTGGGGGAACACACTCGAGGGGATCATAAAATGATTGGCAAACAACGGGGGAAAAAATCGTCTCCAATTTTGGTCCACCCAAGCACACAGATTTCGTAGCACTTGTCCGCATTTGAAGAAACTTTCAAAATAGATTGTGCTTAAGGCCAGGAAGACACAAGCAAAAAACATCGTAACTGAGTATAAAACAAGTGCAACCTAAATTTAGCAGGAAAATTATGAAACTACACTCAGCGCAAGTAGTTTTATTTATCCTGCACATGAACACGGTCTGAACATTTATGGACATTTGTTTCGTGAGGTGTGTTAATTAAACGGATAGCAATAGAACCACGTGTTTCGCTTTTCATTTCGTCCGATTATCTTGCGTGCTGTTTAAAGTTTAAAGCAAAAATGAAAGACATCTGCCCTTTCCTTTTAACCTCCTTTTGTGTTTCTGGTGCGCGAATAGGTAGCTTAGAAAAAAAAACAAATAAATTGCTGGACGCGGAGTTCCTGACATCGTTGCAACCGTTTGCTTTGCGTTCGTATTTCGAGAAGCATTAAAACTGCAACGACACAACGAGCCCGCTTGCATGTCATGCGCAAAAAACAAGAAAAAAAGTAAAAAAAAGGCGGGTGGATAAAAATGATGCCGAAGGTGAAACCATTTTCCATTTCTTCGGCCGGGAAGTGAGGCCCGGCCCCGATGCCGCGAGACGTTTGCCAATTACTTTCGGTGGTTCACTTGCAAGGCGGGGCCTGGGCGTGGATGGAGAGGGTGGAGGAGTTTTTCGCAATGACAACCGCGTTCCTTTTATGACGCGAAGGTTGTTGCATTAAAAAGATTAGAGAAAGAAAAGCAGACCGAGGTGAGACCGCGGCGTCGACGGGCGCAATTAGAGGAGAAAAATGTATGTTAATCATGTCCAGCGTCAATCCGATTGACCGCAGCATAGGTGGCGCGAGGGAAAAAGCTCGGCAATCGTTCGAGTGTAATGAGTCTATGTTTTATGCTGCCCTCTGGCGTCAAAGGAGAGAGAGAGCGAAAAAGAAAACAACAAACAAATGATGCGGTTTGAAGCGAACGGTAAACCATACAGGTGTCTTTATACACTCGTAGACGGGGTATAATTTTCTCCGCTCAAGCAATCTGATCGTGGTTTCTTCTGTGAGTGATGATTTTATTTTTTCGATCTTTTCCGTCCCGCATATCAATTTGTAGCGTAGTAAAAACCTTTTATCTGGCTGCTAAATTGATATCGTACGACATAAAACATCCCATTACTGTGCGCCGATTTGTTTTTCTCGGGGTAATCGATTGTTGATAATTTGCCTTGTTCGATCAGGAGCACTATTGCCGAAACGACGTTGACCACCATGACTGTGAAAAGCACATTATTAACGAACAAAAGCAGCTGACATGTCCCTCTCAGTGTCCTATGTTAGCATGCAATGCTGTGAAAAACGAAAAGAAACACCCGTGGTTGAAGCATTGGAAAATAAACTTATCGTGGTTCAATCTAAGCGCACCTCAAATCCCTCAACACACTTTCACACTTTTCAATGAGAGTCGTTGACACTTGGCACTGTGCTTAACCTTTCGCTTCCTTGACCGTCGCGTGTTTATTTTGGCTGTTGTTGAAGGTTGCGTTAATCATCCAGAGCTTATTTAACCAGATCAGAGTGAAACGAATCATTCAAATTTCTGATGATGTGAATTTAGCATGATCACCAGTATTCCCGTTTTCTCGTGAAGATCACGAGGCCTTGCCCGCTAAAGTTCGATGATTCCATTCGGAACGGTATCGCAAAACAGGTGACTGTACAGTGTCCATTCCCCGGGAAGGCCCCGGAAAGACGGAAGTCGCTGAATTTTTCCAAACTCATCTCGATAATTGCAATCGCAATGTGTTCATTGCCAATCTTGAGGTGTGAATTTACTAAAAAATGATATTTTCAATTCACGTCCAGCGCATCACCTTTTTCGGTGACCGTGAAGTAATACGATGGTTTGTTTGACAGGGTGGTGGAAGGTAAATAAGGCATGAAACTTTGATATCCGTTTCGCGTTTTTAGACAAGTTTTGCTTTGTAATTTACATTATCTAAAAAGCGGGATAGTACAAAATGCTAGGGAGTTTGTGTTCTTCTATTCTGGATATTTTTTCGGGATTTTTCTTTGTGTTAATCGGGAATATATTCATCGAAATCTATAAAATTTGTATGAATTGGCTTTGAATTTGAAAGCATGTGTTCTAGGATTTGTTTGCTGTTACACTTATCCCAAACTATTTGCAATCCAACAAGCTCTATTTGCGTATAAGTTCTTAGAAGGGTTTTTGTTATCAAATAAAGATAGGATGCCTTCGATTACTATGTAAAATGAATTTGATTGTTGTTTTAAAAACGTGTAATAATTTTTAATAAATATTTGCAAATGTGTATAGAGAAATTCTATTCATGCTTTTAAATTTATTTAATCACATTAGTCACGATTGATTAATTCTTCAATTTCATTCTATTATCTACCCAATATATAAATACATGAATGGATTCCCATGATCAACAGTCCTTTATTAAGCAAGGAATTGTAGTACTGTTGTAGTTTTTATTTCAATATATGCTTCATGTTGAGAAAATGAAATCCTGACACGTTGCTGTGTTGTTTAGTACATCGTTGACTTGGGATTTAGCTACAATCATAATTTTTAAATTTTGTCATCCGTGACTACTTCATAGGTCATTGATATTGGTGTTGGTTGGCATTCAACTTTGTTTTGAAAAACTTTTTATTCCTTTGGCTGCTTCAAATTTTCCTATTTATATATTTATAGTTTTAACTGTTCTTCTCCCAAACTCTATAATTTTTGAACTGTGAGTGCTAGCAATAAATTTCTGTTTTTTTCAGGATCCTTCCTGTGAAAAAGTCTTTTTGCTGACATAAGGAATAGGTGAAAAATAAACAGAAGCTTCTGAGAGATGTAAAAATGACTAATAAAAAAGAAAAAGACTGCCTCCCACTTGAATTCTCTTATGATTTGGGGTGAAAATTTATCAAGTGAGAATTAATTGGGCCTGTCGTCAACGTGTGGAACGTTTGAAGGTGGAAGTGTCTCGTTGCGTTAACTGACTTCACAACCAACTTCACCCTGGTTTTATTCTTCTTTTTTCAACGGGATGGTTCCTACATGGTGTACTGTTTTCTATTTTTGCACTTGTTGTATACACCCGGTGCTTTGATTTCCCGATTCGTAATCCTTGCGAAATGGCGCCAGCTGAACGGTACTTTGCTCGTTTTTCCTCCAATACACCAATGGGTCGTTTATTCGGAGCAAAAGAAAACCGATCCATCGGAGGCCTCGCGATGGATGGTAAAGTTTGCAAAGCAACGCGTGAGGCTACCATCGAAGTGGAGGAGGGTTGGAAAATCGTCCTGCCTCGTGCAGAAATGCTCGTCGCGGGAGATGGGAAGCGACGAAACATGGCGCACCGTATCGCACATGTTGTATGCGCACCCGAAAGGCAAAAAGGGTGATAAAGATTGCCCGCTCCGGAATCGGTCTTCGGTACGCAAATTCATAAGGCCCCAGCAAGCCCCTGAACGGTTGATTTCCATCCCACTGACGCTGGCGACTACCTAAAGGCTGTACTGAGAAAATAAAACACGAAAATGTGTTCCAAAAATGGAAGGTCGAAACCAGTCCGACCAGCGTTCAGATCCTGTCGCCTGTGAAAATGATGAAACGCTTTGATGTTTTCTTTTCCCGTTCGGCCCGCTGAGGGTGACTTTTTGGCTTTTCGCCAAAAGTTCTTCCCCCAGCCCCTCCTTCATCGGCGTTGTCGGCCCCGGGACCACCTGCCGGCGACACGGGAATGTGTAAATTTCAACCATGTGTGAACTCGGGTCAACCTTTCGTTGGTGTTTCGGACATAACACACGCGCTGGAATCGATGTGTTATTCTCTGGGTGTTTTTTTTATCTCACTCTGCTCACCCATTTTCAAAGCGAACGTTCTAACAAATGACCGTTTTATTCGCCTCAGGGAGCGCCATAGAGCCATGCAATGTGGGTGAGAAACTGGCCCGAGCCTGCGTATGATGCGTCCCGGTGGTGATTTGATTGATCGCAAGGATGCAAATTTTATTCGAACCGAAAATTGTTTTTGATTTTGGTGACGCCGTGATAAAACATGAGACGCGTACGAACATGCCAATCGAGAAAGTTTTACGATTATTTAGTACCGAAGTCGCACAATCGAGGCTGGAGCGTTCCATTTTAGAGTACGATTGACTTCAGCTGAACGGAAAAAGCGGGCCAAAGAGGGTTTGGGTAAAAGGGAAATGGGAAGAAACTTTTTTCAACATTACGCAAGAAGGGAGCTACAGAATCACACGCAAGTGCAAGTGACAGCTTCATCGGTTGAATAATTGCGTACGCTTCCTGATCCCTTGAATGTATCGTGCCTATTGCCATGAAGGCTCGGATGAACCGGAACAACAATTCTTTGTTATTTTGAATTTATTTTCCTACAGCTTTTGTAAATGAAACTGCCTTTAAGAAAACGAAATATACTTATACACATTAATTGTGCGATAACTCAAAAGTATCCTATGTGTTTCACTCTCGAAACGTACAATACGAGTTTGAAGTATGCTCGATTTAAGAACTGTATCTTAAATGGAACGGTTTGTATCATAAATGGAAGCCTGTTTTTCCTCCCATCGTCGATTTTTGACATCCCAAGCACTTTGTGTGATGTTTTCCCGTAGTGCCCACTCCTGAGTACCGGTGTTTAGAGTCAGTCCCTAGCGGTCGGTAAATCCATCATCGTAGCTACAATCCTTGCCTTGGATTGCGTCCTTCTCGTCCGACGCCTGTGAAGTGGCCCGTTCCAGTAAAAAGGGTGAACCGTCAATGCCGACCGAACGGGCCGAATGTACTAACGACAATATTTTGACAAATTAAACTTCGATTTCATTCATTTCAAAGTGTCGTAAAACTTTAAATTTATGACTTTCCGAGCATGCCTGTTCTGTGAGCTGCTAACAACTATCGTTCTGAGGGAGGGAAATCCTTGCGAGATTGATCCTAGAGTCCCTGAAACAAGTCGATTCTTTCTCGCCCTTTTGGTGAAGCGAGCCCAAACCGTGTGCAATTGGTTGGTGACAGTTCCGGAGGGTTTGGATGGCGGGTTTTTCCGGCGACCCCGACATTTCCGACAGTGTACACCTCATCAGATCGTTTGGGATACGCTCGGATCGCTTTAAACGGCTCGGTTTACCTTTGCTTCCTACCCTTTTTTTACAAAGAGAGCAGCGGCCGGCCGAGCGTTAGGGTCCTCGACGCCGATCCCAGGGAGTGAATTAATAAAGCAAAATTAGTTTCCATCATTACGATAATGGGCTGTTGTTACCGTTGTTGCCGGTGAGGGCTTTTCACGTTGTAAAATTGAGAAATGTTTTTAATAAATTGGTAACATTACCGACGAGCACAAAAGTGTTGACTTTTGGCTGGGGTTCGGGTTCGCTTGACAGCCTTGGGTGATCGGAGAATTTCGAGAGTCCTTACGGTTTTGTTCATTCGTACGCACGGTTTGTTGAAGCAGTGATTTACGTCCATTTGATGAAGGTTAATGTTTGGTTGAACTGGAAGAGATGGTTTCGGTACATCGGAAGGATATTTTGACATTGGTAGCTTCTGTTTTTAACAAACAGGAGATGCTCTTGTATCTAAACACATATTAAACATCTTACAGTTAGATAAAGTTTTTCCTTGTATAATATCAATGAAAAATATATTAAGCAGCAAAATAACGAAATATTACATCCAGTTTCACATTTACACGTATAAGATTCAAAATCATTTTTGTTTTTCATAAAAGTCGACATCTAAGGTCAATGCAGAAGCCTTAAATATGTTCTCCTCCCAGAAAACGATCAAATTGACCATAAAATGTACTGCTTGAGATCGTTGTAACAATGCAATGTTGTTCTTCCCATTGTAATCCCATGAAAACTCCCCAAAACCTACATTCGCAAAATACGCAAAAAAATGTGTAGAACCCATAAAAAATAATTTATCTAACCTCGTCGAATAAAAAATATGTTCCCTTAAAGCCATCACATTTGTCATATCCTGTGTGAACATTAGTGCCAACGGTAGCCAAAATCAATGCCATCAATAAACTGATTGTGCCAAAAAAAAACCTTCTAATCCACCGCCCCGGAGCGAGTCGATTTATGCGAAGGTAACAATTAGCTGCTGGCCAAAAGAGAAAGAAAAAAAACACATAATTTCACTTCTCTCCCTTTCGTGAAGGGCGTGAACGGAAAGATGAATGCATCGGCTAAGAAAGGCAAAGTTCACATTAGCACGAGTTTATTGTGCAAGTTCTGCAGGCTGCGCTTTGCACGTTGAAGTCCATCGGACACACCTTTTTCGCAGTTGCATAAATGACCGTGCGTCAATACAGAGGGGTGCGCTTTAGGGATCTGTGCTCCTGCCCCCTGTTGGTTCACCGAAGTATCCGGTTTGGTACATCGTTATTTTTTTTTAGTTCTTGCCACGTTCTGATGCGTTTAAAAGAGTGCGTCTTTGTTTCGCACGAAATGATGCTTTCATAACGAAGAAACATGCGTAGGCTGCAAACATGTGAATGTACTTAA
Organism: Anopheles sinensis; assembly: GCA_000441895.2. Taxonomy (NCBI): domain Eukaryota; kingdom Metazoa; phylum Arthropoda; class Insecta; order Diptera; family Culicidae; genus Anopheles; species Anopheles sinensis. Next base: position 1,555,427 of record KE525339.1, on the reverse strand, counting down.
TTGTTGTTTTGCACCGTTTAATTCTTTAATCAGTGACTATCGAGCGATTAAAAGACGGAACTACGGTGTTCCGGCTTAGGTTTACGATCTATTAGCTAGTACGCTAATGAGACTTAGATATGTAATTTGTTCGACGATTGTTGAGATGGGATTGTAAATTCAGAAGTAACATTTTCCAGGTACAATCAACAGCATATGTGATGTTTGCCATTACAGGAATGTTTGATTTCGGAAACGTATACAACACACACCTTGGCCATACGTTCTTTTGCCTGGTTTTGCATATAAAAATGTTGGCCGAAAACATATGCGTTTGTTAACAACATCAGACACCTCGCAATCGAAATGTCAAGATCTGTTTACATTGTTCACCGAGGTGATTTATTTATTTCCGCTTGGGAAGTGATGTTGTGTACTACCCTCTACATTCAGAGATGGGCAGAGGGAGGCTTCGGCTCATTACGCATCGGCAATATGTTTACCGTGATTTTGTAATTAATTTCCACCAACGGGAAAGGGCCCAACAAGGGTCGGGCATTGACTGTTGCGTCGAATCCTTCTGCATATCGGTCCGCAGGGAAATGCACCGGGTCTTTTATAGTTGAGACTTTATTTACAAGCATGTAAAGTGAGAACCGTTTAATGAAAGGGTAGTTGGCTAACGGAATTAAGGGTTGCAGCCTGATTGCAGGAACTGAACAGTGCAGCCTTTTTCCTATCTCTCTCTTATAGGGTGCTTTTTTCCTCGCCGACCTTAAAAGTACGTATCGGCGCGAACGGATTCATGGAAAATTCATAGAAAATCAAATAAAATCAAAACATGTCTCTTTTCGATGGAGATTTATGCTAATTGAATTCGGCCGTGTTTGCGTTCGGCTGCGTGGATGTCGAGGTGGAAGTTGCGGTAACGGGGTAAAATTACTATGCCAAATGAATGCTACGATTCGGGTCCGGCTACGAGCTGGCTGGAGTTGACGTTTGATGGGCCCACAGATGGACAAACAACATATTTGACATGTTGCGAGCGTTGTGGTTAGAAAAAATAGTGAAGGTAAAGCATAACAACAAGGGTCTGAAAGCAGAAGCTGTATTTGAGGTGGAATGATTTAGGTTTTTAAAATTATCCTCATCGCTTAGGAAAAACGGTCAGGAAAATGGGTTTGATTTGGATCAGATAAAAAAACACAAATAAACGTTTAATTATTAAATTTCACTTCGCCTAAACCACCAATTCGGTCCCAATTCAGCTGTCATGCTTTAAAGCTAGGCAACAAACAAAAAAAGGCGAAAAAAGGGAACTTTTCCATCGAGGCAAATTCATAATCTCAGGAAATGCCGGAAAGTTGATCTTGACTTTTATTAAAAACCCGCATAATAATTCCCCTGCCCGCCCATTTTCCGATCTGCCGATGATAATATCGTAACGGTGGCAATTAGGTGGAAGGGTTTCGGCTCGACGAAAGAAGGCTGGGAAGGCCAGGCGTGGACCGAACTGGGCCGAAATTAATTAATTTACCAAAAAACCTGATGCTACACCGGAACTAATTTTACTGCACGCCGACCGGGCCGGGGCTGGAAAATATGGCTCAGGCCACAGATACGGCAGAGAACGGTGAATGAAACGTCAGATTGCTAAAAAAAGCGGGTTGTAGGATAACGTTCTTCGAGCTTTGCTCGGTGAAAACTGTTCTGTTTTTGTAACGGTCACCAATCGCTGCAAAACAAGGGACAGGAAGGAGTCGGGAAAATTATCGGACAACGAAGTACAACTCGGCCGAGATGATGGGTCGGAGAAAATCCTCTGCCTTGAAATCTTTTCCACACGCTCATGAAAAATGATAAAACAGGATAAACATGGTTTTATCACCCCCGGGCAAGATTGCGGGTACGCGGGTTGGCCGCGCTAAATGCCCCGGGGTTCGGGATGGGTTTCCTGCGACTTTTCCCGTGCAATTGACACGTGACCATAACTGATTTGTTTATATTGAGCTCGTATGAGCTGAACGGCGGACTCACCGATGGACAAATTGGGGGAAGGGATTGTTGAGTTGGAAAATATGTCTGTTGTCTTATCCACCTAGGTTTTAGGGCTAACATTGTCTTTCTCGGAACCATTTAAATTTTTATTTTAAAATACCGAGAACGAGGTTTAAAAATGGTATATTCAAAGCATTCTTGCAGCCACCTTATAATTAGATTTAAATACATTTAATGACTATAATTCAACCGCTGGTAACTGCATCTGGTTTTATTACTTCTAGATCGCTCCCGGACTGTCATCATATAATGGATAAATAGAACGAAGAATCACCATGGATAATGGCTTAAGCTGCATCGCTAATGTTTATTGTGAGCTTCACAGCATTCCCGGTCGCACGTGCTCACCATATCTGCGCTCTCAATAATACGCTTCATTATGGTTTATTAGTCAAGGTGAAATTCATAATTATTTCTCGCCTGTTTGCGATGAATGAAATTTCGTTCCAAAAGAATTGTTGGTCGGAGGGAGTTCTTTCGTAATTGAAACCAAGCTAAACGGCGGAGCAATAAAACGCAGAATCGCGTACCGAGTTTGCCCCCGAATAGTGTATGGCGACATCTTTTCCGGCGCTCGATCGGATGACGGTTACGGTTTATATATATTTTCATCCTTTTAAGTAAATCCCGCTGGAAACCGGTTGAGGGTAAGCTCATTCGCTTTAGAACGGTGTCGTGTGCCGCCGGTGCGGTGCAGCATCTTTTGTTTCCCCCGCTTGGCATCTTCTCCAACTCCTCTTCCTCCTAAGGGCACCAGGAGCGTGTGGTGCGGATGGTGAAATGTCACTTGCAAGCGTCACACTTTCGATTTCACTTCAAACTGTGACCATGATTTCTTTGCACGCCAGCAAAAGGCTGGCAGAAGTGGTAAAGGGAAGCGGAAATGGTAAGGGATGTTGTTGACGACGACGACGATGCGGGTGATGTCCTTTGGATGTGCAAGGACTGTTACTGACGTTTATGTTGAACAGTGTCGTCATTGGATAGAATGTAGAGGTCGGTTGATAGAGGGTGGCAGATGGGGAAGTGGATCAAATAAATGACACAGATTTTCACATTGTCTTGCAGGACATGTTTCGATTGGGTGTACTTAAGGAAGCAGTGTACGGGGCGCGGAGGGCTGTCGCAGACATCATAGTGATTATCGGGACCAGGCGGAGTCGGAAAATCAAATCGGGTTTAATTCGGATGGCATTCATGCACGGTGCACATTTGTGATTGACAAAGCAATTTCCTGATGCCAAAGCTTGTAACATGGAATTATTTATTTGATTGCTTTTTATCCTTTTTTTGCCTGCAAAAAAATGATGAAAGCTTTCCTTACAGGTTCTTCAACGGTGATGTAATATTACGAAAGGTTACTTGGAAAAAGTGAATGAACATGCATCGGCTGGGTTGAAATAAATCTTCATATTTTGACTGAATTATGAGATTCAAAAATATGAAAATTAAAGGAATTACTTTTTTCCGTGTTTCGTTGTGTGGTTCACGCTAAATTTTTGTGCTGTATCATGAAAATAATGAAGAAGATGATGTAAAATATTTGATTGTTTGCTGTTTGTAAAATAATTCTTTATCGTTTGCTGTTTCTTTTGAGTTTAATTTGTAAGTTATCGAAATGTAGAACGATGTTTCTAAATGTGTATTGAAATGTGTATCGAAAATCAACGCATTCATCGAAATTTGATCAAAATCAAAACCAAATCAACTTTACGACATTATATTTTGCTACTCAAAAGAGCTCATAAGACCAACAATTATAAAAATGCTCAGCACTATATCGAAGTATATGTTCCAAAAGTCAGTGCAACATTTTGATTTTGATCGTGCGATTTGATTTATTGCGAATGTGAACTTATTTGGGGGAGAGATTTTCTTTATAAGTTAACAAAATAATACATTACAGAAAATTTTGTCCGTGAATTCTAACTAATCGTAAGATTTCTTGAATAAACCATAAACTCAGTAGTTTTAAACAGCCTCAATACCCTTAAGTCTGTATGGAAACTGCTATACTTAAAGAGTAATTTAAAACCAAATAACATTACTCTGCCACAAATCGCCATCAAACTTTCACATAAAACACATAGAACTAAAAGGAATTTTCCACGAGTGGAAATCTGCACGGGCCGAAACCACAAACTGCCCCGCAATGTGGTGGCCCAAGCTAGTATGGGATGGAAAATCCGTACCTTAACCTCGCTAGGCCTACTCGTGTGACCATTTTGCATGCTGTAAGCGGAAAGTCTGAACGAAGGCTTGTTGCAGTTATGCAGTCCATCCACATGATTGTGGAAGGTGCGATTTTACGATGCAAAGACACAGAGCAAGGTAGGTAGCGAATAAAACCCGTATGATGATATAAAAAAATAAGGGAAAATATAGTCCCCACATTTCCCAACCAGCACGCATCTTTTTGGGTTTTCCACAAAAAAAAACGAAACGATGCGGCAGTGCGAAAAAATGCAACTACGAATCATTATGCATCGAAAACAATGGTGCTGGAATGCAAGCCAAAACTACAAAAGGTACACAAGAAAATGTATTCCACATAAACGGCCGTGTCCGGGCCACTTTGTTTTTTTATTTTCGTTTGATTTTTTGTGAACTTTCCGAATTTTCCCATTCCTCCGCGCATCCGGCTGGAACTCCCGATACGTCCTACGGGCTGCGGTTGCACTAGACTGAGAATATTGAATTTTCATTTCCATGACCATTTGCCAGGTGACGTTTGTCAGGTGGCCCAATGGTTTGTGATTGGGTTTGTTTGTTTGCTTGTTTTATTTTTTTCGTTATGCCTTTGTCTGGCAAATAGCTGCGGGTTGTGCCAGTTTTTCGCTACTATTTTTCGGCAGCGGCCTCGATCCGGGCTTTGGTTGATTTTTCCAGTTTATCTCCTGGTTGGATTTTTTCTTCTTCGTACAGTCTGTGTGTGCAGTCTGTGCATTCCAAATTTTACGTGACCGTTTGTTTGTTTGCTTTATGGAGTGGCCAGTTAGCTGTTGGAGCCATTTTCGAATCGAGTATGTCGTTCCAATTTAACAGTCGAATTAATTTGTGCAAATGGAATTCATTTTTCCGGTGCGGCTACCGATTATTCTTTTATTTAACTTTCATCTTCTATGATTGGTCATTTTTTAATATTTTTTCATCGGTTTCGTGGTTATGCCCGTGAATTACATTTTATTTTTAAATGACATTTGGCTTGCATGGGGTCAGTTCGTGCCAAAGCGCGTGCGTTTGAGTTGTGTGTTTGTTGGTTTTTCATTTTTTATTTACCTTTTTGAGGAAATGAATCAAATAAAAATTGTTTGATATATAGCGCAAAATTCATTCAATAATAATTTTATTAACTTTTTGATTTCATCTTTCCTTAAATTTTTCATTTATATTTAAAAGCACCTTTGAATTCATTAGTTGTTTGCCAACCAGCCAATGTTGAGATTCCAAGATATTACCTAACCAACAGATACTATTCTCATGCAAAAACATGGCTTGTTGTAATGGAAGGGGGTGGACGAGAGGTTGGTGCACAGAATTGGATCCCGGTGATGGTGCAGGTGTGAGAATTTGTGCGTTCTTTATTTGCGCCAATACTTAGCACTTCTTACGAAAGCTTCCGCATCGCTATTTGACATGCAACCTATCGATCGGTTGAAGCCAAGCTAACCCTCCAAGCGGCAGTTGATGGAAGTGTTTTATTCATACTCTCGCTACAATAGTATTCTTTCAAAACACTTTTTTCTGGTAGTTGCTTGTTTATTTGTACGTAAATTATTGCCACAAATTGCTTCGGAATCGCAGCAACGTGCAAATGACTTTTCCTTCCTCTCGCCACTCTCGAGAAGTTCTACACCCACCACCATCAGTAACGATGCCGGTGTAATTGAAATATAATGAAAACCCACATTGACTGCTGAAATTGCCCCCTTGGGTGTGTATGTGTGTGTGGCGGTAGCCGTTGTGTATCATATCGAGCATAAAGTGCGAGCATATCGTGCCAATAACAATAAAACAGTAGTCTCAACGCCTGTCATTCCCTCATGCGACCGGTCCCGAAGGGTTACGAAGGGTGCCGGGGAGGATGGTATGGTTGCCTTCGGAACCGTTTTCTTCTTTGACTTTTCACCACCCATTTCACAAACCCTCGATAGAGTAGGGCTTCCTGCGACAACGGCGGTCCCCGGGCCAATTTTCTGCCAAGTGTGATCTCTGTGATTTCCCTTACCTTTTTACGGTCAGCATCCTTCCACAAAACGCACACACACATACACATAGCACACGGACATCGGAAGGGTGCTGGGAAGGACATCAGCTGCAAGGCAATGTGAGGACGCAGCGCGACGAACAAGCATCTGTTACACAGTCATTTAGAGACAGCTAATAGATCGGCGCCAATTGTCCCGTTTCCGTGCCTTTCCGCTGTCTGTCACCCTCCGCAAGGTTTTGGTATCGTTGCTTGGAAGTTTGAAGAGGCAGGATCCTGTGAAGGACTCCCGCTCGGATGAGGCTAAGGATATCGCTTTCGTTTGTCATCTCGTTAGCTCCGCTTTGCCGCAAAGGGTGGATCCGTTTTCGTGAGGAACAATGATGACATGGCTTACGTGTATGAATGATTTCCATTCTCGGTAGACGGGCATCCTTAGTGGTGTTTTTTTCGTTTGTGAGGATCAAATTGAAAGATTGGAAAATTCAATTCGGTGGCCACATAATTGGTCCCATAATTGGAGTTAATGATGTGCTGGCAATTGCTTGCGCCAACGGAAGAATAATCGTTTCGAAGAACGATAGTTTGACCGGTGTATCCTTGGGATGCGCACCCGATTTTCCTCGTGGACGCTTCCCGGAACGTTATCGATGGCAAGAAATGCGTCATTAAGGACAATCTGTCGATGATTGCAAAATGTGCCGGATGAATCTTTCCGGACCATCGAAGCCATTGCCACTCGTCACTAAATTAAGATTCATTTGCATTCACGTGGAGGCAGGGGAGGAGGAACAGGAAAACCGAGACCCGAGTGGAAAATGTCTGAAGGTTCCTGTTCAAAGAATAATTATCGGCCCTGACCGGTTGGTAGTTTCACGTGCTTCCGTTTCCCTTCGTGCGTGGTTTTCTGCACGAGGTGTGAAGAATGTCTGCCTGTCGTTTTTCGGGGCGCGTCTATTTTTCCATCCTCCTCGGCATTGTCCACCACGGGCCTACGTCGGAAAACACTAATTAAATGCAAATTTTCAGACGATCAATTTTCATTCAATATCGCACAAGTTTTGTTTTCTCCTTGAAGGCAGGCGAGCATCCATCATTTTTCGACATCCACTGATGAAGCATCGTCAACGATGCACGGGAAAGAAGGGCGACGTTTTGGACGACACGACGAGGATATGAAAATGGGGAAAAGTTGTGTGGTTTTCGACGAGCAAAGAGGGGGTGGAAGAATTGCGCGCTAAGTTGGAAGGGCTACCTTTTCCGGGCGGGATTGCAGTGATGAAAATCAATTGGACATAATAAGAAATCTATGTTAATTAGCAAGGACCAATGTCATCGGACCGATCCATCAGTAGCAAATGGACAACTTAAAAGTAATGGAAAAGTACACAATAAACGGTAAAAATCAAACGGATATCACAATCAATACATTATCACACGGTTGGTTTTTGCATGCTTGCCTTTTGTGTTACATTCGATAAACGTACTGTACGTGCACCATAACTAATCTTCTACGCCAGAATTTTCATCACAAGCCACACGAAAGCCAAACGTAGGAAGGCGCGGCTCACAAGCCACGTCATCGAGTGCTGCAGATGATGCATGAGAAATAGTGAGATTGATGATGTAACGGTCGTCAAATTAGTGCCCGTTGAGCATGCTATTTCCCTGCGAGTTGTAGTTATAACTTCGTGTATTGCAACACATGGTTATGAGTTTTTCTCTATTATGAAGTGAAAGTTGGTTTTATTTGGAGAAATATAAATATTTTTAGAAATAAAATAATGAAATTACTTAGCAGTAACAGGTGTGTGTGTGTGGATTTATTGAACAATTGTTATTTATTTTTTCTACCTAATTTTTAAACACTACATAGAAGGACCCAAGGACCTTTTACTCAGTTACTTAAAAACAAGGAAGTTCATAAATAAAACTTCTTTATGCGGATGAAATGCAGATGAAAGCACGCTGTGCTCATTCCCGGTGGGTATGTCAGGAGTTGAGAGAATTTAAAAAGTCGATTTTATTATTTTTTGATGGTACCATTAAATTTTCCCTGCAACTCGAAAGGCATGGAAAATAATGGGCAACTTGCGAGCACATTCTTTCCGGTACCTGAACAAAGAGAAAAAAATATCCAACAGTAAAATAATATAAAATGGAGTTCGTCATCGTTGCACATAATTTTGCTCCAACTTGCGTGATGCACACGAGTGCGTGTGGATCGGTGTGTTTTCCTTGCCAACGTTTGGACCGGTGGAAAAGAAATTCTATTAAAACGAGGCAGAGAACTTTCGCGTAGCCCCCATAAATGGGAGGAAAAAGCATTAAAAAGAACGAAAATCGTTTATTTCGCTTGCCGTTGGCAAGGTATGGATAATAAAGCGGTTCGCGTAAAAGAATGACGAAAGTGAAATCAAATTATACTTTTCCGCAGAGCGTACAGACCTCTGGAAGTCGGGGGGAAACGGAAGGTAAGATGGGGACATTTTTCTCCATCTCCACGCTTCACCCGTTGAGGAACGTTTCTTCTGGGGAAATGGCGAAAATTTAGAAGCAAATCTGGCATTTTTTCCTACCCACCATCGCATAAAAGTAGGTGGAAAACACGTTAGCAAAGTAATCGCGGTGAATTTCCAATCTAAAATAACACACTCGCGAGCAAGGCGAAGTAAGCAAAAACTCTACGAGCCAGGGATCGGGGAAACCGATTTTCCACTCCTGGCAGTTGCTTTCGCGAGCTCCATATTTTCCCTCCTCTTCGTCCCATCAGTCAGACCGCTCGAGATAGTCGGTTTGGTTGGTGAGAAAAAGAATGCAGAAGAGAGATGGACAAAATTCCTCCCCACCCTCGGCGATGGTAGTGGAAACGTGGTGGAAAAACCCCCGGCACATGGTGCTGGCAGAGTTCGAAAATGGCACGGCACCGGAAACGAAACGTAACGAAACGTAAACGGGAAAGATTATATGGCGACATCTGGTTTAGACATCTTTTAATAAAATTTTCATTTTTATTGCTATTTAAGAGGGATGATAAAATATATTATTATTACAAAAGTTGAAATAATAATAACGTCGTCGAGGACGATGACGATAGCAATAATAATAGGTTGACGAGTTTCGGCCGATGCTGGTGCTTTTCTCCCGAGTTTGTCTCTGTGTCCGTGTCCTCCGTTCAGGTGGAAAGCGTACCATGCGCGTGCTTCTATTGATTTTTCTGAAGAAAGTGAACATTTGGGAAGGCAAGCGGGAGGTGTCGTATTTTGGCAACTTTGAAAACATATCTATTCAATATCGTGCCAAAGTACCAGCAAGGGAGAAGTCAACATGGAAGGAAACGGTTGGTGGCTTACGACAAGCGGAAAAAAACGCTTATTCAGTTGGTCAGATACGCAAGGGCGGAAAATGTGTCCAATATATCGAACTGGACGATTGGGAAACCCCGTGGCCGGTGAACGATGAGTTAGTGACCAACTGTGGGTGGAACACGTGGTGTCGACAGATTACAGGAAGAGCCTGTCAGCATCAGACGACTGACTGGGATAATCCTCCCCAACATCGCTGTTCGAAAGCAAACTTTTCTAATTGAGAACAGCGGCAAGTATTCTACGAACGAACAGCTCTCATTGAGGGTCTCAAACTGATGATTCAAAAAAAAAATGCAATACAAAGGAACTCTCCAAATGGCTTCGCTTTTATCGCCGAGAACTGTCATCCATCGGCCATGAAGATAAAAAAAGAAAAAAGAAACCTAACCATCCTGCTTCAGTTATTCAAAAGCAAATGCTCATTCTATTCATGACCAGCGTGGGAGAACATAATCAAAGCATCGGACGATGATAATCATGATCGTTTATGTACAATCCACCAGCAATGGCGACGATACCAGCCCCACCGATAGCCAGCAGACCATCATAAGCGAGAGACAGCAATATATTGCTTCCGCTACCGCCCTTTTCGAAGGAATGAAATTTTATTTTACGATCCACAAGCATCGATGTATTTATCATCCTTTGAGGCTTTGCACTGGTTATAAAGAACTTATAGGTCATCATTTTACTATTGTCATATCGTAAACGTTCTCCCTGATAAGTGTCCTTTCTTTCCATTTGTTTTCGTTACGAGTTTATTTAATTTACCATCGGATTCATGCGAATTCTACATTTGTTATGTTTTAATGTTTCTCGTGTGCTGCTGCAATGTTTCTATTTTATCGTGTTTTTTTTCTCTCTCAAAATCATTTTCCTTTTTACCACATACGCTGCCAGGCGGAAAATTGAAAACAACACGGGAAGGCAAAGAAACTCATGTTAATAAAACGTTATAACACGGGCACATTCAACCCAATAAGGTAGACAGAGAGGGAGAGATAAAGTTTGCAAACAGCGATACGATAATATGTATGGGAGTTCTTTATTCTTCCATCGCCCATTTTCCTGTCGGGTGATATGTTTCTCGACAATA
>KE525339.1:1516118-1544698 GCA_000441895.2 Anopheles sinensis | reverse complement strand
GGGGGGGGGCGGCGAACAAGATGGAGAACTCCATCTGGAGGAGAATTGCGAGATGGGAGAAAAACAAAGTCAATCTCGGCAGAAAGGACAAAGTTAAATGAGATTATGCAAAACCCTATCCCAGAATGGTGCTTAAGTGGTAGAGAAGCAGCAGAATGGGAAGTGTATGATTTGCAGGAGGAGTAATGTGCGGGCTCCAGAGGTGGAAGGAGGTTTGGAGGGTGCAAACGACGCCATTACATTTTTTCCCACTCGTACTACAATTCTCGGAATGAATTCTAAGTACATCGAGCCGAACCTGGAGGAGCGAACTGGACACGCTCACAGAGATAAACGTCGAAAAATAAATGCAAGAAATTCAGGACACTACCGTGGGGAGCGACCCTGGCGTCGTGTGCTCGAGTATGTTGTGCGGTCGTGTGAAGGTTTTTCCACTATATTTCATCCCCGAAAACCCCATTAGCAGCTTGTGGACAAACCACCAGCGGGCAAAAAAGGGAAGCAAAAATGATCATCGGAAAAATTCCTCCAGCTGGTGAGACGACCCGCTTCGCTTTTAGTAAATAAGTGAACGCTTGTGTGCAACAAAGATAGCGAAGGTACGATAAGGACAATGTTTTTTTAGTTTGGTTCTTCTGGCGCTCCCTCAGTACTGGATTGTTTACGAGTTTTCCACATGAACCCCGAAGGAAAAAGGCCACGAAATGAAGTCCTAAATATTTCCCTTCACGTGAGAAAGCTTTCTGCTTTCGGAGCGGGAGAGCGAAAATAAAAATGAAATCCTTGGAAAAGGATATTCGCAACTCGTAACTCCGCCCATTTCTTATACAATCGGACCGGAAAACGCCTGCGAGTGCGTACCTTACATCCGGCTGCGGGAGTGTGTGCATTTGAGTATCCTTGTGTTGGTACAGGTTGAACCCATGTCCTTTTAGTTTAGTCGTCAAAACCGGAATCCTGCTTTTTGGTTTTTCCTTTTTCTTATTACGAGCTCGATTTGGGTTTCCTTCTCAGAAACAATAACGGATGCACTTCATCCAAGCGAGAAAGAGAGATGGAGGAAGCCGACGTATTGGTGTTTGTTTCTTCCTTCAAGTCTCAATTCAGCGCTGCGAGTGTTTGTGAGAGAGAGAGAGAGAGAGAGATACTGCAAGGATAATTCGGCCTGCATAGGGACGAGGACTTTTCCCCCCTTTTTGGAAAACCTGCGATCGAGAAAAGGAGGTGGGGATTATGCGAATGAATGCCGATGATGCTTTCACGCAAATGCACGATGATGATGACGATTGCGCCAGGATGGTGAACGAGGAGGATCTCGTTGAGATGTTCGGTCGGAGTTCGCAGGAAGGGTGATGAATATGAATTGATGCGAGTCTCGTACCCTCATCGTACCGTATCATCGTCATCGTCATCGTGGAAAGGGCGAGGACTGCGAGCAATCTCGGTTCGTCCTTCCGTCAGTGGAATCAATGCAACCGGTGCAGACTATTGCTCGCCCCTAAAGCGCCATTCGTGATAGCGGACTCGCCCTGTGTGGATTGCTCTGTGAACACCGACGACGACGACGACGACGAGTAACATTAAAGAAGCTGTGAAAATTTCGGACCGGTTCCCGGTGAAAAAACATTCCGTTCGGTGGCGTGTTTTGGGATGGATACATAATTCGATAACAGTTATTACCAATCTGTATAGAGGCTTTAGTATTAAGTGATCGTGATCGAGTGATACGAGTGTTGTTTTGCTTTTTTAAGTGAGTGTTCTTGGATGCATAGAGTGCAGATGTTGTACTGAGTGATTTTTCTTTTTGTGCCAAAATAAGTAAATTAAACAGGAGCCTTGTGTGATCCCAAATATTTAATCCTTTCGAGTGTTGAATAAATCATACTAGTGTAAGGCGATCGATGAGTCACGGGGACTCAAGTGTTTGGAAAGCGTACCTTTTAAGGGTTTGAAACCGAAACAAAATTTGTGCGTGAGTGAGTGCATCATGTCCACGGCCATGTCGACGGCATTCATGGTTGACAGTATCCTGCAGGATAAGGACGCCATGAACGAGCAGGCGGCCAGCCCCGTCGGAGTTACGCCGGGAACCGTGGCCGGCGACAGCTCGCTGGCGTCCGTGTCGGATAGCGACGAGTTCGAGGAGCCTAAAGACACGGCCGGTCTGTGCGATTCACCCAAGAGCTACCACGGGGTGCACCATCACCATCATCATCATCATCTACTCCATCACCATCCGGCGAACGATCACCTGCATCTGCATCATCACCATCTGATGCACCATCACCATCATCAACAGCACAACAACCACGCGGCGTACTCGGACGACGAGCTGCCGGTCGGACCTCCTCCGACCAACGGAGTTACGATCCTGGGCCGTCCGGCGCCCTTCCGAAGTCCACGAGCTGACGAGGAGCAGATGGACTTCTGCTGCGCCAAGTGTGGCCACTGTCAGGCGGAACTAAATCCCAGCGCCGGTCGGAGTAGCCCCGGTGCGGTGGCGAGGGGTGGGGCGGACAAAAGGCCAGCGGATGGGGAAAGCAATAACAATAATAACACCAACACCAAAAACGAGAGTGCGTCCGAGTCGGGCGGTGCGAGTGAGTCGGGTGGGGAGTTTGAGTTCAAGTGTGAAAAGTGCGGCTTCGGGCAGTACGTCACGCCCGGCAAGCAGACGATCCTGAAGGAAAGCGCCAAGCCGGTGCTGAAGTTTAGCGTCTCCGCCATCTTGGGCGATAAGAAAGAGTGCGTTAAAGTTAGAAATGGTAAGTTCCGAATCTCAGTATGGTGTCTGGTGTCCGGCTTTAAACTTAGCAATACCAAATCTCTTGGAATAACAACCAACTTCAGAGATGGTATGACAATACCAAAAGAGGGTCTCCAAAAGAGTATTCAAAACAAACAAATTGTTCAAACAGTGATTTAACACTGAATGTGTTTACAGTTACGTTATTCAGCTATTAAATATTATAATTCCATGTATAAGATGCACGTTTTTGTACAAATGTCCGGCTTTTACAGGTTTCACTATTTTTCAGTGCACAGTGCACATGTATGTTGGAGTAACAGCTAAAACTCATGTTTTGGAGTTCAAAAAGTCCGTATCCAGTGCTATGGATGGTGCACGGGACGGCTTGGGGTATGACGAAACAGGACCCAATGACGATTCATATGACACTTGCTGAAAAAATGCTAATTTTATGAAGAAAATAAATAAAAACTTTGAGACTATGTAATAAATATAGTTCGTTGCTTAAGAACTTGAAAGTACATCTTTTGAACGGGAAAATAGAGAAAAATTTGATCTGATCGGTCGTTTGGTCTGATATAAATGAATTAAAGAACATCTTATTTCGTATGCATTGAAAAATAGACAAATTGTTAACGATTTTTCCTGCAGAAGCGGAAAACGATTGCAACTTCCTGTTGAAAGTAACAAAAAGATTAGTTGTTTTTTTTGTAATTCAGAGCAAGTTCGACAACTTTATCATTTAAATTGAATCCGAACGTTTGATTACGTGTAAAAACATCCAGCATTATCGCGGAACGAACTTGTTTGATGTTGTGAGATATTTCTTGTCCACCGAACTCAGCTGATATAGGTTTTTGACTATTTTGTCACTTATGGAGAAAGGTTAATCAATCATTTGGAAGTGTTGGTCCGGCTACGTACTGTGCCTAGGGACCCCTTATTGCAACAGAGGCCGTAACGACAGACAGAAAGAAAAATGAATTAATCATTCCGTTCTTTAGACCGGAATATTATTTCAACAGGCCGAACAGTTAAGAAAAACGTAGAAGAGATGAAAATTTTTACACAGATGTGTCAATCGAGGCCAACAACTGAAACAAAAAGACTCGAAGCTCTTGTTAGTCGTGCTTTCGGAAAATCACAAATCGTACAAATATCATTATCAATACCAGCACTGATAACCCTATGCTTACGATTTTGGAATCAAAACGAAAATTATATACAGGGCATTCAAAGAAAATTTGACAGCAGTGGTTCGGCTTCATGACTTGTGATTGCATTGAGATATCAACACAAACGATACGTCAATCGAAAGCTTACAGTGTGTTTTAATGGGGTTAAAATTTCCAAGTACAGCTAAAATTTTTAACCCGCCCGTATTGTGGAAACAAATCAAGTGCATCATGCTGATCCGTGTCAGAAGGCAGAATCGGTACACCATGGAGTGTGCGCTGTGTTCGCTGAACATTTTTAAAACTTATTTAAATTTTAATAATTTAAATTAAGAACGATCAATAAAAAATTCCGCAACTTGCACGGCTGTCTAAAGCTTCAAATGGTAGGCCGACATTATGAATTACTTCACCGCGCCGAATGTGTGGCCTGCTAACTCGTCGGATCTTAATCCTATGGACTATTATGTTTGTAGCAAAGCTGAACGTGACGCCAACCGATCGTCCAGTAACACCAAGATAAAACTAGTGGAGAAAGTTAAGTCAGATTTAAGCCATTATCGATGCTGAGTACGGATATTTCGAATAATTTCAATAAATAGCATGGTATGCTACTATTTCTACCAAACAAAATTGTCCTAAATGGTTAATTTTTACCAAAAAAAAAATTTTTTTTTGCGTAGACAACTGTCGAATTTACTTTGAACACCCTAGGTAGGTCATAGGATACACAGAAGCAAATAATATCTCCTCGATTAACATTACTAGAAGTTTGTGCAGTCATAACAGTGATATTCAGCCTAGTGTATCTTTTATTTTGCCTTAACGTATGCATTAAAAAAAATAGATAAATTTTAACGATTTTTCCTGCAAAAACGGAAAACGCTAGCAACTTCCAGTTGAATGTAACATAAAGAGTAGCATTTCTTTTAAATTCAGAACATGTTTGAGAACTTTATCATTAAAATTGAATCCGCGGTGGCCAAAACAGCAAACCATCTTCGTTTGATAACGTGTAAAAACTTTCAGCATTATAGCGGAACGAACTTGTTTGATTTTGTTAGACATTTCTTGTCCACCGAATTCAGCTGATATGAATTTTTAACTATTTTGTCACTTATGGAGACAGGTTAAAAAATCATTTGGAAGCCTTAGTCCGGCCACGTTCTGTGCTTCGGGACCCCAAATGACAGCAGAGGCCGTTACGACAGGCATAACGAAAAATGGCCAAATCATTCCGTCTTTTGGATCAAAATGTCGCTTCAACCGGCCAAATAGTTAAGAAAACTTAGAAAAGATGGAGATTGTTATACAGATGTGTCAATTGAGGCCAGTCACTTAAACAAACCGGCTCGATGGTCCTGTAAGACATGTGCTCGGAAAATCACAAAATTGGTCAAATATCATAATCGATTCCAGCACTAATAATCCTATCTATGTCCCTCAACCACTTCCAACTAGAAAAAACCTTGATAAATCTTAAACGTAGGATCTATTCCAACAATTTAAAACCCAAGTGGAGCAGCAGGTGGTCATGTAGGACACACAACTACTGAAAAACATCCTTACACGATTGGTTTTGTCGGCTATGGCTAAAGTTTCGACCAAGTACCGTATGGCCGCCTTACTGGCCATCAAAATATTTTTTTAAGTACTTAAGTGATGTAACTTTACAATAAAATTTACTTCATTCAATTAGCTTGGTTAACTTTTTTCTTATCGTCGATGAAAATTTGTCTATTTTTTTAATGCATACGTTATTCTATTACTGTGTAAAGTAAAACATGTCACATGCGTTTACAGCATTTATTGTAATCATTTCAAAACATACCAAAATAACTCATAAAGAAAAATGCCAAACATTCAGGTTAAAACTAAAAGCTCCTGTAAATAATTTCAGTTCGATGCACATTTCTGTCCCTCATTAGCGTTTATTACTTCTTCATTTTAAATTGAAGACCTCTATATGAAGAGAGAAACAGAAAATTATACTATTATTATAATTAGTGAACAAACATATATTTGATAATCAAGTTTAGTAAATTTGTGTGATTACATACTGCAAATATAACTATAATAAGATTTCACCTGAATATTTTGTTCTCTGAAATGAAATTAATTGAAACTTCTCTTGCGCGTCGAATGTAAGATCACCTCCAGAGTTTCTATATTTGGCTGAAAACTGGCCAACATTGGAATATTCGGAGAATCTACAAATACATGCCAGCGGGCTAAATAGTCAACAACTTCTCATCTACAAAAAGCACAATCTCCATCGTACTACGATCACTTCCAGTGACACAAAACAATCAACGTTCGTCACTGGCGGAGAGAGAATGTCCGTCGGAAAAGCGGTATCGAAAGACCGCTCAAAAACATCCACATCCTGCGGGGCATTTTGTGGTACGGGGACACACAGCCAATCCCATTATCCGATTGGCGTGCGTAATTATTATGATCTGATATCGCTCTCGTCCTCGTGCCGTTGCTCTGCGGTCAAATGCACACAAAAGAAGGATGTCCTTCCCATTCCAAGCCGAGTGTTCAAGCGAGAACGTAACACCAACGGATACGCGTGTAAAGCAGAGGAACAAGTGGCGTACACATGCACACACACACCGGCTAGGGATGTAGCCTGCATGATGCCCGTTTTCCCTCGGATGATGCACTTTTCTTCCATCCACTTGGGCGTCCACTCGAAAAGCGCCCACATCCACCGGTTGCATCGTTGCAATTACGCTCGCTACGTTGCTCATTTCGTGCTGCACTACTTGTGCATATCTTGTGCATGCCCAGCTCGTCGCCACCGGAACGGGAACGATGCAGTTTATCATCGACGAATGGACAAGCCTCTCTTTGGGCTATCCTCCTCGGCGAACACAGTGAGGTGGCGGGCAGTTTGTATGCATCCGTGGTCGTCGCTCCATGGCAGACCGAGGCGCTCACGTGGTGCAGGAATAATTTATATGCAATTAACACCTCATTTATACAAATAGATGAACACGGCCGTGCAGTCGATAATCAGTCGATGCGTGGTTTCCAGCGTCCAACCCGCAGGCACAACACAACAACGTTGAACACTCGATGATGACCGATCTGCCGGACACTGTCGGATGGCGGTCGGTGGTTTGTTTAATTTGATGAGGTTCGTACTCACTGCCTCGCACACCGACCCGTTGTTTGCGGATGGAAACAATCTGACCCACCGCCATCGACAATATTTCAGCTGTCGGAGCAAGTTTGCGCTGAAGTGCAAGTGACAAACAGCGATGTTGTCGCAGACAAAAAACCCATTCGTCATGATTGACGCAAATTTTTGTCAAAGCAGGAAGTTTTGTTAGCTGACGGCCAATCTAGTCGGTTTTATGACACCGTTCTATCGTGAGAAAATCGATGTTCGGTTGGCGGTATGTTTGTAAAATTAATAATTCTTCTACGCAAAAATTTAATCAAAAGAGAAAACAAAATATAACTAATGCCATGACGCAGGAAAACTTACTCTATTTTAAAGTTTATTTTTAACAAGCGATGAAGTCATTGTAATTCTGTCTTGTTTCTAGATGGATTCGAAAATTAAGATGGAATCATTATTCAGCACTTTTGGAGGAGGTGTTGCAGGAGGAATTCGAATTATATACCTTTTCAATTTCTTTTTATATGGACTTTTATAAATTGACAATAAACAAAACCTCTGTGCCATAGTGCTATAGATTATTGGAAGACTTTTGTATCACAAACAACCTTCACACTCCGCCCTTCCCTCCATGGGGGAGTATTAATGCTAATACTTGCGGATGAAAATGAGGACAAACTACTAAAATTATTGAAGGATTATTAATTGATAGATTTCTTTTAAACCGGACGTATTAGAAGTGTTTTATTTGTTCACGCACGACTCTTATGCACAGTCTGAAGAAATTTTTACAAAATCCTCGAAGCACCTGGATTCTTTTAGGAATAACATTCAATCATTTAGTATCATTGTACATACAATCTAACGTATATCGAAATTTATGTGATTCTCAAAAGATGTTTTCAGTGCTGCGAAAATAATTTTACACTCTTACTAAGATAGCTCTTACAACAATTTATATCATGTATTCCATTCTGTGAATGTTTTCTTTCACTGTGCAGGATTTTTATCAATATCTTTTTATGTTCCGTATTTTTCCGTGTATAACGACCCTTAGTGTAAAGATGATTCTACGTTAAAAAAGTTACTATCCGAGCATGACGACCCCCTAAACCTGACTTTGGGTGTTGTTTTACTAAAAGAGGGTCGTTATACACGGAATAATACGGTATTCCAATTTTGATTATAAAACAATTACCTGGATCGATTTTCATATTTTGAACAAAATCAATCATCATTATATTATATTATACTGTACACGATAACGTTTATACAGTCTTCTCACTTATTTAATTTCTGTGCTTTGAACATAATCAATCATGAAAGGTTTATCAAGAAGCTATTGCAGGAGCAAAAAAAAATATGGAAAAATTGGCAAAAGTAAAATCAACGACAAGAAAACCACAGCCTCTGACCGGAAAGGCTCGTTTTTGGCCATTGGTAGAGGAAAAATGTCCTTCAATCTGAGAAATTGATTATGTGCTATCGATAATTTATACCACACTTATTCTCCTCCTCATGTTTTGATGGAGCAGGGAACGATTTCCGGAGCAAGAACGGAAGCCAAACCCCCCCCCTGGTCGCCATCATTACGCCCCGGTAGAGCATTAATTTCCTTGCCGAAGGCTATTAAAAATGGCATTTTGATTTGGCACCACTTTGCCGGCGGGATCGCGGTTGAGGGGGAGGCGAAAAAAGCTAATTTATATCGCTTTGATTTCCATCGTCAAGCTCGTACCCGGCGGTGAGTGTCGAGGTGACAACTTTTCGAGGTTTTTCATTCACACCAGTCCCCCACCACACCGGACCGGATGTAGGTTCGGTTTTGGGCTGGTCGAATTTTTCCCCGCGTCAACCACCCAAGTACCGTCCGATGTTTGAGCGATGGAAAAATCTCCGCAAAACAAGGAACGGAAAAACGGCACCCAAACGGTAATTCTTATGCTCTCGTTTATGATTATCGACGTCTGGCGGTGACATTAGACCAGGAATCGATGGATCGATATTCCGACCACCGTTGGAGGAATGAGGAAGCCCGTTTGGTATCGGTTTAAGCGGCATACCTTCCCTCCTTGCACTCGATTTTCCCCCACCGGCCGTGGAGTTTCAGGAAAAGAGCTCTTTTTCCTACGAACAAACGGAAGTCTGTTACACGTGTGTCCTTAGGAAAGGCTTCCGGAAGGACCGTACCGTCCGCATGTAGAATTTGATGTTTCCGGAAGCTAACCAACGTAGATGCGCGTGTCGTTTGAGGATGCACATGAAATTATAAACACATCTACCGATGCGAACCAATGACCGCAAAATGGCTTTGTCCGAAAATTGTGACCTTCTGGTGCAAGAACTTTCCGCCCAAAGCTGCATGGCGGATGGTTTCTTCGTGTAGAAAAAGTCAAACTCTGCCCCAGCGGAAGAGCAGGCATTTGTTTCGGACTAAGAAGGACCTACGGTACGGTATCTAAGGAACCGACGGAACGGTCCCATCAGGCGTATGAACATGTTCAGGCTGCTAACGAGCTCGAGCTCCCAGACGCGTAGAAATGAGGTTCCCGGGGTTCACATTTCACGCCAAAGAACGTCCCCGGTCGGGAAGGTGGGGGACAGCAGAGGAGATGGAAGTTCCTTCTCGCCAAACACGATGCCAATTTCATCGACAACTCAACTTTCTCGATGGGCCCTCGAAACGGAGAGTCAGATGATCCTCTAAGTGAGCCGCCAGCTGACGCAAATTATATTATTTTCCACCCTCGATGGCGACGTCAACCAACGTCGGAATTGCAGACTCGAAGCAAGGGGGATCGAAGGTGGTGGAAATCTTCGCCTCGCCACCGTACGTGCCTCCCGAGCGCGTCGGTAGGCCTGGAGAAGGTGGTGATTTTTTCCGGAGCTCACTCGCTTTTCCGTCGCACAGATTTGGGAGTCTGCACGGACACACAATGCCGTTGGACTGGGTTTTTCGTACAAACATCCGGTGCGCGAGAAGAAGGACGAGCAAATAATATCCTCCCCGAAACCGAGAACACGTACCGAAGCCTCGGTCCCGGGGCGTGGGGAAAACCCGGGGCGAGCAAATTTTGTGCAGCCAAAATCTGGTACAGTTTACGTGCTAAGTGTTTTCCTCGTTTAACTCAATTTAGGACGAGCATATGTTTCCTCTAGGCTGGGGTTGGGGAGGGTTTTCTTCTCTCCAATGAGGGGCATGTGTGTGTGTGTGTGTGTTATCGTGACAATAGGCTATTTTCGGTTTGTGCGTGTGTTTGTTTGTATGTGTATCTGGAAGACAGAGGATATCGACTTTCACTCGACTCGCTGCGAGTCTGGATTTAAGCGCAAAAGTTACCGTCGGCCGGTTATGGTTATGATCATCGTTTCTGTCACTCGATTACGAGAACCGAAAAGCTTGGGTTGGAGGGAAATGACTTTCGGTCACGAAACTCTGGCAAAAATAAATCGATATTTCTATTCAGCTTTTAAAAGTACGGTAGATAGTGAATGGGAAAAGTTTACTTTCTTCAAGAAGGTCGTCTTTTCGTTACTGGAAATTTTGGGGAAAATTATGTTACCGTGTTTAAAGAACGAACTGATAATGGTTCTCGAGCATACTGAAACACAGCCAGCATTTGTTAGTCTTAATAAGAATAATATCGATGCGGGATAGGGAGCTTAAAGCAGCAGCTCTTAAATCGTTGAAAATCATCCACATGTTCAACGGGCGCCAAAAACCAAGCGTGGTTTGATTTAAGCGTGCGGTTAACCCATGGATGTGCGTGTGAGCGGGATGATTTAAATTATTCAATTTATGTAACGCAAAACCTCGAGCGCGAGGACAACCTCAAACCGACCGATTCGTCCACCTCATTGCCGGACGTGTCCGATGTTGCGGTTTTTGTGCCTCGATGTGGGGCGAAAAAGCGGCGAAAAATGTGCACACTTCCACTGGATCCCCTTTCCGGTAGTTCCTGATAGTGATAAAAAGACTAAGGGGAAAAATCGTACTCACCATCACGAAGTTGGATAAAGGGGGTGAAAGAGGAGGGTTTCATCGAGCACCATGATTGTAATGAATATTTATAACATACAATGCCAGGCCGATAAAACACTAGACAACGGGATGGTCAGAATTGTGTAAAAAACATATCATGTAAATTTCAACCACCAATTGGAGGCGGATCGGAAGGAAATCGGGAAAATTGTTGTTGTGAAAATTATTAATTATTACGTTTTTGTCCAATCAAACGTTAGCCATGTCAAGCGTTGTGTGATGATATTTAAAATATACGCACAAGAGTTTTGTTTTGCTTAGTCGAGCAGATTTCAATAGTTGGCGAAAACAATTAAAACATAGAAAGTAAAAACATATGTATATCTGAGCTTTCTCTGTGATTTTATTTCGTTCCTTTACATCGATTTGCACTCATCTGTTTGATTTGATGATTTTTTCTCAAGCTCAACGATGGAACCGTCACAAGTGGTGTAAATTGTTCGCAATGGCTCTGAAGGGTTTTTGACATAATTATGAAACCTTTCCTACCCATCTACCGTTGAGTATCTCGCATTCGCGTTGGCATTTGAATGTTTTGGGACCTCTCCAGCTCGTGTGGAAAAGAAAAACAAGCGATAGAACGCGAAAACGTGTCGTATTCATGTTGGCATGATGTTGTTCTGGGAAGCGGTTTGAAACCTGACATAAAAGAACAAAATTGTACATGCTACTCCACCCGATTCCGTAGGCTTTTTCCGCAACCCCATCCTCGTCCCAGGATGTGGGTCGCAGATAATGGGCGGTTTTGGAGCCCGGTGAAGCGTGTTGTTGTTTTGCCGCGATGCGATGCATATAAATTATTCTGTGTAATTTGTTATTGCACTACATGTTTCGGAGGTAGCAGGATGAGAAGAATAATATGAAACCTAAAAAAATCTGTCACCGATGCTGGAGGATGTTCCCAACATTATTCCCGCATCTCGGTGGAGGAACGGGTTTTGAGGGGTGAAGGTGGTTGGGATGAGTGTGATACAGTTCGTGGTTAACCGTTGGCGACAACACTTAGAGTGATGGGCTGAATGAATTGCTTATTAATTATGCCTGTGAAGTACGTGTCCAGTTGATTGTTGGCAAACGGCCCATTGTAAAGCATGTTCGTTGGTTCTAGATCATGTTTTTTCCTTGCAGTTTGTGGGAAAAAGGAACAGAGCAAAGGTTATATGATGAACTAAGCCTAACATTTCATTTCAATGAATATGTTGGACAGCGTATCCAGAACCACATTAGGCCGTGCGGTTTGTGAAGGTTATTTTTAAACATTCTAAATGCATTATGTGCTTAGTTAAGGTTCTTATAACATTTTTGATACAGGTTACGATTAAGTTTTCTACCATGTAATACGATTTTTTATCAAAAAACGATTTTGTTATTCGATATTTGTGACAAATGTTTGATATTTGTGAAATGCAATGAAAAAAATGTGCTGAACGAATCTATCCAGATTCTACATAATTTTTGCTGATAGTTATTACAGTGACAAATTCATTCAATATTTATTTCAAGCTTCATGATGTTTTCAGCTTTAAATTCAAATTTTTTAGCAAAAATTACTTGCATGAACATTAATATTGTGATCGTTCCATATGTTTCAATTACTCTGTTTAAGATTTACAAGCGAGAATAAAGCTTTATCTATTTTTGTAGCTAGAAAAAATTATGCAGACTCACAATGATAGAGTACTGTATACAATTTCTTCAACAGATAGCAAACTTTACAATTGGAGTGCTAGTGACATTTAACTTATTTGTTTTGTTATGTTTTCTTGCCTTAAAATATAGCTTAGGCTTGAAATAAAGCAGCGACGATTCTAAAGCATTAAAAAAATTTTAGTAGAAAATAGAACAAATTTCAATTTATGCTGTAGTCACCTATAAATAACTTACTAAATCTGTTTTTCGAGACACTTCATCAAACTCTTGTTAAACTATTTCTTTATCGCTAATCTGACCACGACAATAAACAGCATCAGGAGCATGTTAAGGGCGCTGAAGGCTTTGTCTTCTAACCTCAAGGGATATACAGCGTATTTTCTTGCGTACTTTGTGCTCTATAAGCCACACGCTCAACTTAATGCCCGTTTGATCCTTAAAAGCCTATTGCGTAAATCAGTCGGCGAAAGAAAAAAAACGGCTAACAATAAAAATAAAAAAGACCCCGCGCGCAAAACAACAATAATCGTTAAATCGTACGAAAAATGAGCAATAAAAAGGAGGTGGGAAACTGGTGGCAAATCCCACCGTGAGCCCAGGCGGTGAGGACATTGATGGAAGACCAGCGCGGAGGGGCTCATCGATCGAACCGAAGCGTGCAGAATGCCACCGCCCCTGCGTGCAGCCCGCTGAAGGGTCCCGTAACTGTTTCCCATCATGCTTCCAATCGACCCAAGCGATGTTTTAAATGGCACACAATAACAACAGTACACGGGTGCGTTAAAAAAGCATCCCATGCTGACGGGTGAATCCCGCTGTGGGAAGGCCACAAAACACTACGTTCCCGGTGCGCTCCTGCATGTCCTGGCCGCTGGCTCGAGGGATGTCAAAACCCCTGCTAGCACCAGTTAAGGATAGCGCTCATACCCAGTGTGTGAGTGCAACATCGCATCGATCTACGGGGCGAGAGACAATAATTTAAACATGATTATAATCCAATGTTTTTACAGCCTTCCCGAGAGCTGGTTCCGGGTCTTTTACTTTCGGTAGAGATTGGATTTAGTTGAAACGGGTGAACTGCCAGCGGATGGAAAGCCATCATAGTTCCATCCGCATAGCCACAGGATCCATCTTTTGTTTTTGTTAAAGATTAGGACGGAAATGATGGAAAATTTAGGATGAGAAACGAGGACGATCGGCTTCATCATCATCATCATCATTATTAGCGTTTGTAGTAGACGGTGAATTAGATCATGGAGTACCCTACCACGACCGGATACTCTCTGGATGTTCCAGTACTTCCTCTCTGTCTCTCGATTGCAATCAAGTTTCATGACGTTCCGCTCGCTTGAATGTAGTGTTGTTGGAACTATTCCTCTGGTTTTGTTATTCTTGGTCCTTTAACCCGGCATGTTAATCAAACGCCCATGCCTTTCGTCGGTGAGCGGAAAATAAATTTACATTCCCCGAAAAAGGTACCGCCACGGCAAAATGCGACTCGTCGCTTAATGAACTGTACATCAAGCTTTTGGCATTTCAAGGAAATTCTATTAAATCAAACCAACCTGATACGATCGTGTAAGG
This sequence comes from Anopheles sinensis, assembly GCA_000441895.2. NCBI lineage: Eukaryota > Metazoa > Arthropoda > Insecta > Diptera > Culicidae > Anopheles > Anopheles sinensis. The sequence goes on along the minus strand of KE525339.1, from coordinate 1,530,365 downwards.
GCAACGTGGATCAAACACACCAAACTAAACGCTTCGTTCGAATGCCATCGAGCGTTGGTTTACAAGCAGGGGTCGGCACACTCCTGATGACAAAGAGCCCGACACCGCGAGCCAGATACCTTTAATGATGCTTTAATGTAATGAAAGTGATTTAAAGCCTTTAAAATGGAGTATAAATTTTCTAATCCGGAAGATAATATGAAAATTTAACTTTGTTACTTCTAACTCTTATTTTGGAGACTTATTTTTGTTGTGTTTTATACTTTTTTGACACATTTTATGTTCTGCACACTTTAAACTAACTTATCGCTTTTATTTTAGTTGAATTAAATCAACTAATCAAATTATTTTACCCTAACAAGTTTTCACTGATGACCCCCAGTTATTGAAATAACTCATATTCGATCAAATTTGAATAATGTGTACCATATTTTGTTTCGTAATGGTATCGAAAATTGTGCTACCTGAATGTAATTATTTGTGGATGCAAAGTATGTATATTAGTTTGGTATGATATCGCAAACAAATACGATAAGAGTTATGTTCTTTTCGTACTTTGCTCCAAAAAATGTTGTTCGGGCCAGATAAAACCAGCTGGCGGGCCGGACTTTGCCAACCCCTGGATTACAGCATCAAAATACCGGAACGGGCATCCTCGAATGGTGTTGGTTTGGAAAATGTCTGCCTTCAAATGGAGGCTGCATTACGGCGCTCGAAAATGACTCCCCCAACAGAATGCCCGTCGGGATATTTCTAAACAAACGGGGTAATGTTTTCACTCAACGGTGGGAGAGAAGTTGGTGTGTTTTGCATTTCAACAAATCATCCGCTCCGAGAACTGGCAGCCGTCAGTCACCCGCCGAGGGTTAGCGCACCGTTCGGAGGCGAAAAGACCCACAACGATCACAACATAGCAATGTCGGCCAACGATGTATGCGTGGTGATGATAGGTTGAGGTATAAATTGGTTCGGTAGGAAATTTAGCGTAAACTTGCGCCCACAAGCAGGACGGCGGTGAGATTCGCTGGCAAACAGTTTCATCCTTTTTTGGCAGATGGGTCAGAGGGTGTGAGTGTTGTGGTATGTGGCAAAAGGGTTGCGAACAGGAAGACGATGATTAGAATGTTTACGAACAAAACAAACCCTCCCGAGCCACCCGAAAGTCAGGTTGGAAGTGACGTGTCGGTATGCTGTTGTTTGCAAGGGAGTTGATAAAGCCTCAAAGATATGAGGATATCAAATTCATAATCACCAAACACACGAACGGGAAGGCTCTTGGACGGGGTGCTTCCTTAAAATGTTCCCCATGCGAAACCATCTCGTATGTGCCAGTGCGATGAAGTTCTTCGAATGCCAGTTTTTGTCAACCCTTCAAGACGTGAACGTTAGGTTTGTTTTGACGCTCTCGGCGTAACCGTGGAAGCCGGGGACAACCCGGGGAGTCACTTCCGCACCATTTTAGCGCGTCCCACGACAAGGTGTTAACGTGGAAGTTTTTATGAGGAAACTTTGCGCCGCCAGCCGTTATCGCGGTCCTCTCGGGAGGTTGGTGTCGTAAAATTGTGCTTTGGGGTTGCTTTGGAAACTCCCATTCACTTCCTAGTAAGACGCCACACCGAGTGTTCCTTGCGGGAAGTACTTCTCGTGCACGTCGTAAATGAAATTAGAGGTAAAGTAGAGTACGAAACGATACAGAGACCTTCATTGTGCGAGGTTTCGTGGGAGATTGATAAAAAAGACAGCAGCTTGTCGGTGGAATCCCCGCGATTTTGATATAATAAAAACCTGTTTTAGGTTATTGGGCGCGCTATTTTCGGAGGTCTTTTTTCGTCTTGCGGTATGTGACCTTCCAACCTGGTCTCGAAAGTTCGTTTACTCTTGAACCGTTGGATCCGTTCTAGATAGTTCCATTTGTAGAGTAGGAAAAGACAAAAAAAACACGGTTGCTTTCATCTTTCCTGTTTGTTCTATTTCTTGTTGCAGAATTTATTCAACCACAGCACCTTTGGCCTTACATTCAGCAGAACCTGATCCAACAGAACCACTTAGCGAACCCGGCCTTCCTGGCCGCTCATCCTCACCATCCGCATCACCCGCACCAGCAGCAGCAACACCCTCACCATCAACATCATCATCATCATCCTCAGCAGCAGCAAGGACCACCCGCCTCCCATCATCCGTTATCTCCCCAGCAACAACAACAACAGCAGCAGCAGCAACATCTCGCCCAGGTGAACGGTGGCTCACACAACAGCGCAAGCCCCAACGGTCACCCTGGTCACCAACACCATCATCACCAGAGCAGCAGCAATAGCACCAGCGAGTCCGGAAGTCTTCCGAACAGTCCGGAGCTGCAGGACGATGGGCGTATGGCGGCGGCGGTGGCCGCCCTCCAGCCGAGAGATAATAAAATCATAGCGAAACCACTTCCGAGCCGGCCAACGCCCTTCCTGCACCACAGCCTCAACCACCCGCACCTGCATTCGCTTCTAGCGCACTGCCGGAATCCCTATATGCCCGGTAGGTTGACAGGTTCTTGGATGTAGCTCTGGGTTCTTTTAATTAACCAACGCTTCCTTCGTGGATTTCCAGGTGGACCGCAGGTTTTTCCGCTCCCACCGGGACAAGGCTTTCCGTGGGCTCACTCTACCCGAGGGAAACCACGCCGGGGGATGATGCGGAGGGCCGTTTTCTCCGGTAAGCGCGAGTCGCTGCTGATCGCCAGTGTTATTAGGCAAATAATTTAATCCCCAACAACATTTGTTTTCCTTTCTCACGTAAAATAGACTCGCAACGGAAGGGCTTGGAAAAACGGTTTCAGTTGCAGAAGTACATCAGTAAACCGGACCGCAAGAAGCTCGCGGAACGGTTGGGCCTGAAGGACTCTCAGGTAAGCATCCTTGTCCTTACTTTCGCTCAAACCTCGAGCTCAAGTGTAATGATTTATTCATCCCCTATCGTCGAAAGCTCATTTTACGGGTTCTATATTTGTGCGCGATGACAATGAGCCTCGCAGATTAAACCAATACCGGCATTACGACCATCAACGTCACCTGGCGTTTAGTTGATATTTTATCGATATCGAAATGGTCCCCGGAAGCCTTTGATTCCTCCCGAAATGGCATTGGGGAATGAATAGAAATATACGTTCCTCTCCATGTGGCCGCCGCGTCACTCGTGCACTCACACACTCCCACAACTCGGTAGCTCCGCCCTGCCAGGGTTGCAATAGTGGAAATAGAATTTTCCGTTCGACCGTGCTCCATTTTTCTCAGGTGGCGTGTTGCAGGGAAAGCAAGATGGCAGAAAATTGCTCTTGCCGGTCTTATGTGCGCTCTGCTCTAGCTTGGTTTTTCCTGGGAGGAAAGAAAAAATTGGGGAAAGTCTTGCGACTAACCACACAATGAAATGTGGGGGAACGCGAGAGCACATTGAAACGATTTTTCGTTCCATTTTCACACGGACACAACGGGACGCAAGTGCGCAGACGCCATCGGGAAAAACGGTGAATCATGTCCCGACCTCTAGACGATTTACCATCACCAGGGCAGATCATGGCTGTTGACTCCTGAGTGCTGTTCCTCCATCCGTTGAGGATTCCGATTTTCCATTTAAGGTTAAGAGGATCAATGTGCAAACGGTAATGTTTTTCATGCCGTTTTGTGACAATTGGTATACAAAGCATAAAAAGAATTTCTAACTTTTTATTTAGTGCAATCTCTTTAAACATGCTTCATTGAGATTGATTATTATCATCAAAAGAGTGTTTTAAAAACACGTTAAATTTAAAATAACTAACGCCTAATGCGACTAAGTTTATTCATACTCTTATTGGCATTAGCTCGTTTTTCTTTTGGTACTCTAATTACGAAAATTATGAGATTTCATTTTCTGATCAAAATGTTTTGATTACCGAAAATTATATAATTATAAAGAATCTACATTTTTCAAAAAGGTTGCTACATTTGTTAAAATGGACTGTTTGATTACGTCGAGTTCAGTATGTGCTGTTTAGCTTTAAGGTATGATTACAATTGAAATTATTAATTATATCATAGAAAATGAATATAAAGCATCGCACAATGGACTTGAACAACAAAACGATTCTTAACGATAATAAAACGAACGATTATTAGAGTTGTGAGAACAGTGCCTGAATAGATAATAACAGGAACACGCCAATTTTTACAATGTCTATAGCAGAAAACAGAGTAAAACCATTTTCTTAGTCTGAAGGAAACTTTTCCTAAATTTAAAATGTCCGTACCATACCGTAGTTCGCAAAGGTTCATATAGTGATTAATGATTCAATTGCTGAAACCACAATTTCCATCCTCCGGCACATCTGTGCGAGGTTGTGTCCTTACCTCTTTCGTCCTCTACGGCACCGAGAAAGGGACGAAATCTGTTCTGCTCTCAGCGTTTTTTCCTTCCCTGTTCGCATCCACTTTCTTGCTTGTTTTTCCACCCGAAGAAACGACGGCGAATCGTGATAATCTGCTCCATAATCCCGATGCACTCGACCGGAAAACGACCAGAAAACCAAAAGCCATTAACTTCATGCACAAACTGCTGGTGCGAAACTAGATTGAAAAACACCATCACCCGCCCGGTTCGCCCCTTAGCCCCCCGGACGCCGGAAGAGTGAAGCGAAATGCCTCGAGAGAAAACAATCACGAGTGTACAACATGACAAATAAAGAAGCGATTATTTCCTACTTCGGGCAGGGAAGGAAAAACCCGATTTTTCTTTTTATTTCCCACACTAACACACGTAAGTGAGTGGCACATTCTCGTGCTTCCGGTGCACATACACACACACGCACGAGTACTGTATGTGCTCTCGAACTTTTCTCCAAGTCTGCGGATGACATTTTTCCAACTTTGATTATTTTTTGCTGGTTCATAACATCGTCCTTTGAGCATGCACAAATTGCTCGAGGCGAGAGAGGAACGAACGTAACCAAGCAAAATAGGAAGGGAGAGGAAGAGAGAGAGAGATAGACCTAGGTAAAGAATATGAAGTTGGAAAAGGATCACCGGAGGTTTCATGTGTCCTCGACGTTCGTAGAAGGTTCATTGCGAGAAGCTGGAAATTGATTTAATCCGATTGTTATCGGTGGAAACGTAATGAATATTTTCCACCTCCCCCTTACCACCCACGCGGTCGTGTACCGCACTTGATGGTAGGAGTTGGCCGGGGGGGAAATGAAATAATCTCATTGATGATCATGATCCGTGAAATGATTCTTTGCCGTAAGAAAGCGGCCGACCCTGGCCCTGGCGTTTGTGTGACTTTTTCTGCTTCTTATGGTCTATGTTTTTCGAACTCTTAGGGTTCAACTAGCGCGTGGACAGGCAATTTCAATAAATTCATGAATTTTCTTTTCTCCTCCTTACCACACTGTTTTAATTTCCCCGAAGCAATCGGCCGCACAAGACAAACAGCATGAAAATTAATCGTTCATTAATTTCACAATCGAAATAACAAGATGAGGGTAAAAGTTGGTCGCTGATTATTTTATTTATTATTGTTCACCTTGGAAAACTCTAACATAAGGTTTTCCAATTTTGTTAACACCTACTTGGAAGAGGGATAAAGGTGCTCAGAAACTGGAAGTACAATGAAGAAATTGCGAATGTAAATGATGGCGTTGTCCATGATTGACTTACGGATTTTTGCTTTTTCAGTTCATAACAGTCCAGGGTAGGTGAGAAAATATGATTTACTACAATGAAAGAACCATTGCAGATCAAATACAACAAAGACAACTTGAACAGCATGTAAAAGATTCCACAAATTCAAATGAAAATGTGTGTACTATTGATCGCATAAATTAATTCAGTGTTCTAGTATTATAGAAACAAAATTTATTTAAATGTTCGCCAATTACCAAATTTCACAATACTTTTTTTAATACCATATAACTTATTTTTTCATGTTTTTCGAGTTTGTTAAACAAGTTTGACATTAGATATTAAAATAAAATTTGAATTTATCTCTTTTTGCACCACTATTTCCTTCTAAAGGATTAAACTTGGATTACAAATTTACTCTCAAGATTCTTTTCATTTCAAAGCGTGGCGAACATTAACATTAAGACATTCCTTTGAATATACACGTTCTCTTCGTTTACATAACAACGAGATTTATTTCTGCAACGCACGCTTAGAAATTGGTTTCTGCGATTTGATGTATGTGCTGCAGGATATTTAGGCAATCTTCCACATCATTTGTGATAACTCGATAATAGAACAATCAGCCGGGGCGACAGATTAGCCGCCACCGAAAGGCCGCACGCAAAGCTCACGTTCACAGCATAACAAATTTGTCCTTAATGGACCGTTGCGTGCGATATACGATACACGTGCCGAACGCCCGAGGAAACATATATAAAAAACAACCACAAACGCCTGCCCGGGAAGGATAAGCATCGCTGCAATTGATTACCACCCTCGGGAACATACGTTTCTTTCTTGGGATGGGTAAGGGGGAGGGGAAACAAATCTCGGTCGGGAAAAATCACCCACTGGAAGCATCTTTTTCCCCTTCGAGGGAGAATTTCAAATATTTACTTGTCATTGCCGTAAGGCATTAAAGGTCTGACGTTTGGCCGGATTTCTTTGCCGAAGAGTTTTCACTCCGACGTTTCCGGTGGGTTTATTTTGTGGGTGTACGGCAACCCGAGGGTGTTTGTAGGTGTGTGTGTGCATGTAGTTTGTTTATTTGTAAAAGTAAGCTTCACAAACAGCACAAGCTAAAGAACTTGCAGTCTCGAGTTTCCCCTTGGGAAGGAATATAAACAGCCAAGTGCTCCCGAGATTATCTGATTACGGTTTCGAGTGGATTTAGCCCTCGGGTTGACATTATCACTGTGGGAACCCGGGTGGTTACTTTTGTCTTCCCATTGACGGGCACTTTTCTAACGTTTAGCGGTGATTGATGAGCAGCAGTCCTCGAGGAAACGGGATCGGGACAGTGAAGCGCATCGAATTAGCCATACAATTTTAGTTTCCGAGCGAAACTGGAACGCGGAACTGATTTAATTGATAACTGCTTTGCTCGATGACAAATGAGACCGCAAAAGTGAGGCCACAGAAGGTCCAAATGCCGACAGCTGGAGACATTCCGTGTGTTTTCGGTAGGCGCGCAACAGGGACGATGACAGTAGCGCCCCCTTAGCGTCCTTTCAACCGAGGTAGAAACGTGATGTCATCCTTCCGCTTGGATGTTTTTTCCCCCTGCGTGACCAAGGAATTGAAAGGGCCCGCAAAAACAAAACATAAAACGGTGTCAAAATTCATCATCGATCAAACTTCACCTCCAGCAGAGTCCGTGACGGGTAGGAGAAAAATCGTGGCACTGGATAATTGATCGTTACCTTTTCGTCACGCGCCGTCAGTTTCGACTCCGGATCCGTTGATGAAAATGTGCCAATGTCTGGTGACTTTTCAGACAAGAAATGGTTCGAATTGAGTTGTTAATGTGGTTCTGAGTGGTGTGATTTTGATTTAGCTTCTGCCGTAAAAGATTTTGATCTCCATATTGATCGACAGAGTTGAAATTTTAATTTAACAAAATGCTCAGTATCGGTTGTACATTGACCTTCAACACGTGCGCTGAAACTCCGGGTCGAAAGCGGTGGGCGTCACTGACAAAACATACACCCACCGCATCGGTAGGCAACCCCTAGCCACCGCTCTGATGACGACGTCAAACGACGTAAGCATGATCGCCGTCGTTGTCTACTGTAAATTTCTCCTCCCCAAAGCAAAACTCCATTCGAGCGGTAAAACAAATATTTTCCGCCACCGCGACGGGCGTCATCACTTGCGACGAGACCGGCCAAATTCCCGGCTGACCATCGGGTTCCATTGCCCCCGGGTGGTGGAGTGTGCGAGGGAAAGTTTGTAAATGGACTGTCGTTTGATTAATGGCGTGAAATCAGCGGCACAAAATTTACGTCAACCAATCGGCCACTTAGTAGGAATGCATTGGAATTTAATAACATCATTTAGAGAAGGGCCAATCAAGGCAATGGGTTTCTGCTTGCACCAGGTGAATCCCTCGCTCTTTGGCGAAGGTGAATGTTTTCAATTCTGGAGGATACATAATTTATTAGTGGAATAAAACAACGTCATCTTTATTTCATTTGTGATTTTTTGGAATCTTTTTTTATAGTTAGTAAATGGGGAAAAGTCCCGAAACCGATCCCTACGGACAGCGCTTTATAAAACGATTTCTATTTAGAGACCAAAATGAGTAATGGTATGTAAGATTATACATATGAACAAATTATTTCTCATTTTGCGTCACGGTTTTCCGATCAATTTATCAGCACTGGAAATTTTATTTTGTCAGGTTTTGAAAAATAACACTCAGGGACCATAAGATGCAAAGATCATCATCATTTTATGTCGTGCCCGAAAAGTGTAAAAGAATATTCAGTCTTTAAATGTGCTAGCAATATCAATTTAAAAGCTCAAACAAACAGAGCGTACCACCAAACTTCCAAAAATAATTGTTAAATCTCGTAAAGGCACCGTTTAACACATCAAGGCATTCTTCAATCACGGTGCTTTAAATTTCCCCGAAATGTTTGATCGTTAATTTATGTTTATTTACCACACAAAAACGGCCTGGCCGTAATTCTTTGATTTAGCTTACAAAATAGAATTAGCTGTACTATGACAGGTTTTTGTGTTTGTACAACTTGCGAAAACGAATCGGGTTATTTTTAATGTTTTACAAGTATATCTAACTTTAATTTTGACAGCAAAATTGATGAAACAATGGTGTTTTTAAAAGTAAATTTAAAAGGGGCATGTTTGGTCTAACGTTTCGATGTTGAGCGTCAACGACTACAACATTTACGAATGTAACCTCTAAATGCCTAATCACAAGGAATGGACTCCATTATGACCTTCCAGAAGTTTGCAAACAAGATAATACTAAAGTTGCTGAAATTCCAATGCAGAGAAAATCAAATTGAATTGTTTAGTTCTTTCAAGAACCAAAAGGAATCATTAACAGTCCAGAGTAGGTTTGTAGAAACAATTATTTGATGGATTTTTGAGTATAGCCAAGAGGAAATATGAAACATAACTGTAGATGATAAAAAATGAAACATAATAATTTAATTATGCAATACTCTTGAAAACTCTTAGTGTTTATCATTTAAAATTCTTATTTTCGAAGCAGATCATCCAATCACATGTTTTCTGTTCTAAAGATAATCCAACGTGCTAATCAATTTTGCTTTAATCGTTGTAAAATAAAATAAGTCAAATTTGTACTACTTCTGGGTAACTCATTAAACGTTTGAGCAATGCTAACTCATTCATCATCCAGAAACAGGTTGGAAAATCCTTCGTAGAGAAGCCGTTGCACAAGTTGCAACATTTATGCTATCCGGCTGCATCTTTCCATGCGTCGACGTTTGCGTTCTGCTTGCCGGTCAGTTTGGGTGGCAATTAGTTGCAGTCTGCTGCACCGACTGCACAACAACTCGAAGGCGACTGGGTGAGCCTCCCAGGAAGAGTCCGAATGCGATACTCTTACCAAAACCCACCGACCGATGACAGTCATTAGTTATCGCCGGAGCGGACCCGGCAAAACCCCGAAAGGTTCGCCTTTCGAAGGACCCCCGTACCTTCTCTCCTTCCGGTTGAAGGCGGTGGTGATGGCCAAAGCGCCGGAAAACGTAATTGTCACCCGAAAGTGTCTGCCCGTGACAGTTACGAGAAAAGGCGGGAATGTATTGCTTTGAATTATATGCGGCACGCACGCATTTACACCCCAACGGTCTCGGGGTTTGGAAACGGAGAAAAGTGTCGTCCCAGGCGTTACTGGGAGAGGGGCTGGGTGTGGGTGGTGAGCACCCTTCGCTGCCGGAAAATGTCGCACGACAAACGGAAACCTTGCCCGGTGCGTCCTTCTGTGCTCCCGGAGGATATTCGTGGTCGCCACCATCGCAGTTCGAGTGGCGAACGGGGTTTTTCTCTACATTGTAGCCCCTCGGGGAAAATTCATCCGCTTTGTGGCCGGAAGCGAGGTGTTGAGGTTTTTGTCCGGCGCGAACCATCCAGTTGTGGGCCGGGTTGTGTCTTTGTTGTTGTTTGGGTAACGTTGTGCGATTCCGGCGGTTCGTTCGATGGAGAAGGTGCGAGTGGAGCGATCCAGATCTGTTTATGAGTAATTGCAATTTACCTCCCTCTGCGTGAGTTCGCACTTTGAAACCCCACCCAACCCAGCTCCTTACTCGGCCGTTTTTACCTAACACTTCCTTGCCGAACGTAAGGTGACGCTGGTTGAGGCTGTTGTACAGATTTGTTGCCGGCGCCAGAAGATACGGCTACATTGAATCTTTTTTGTTTCACCGTTTTTCACACCAAGTAAGTAGAATATGCGCTTACTTCAGGCAGGTTGGTGTGCGGAACTACTTGCACCACCCAGCAAACTCCTAAAACCAACGTGCTAGTGAACGAAGAAAAATCAATGAACACCAGATATTTGCCTGTTGGCTTTTTGGAAGCAGCTCCGCTTTCCTCCTACCTCTCAACAAAAGTGCACTGCCTTGAAGATGAACGTAGCTGGAAAGGTTAGTTTGAGTTTGCCGAATTTGTCCGTTGACGCCAGGAGAAGGAATTTTCCACACAAGCAAGGCAAGGGCAAGTTTGATTGAGTTTCGGTCGAGGGCTGTTCATTTTTCCCATAGTCATTAGGGAGGCCCGACGCGATGTAACGGGCAATGGGAGGAATCAGGAGTGCAGATCGGGACGTGAGGGTTGTTGTGTGTGTCTGGGACTCACTTAATGGACCATACAAATAAGGAATGGTTTTTGAAAAAGGATCTTCCCAATGGTTGCTCTCCGATCGCCGAGGAGTATGAAACTTGAGCATCATTAAACAGAGGCCGACCGTAGGAAACGAGGAGCCGCTTTCCGAATCGCAGATAGATAGTAAACAACGAATCCGTTACAAAGTGTGCAATCTGTGCCGTTTTGTGCTTGTCTTTGCTTTTCCCCAAGAAAAATTTATCATGAAATTTGATAATGCTCCAGAGGAACAATTTAGTTATGTGTCTATTTTACAGGAATCTCCTTCACTATTCGGTTAATATTATGTTATAGGTATAGCTTGGTTTAGGTGAATAATTTCACATCATACATTTCATACGAATCAATTGAATACTTTATCACCTCAAAAATATAATTTTCTGTAATATGAAAGTAGCTTTAGTTTTTGTTCAACTTTAGTTTTTTTGTTTTGTTTTTTTTTTACCAAAAAAACATTACAGAACCTAATGTTTTTCCTTTGAGCAAAAGCTAGTATTGTCTCAATTTCTGAATGACTTAATATAGAAATTAAGTTTGAAGATTTCCCTGCAAATAACATTTGTGTCATATGCAGCTTACTTGCAGGAAAGTATTTGGTACTCTTTCTTTAAATTATGAGCGTATGCTTGAAATGATTAATGACTATTTTGCATAACTTAGCGTTTTCATCAGAAAGCCCTTTTTTGTTCCTTTGTTTCGATCGGGTACACGTTATGTTGAAAAACATATTATTAAACAACCATTAGTTATTGCTTTGTCAGAATAAAATAGCAATGATACCCCTGATATAAAATGTTAACAAGCCACACCAGCCCAAAATGTTTCGGTATCTAATGTGAACATCCAGACATAATGTATTAAATTTGGGAAATAATTTTACAAGGTTATTTGTCAAAGAAAAACACTACAATTTTCCTACGCTATATCCACTCGATGTGATAAACGATGAAAAGTTATGAAGTTAGCTCTAGAGAGCTTATCATAAAGCTCACGTTATGAAAATCCAGTGAGTTTGCAGGTTTGATGTCGTATTTTCCTTTTTGCTAGCATTTGTGATCATTTTGATACGAAATTCCCCGAAGATTAAAAGCGGCACAATTTATCACACAACTTTTGAAACTTAAAACAGAATATTTTTCTTATTAGTTTGATAGCAAAAAGAGAATTTAATGAGACGATAACAATATTATACCTCTTACTTTCGAACTGCTATCATTTAAACCGAAAGAGGTACTTTAAGTTAAATATTAAACTTAAAATAAGATCAAGATGGGGTTTCCGTTGATTTGTTGCAATGTTTTAAATAACTGCGCTCTATTAACGACTATTCAAAATAATTTGATTATCAATAGTTCTAATAATGTCTTCATTTCTCTCCATCTTCATGTTGCAGGTGAAAATATGGTTTCAGAATCGGCGCATGAAGTGGCGAAACTCGAAGGAACGCGAGCTGCTGGCGAACGGTGGATCCCGCGACCAGACGCTTCCGAACAAGAACAACCCGAACCCGGACCTCTCGGATGCCCGCACCGACCGCCAGTCGTCCCTGTCGCCCCCGCCCTCCTCACCTTCGCAGGGCACGGATCCGCAGACGCAAGCGCCGGTACAATCGCCTCCACAACCCCCGACCCCTACTGCCTCACCCAAGCCACCCACCGCACAACCATTGATCACGTTCAAGTCCAAGTTCGAGCTGCTCAAACCTTCGGCCGTTGCAGCAGGGGGAGGTGGTGGCGCTGGAGGAGAGTTTAAGTTCGACTTTGAAGATCATCGGCCTCCCAACGCTGGGGCGGCTGGTCACTTCGGAATGGCCGGGTTCTATCCTCCGGCCGGTGGTGAGCGGGATCGAGAAGCGGCTCTGATGCGACTGAGTCCAGGGAGCGGAACGGTGGGAGGATCGGTACGATCGAACAGCAGCGCCTCTTCGGATCCCAACGCGGGGGGTGGATCTGCAGGGGGGACGATGTACTACGACGAGTACGATTCCGCGGGCGACACAGATGACAGCGACGAGGAGATCAACGTCACGTGACCTGACACGGGAGAGGGGCTGGAATAAAACTTTCTATAAACTGTAAATAAAATGTGATGACTGCTAGACATTTCGGCGATTCGGCCCACGACAGGGTAGAGAAAATTGTAAAAAAATCACACGCACACACAGAAAGCCATGTAGCATAAAAGTGCACAGAAATAAAGCGAAACGCCTTTGGCGATCGGATGACAAAAAACAATCCAAAAATTGTTTAGCCGCCGACGGTCGAGCATAATTTGTAAAAATTTCTTTAATATTCTTTCTTAGTTCATCCAAGTGAACAAAAAAATATGGAAAAGTTTCTCGGCTCAAGGAATCTTACTCGAGTTTACATAAATAAATGTAATTTGATCACGAACACTACAACAATGAAAAGATAACACTGTTTTATTGAAGAACATTGAACAGTTTTTAACTTTATTTTATTACATCCCTTGTACAATAATATCCGATAAATATGGCATGATGTAGTTCATAGTAAACTATCTTTAAATATTAAATTTTAGTATATTGATAATTTATACCCATTAGGATGCTGTGGGAAAAAAACGAAACAATAACTTTGCTACAGGCTGGCCTAGGTTTACGTCGGCCTCGGATTACGTCGTTCGGGGCTATTTTTCTCATTCGATTTAATGTTATTTGTATGACAGAACATTCGAACATGAACTTGTAGACCAAAGTCTTGAGTACAGTATGTCCCATAAAAAAATGCGAAAATCGATATCTTATTTTCAAATTTTTTTTTCATAGAAAATGATAAAAATTAAAATTTTATTAAAGGAATCGATTCTTAAGTCTTTGATGTTTACATAACCCAATATGGCCACCATTTTACTCGATCGCCTTCTCCAAACGGGGACGGAATCGAGAGCATACTTTCTTAATGTATGAGTTAGTTATCGAGTTCCATGCCTTGACAATCAAAACTTTCATGGGGTCAAAAATGGGGTGAACACGTTCACAGGCCTTATCCCGAACATATGCCCATATTGAGTAATGCAAAGGATTCAAGTTCGGGCTGCTGGGCGACTAAATGTGATTGCCCAAAATTCCATGTTTTTCTTTCAATCAGCTTATGCCCTTATTGAGGCATACCATGGTGCTCCGCTCTATTGGAAAATGACGTGTTTATGTGCTCCAAAGTTGGCTTTCATCCATGGCAGAACGTAATCCTTCAAAGTTTTCATGAAAATCTCTGTATTGACTCTCAATCCTGCTTTGATAAATGCTTGGATTTTTAAGCCGTTGAGCGCAACTGCCGCGAAAAACATGACTCCGGCCGCGGGTTTGGTTGTATTGTTGAATTTCACATTCTCTGGAACATCCGCAATCTTCTTCGATGCGGGATCGATGTTGAACTATTTCTCTACA